>CM024759.1:83385245-83613983 GCA_014218235.1 Colocasia esculenta
TTGCTTTCAAAGTACATAGATTGCTTAACCCTTAAACCTTTTTTTTTGAGGGGTGTGGGCATACAAGAATATCCACGGAGCTACTTTTCCATTTCATTTTCTACAAATATCACTATATATAACTAGAGGGCAATCGATGACTGTGGTTAGGGTTGAACATGATTTAGTCTGACTCTAGTCTAGTTCAAAATTATTTTCAATCTCAACTGAACTAATTCAAGTTTGGGAAAAAATTGAACCAAATCGAGGTTGATTCGATTCATAGTTTGGCCCTTTTCGACTTTTTGGGGGTTGTTGGTTCTTGTTAATTTTGGGGTTATTGATTATTTGGGCATAAGTTTTTAAATTTGTATTATTATTTTGGCTATAGGTTTTGGGTCTTTTGAGAAGTTGATAGTTATGAATTAATCAAATTGAATTTAAAGAACTAGAAATCTTAAATTAAAAAAATAAAAATTGAGCAATGAGCAAAGCTAGTAGTAATTAATTAAATATATGTCTAGGTAAGAAAATGACACACCTATAAAGCAAAGCAAATTCACATCATACAACCCTATTCAAGTTCAACTTAAGAGCTGAAAAATAAAATCTTACATTCAAAAAAGAAAATAAAAAATAGAAAGCTGGAAAGCCATAAGATAGTATCTCATGTCACAACATCCATATTCATTTTCCAAAAAGTTGCCCCCTGATAGAATCCACTTAAAATGAAGTCAAATCTATCCACTTTTTAAATTTCTAAAATTTAGGGACTTGGTAAGAATAATCTGCTTCAAACGGTCTAGTTTATTTTAAAACAAAAAAAAAAATCGAACCTAACTAGTTAAAATATTTGATTTGATTCAGGTCATTGTTCCATATTTTTGAACTTTGAACTAAACTGAATCGAATCGAAAATTTCAATTTGATTTAGTTTGATTTGCCAGTCAAATTGAAAATTGAACACTACTTGCCACAACATAAAAAATAATAATAATAAGACAATTAGAGCTAATTTTTTTACATTCATATTCATAAAATATAATAAAAATCACTGAAAATATAGTAAAAATAAAAAATAGTCATAAAATAGTGAAAATAAAAAAATAGTGAGAAAAAAGTAAAAAAATATCAATGAGCAAAATGGTAAAAATAAAACCAGTGAGAAAATAATGAAAATAAAAATCAATGAAAATAGTGAAAATAAAAATCAGTGAAAAAATAATAAATGAAAAATAGAGAAAATAAAAATCAGTGAGAAAATAGTGAAAACTGAAACATAGTTAAATAATGCTGATGTAAGTATAAAAATCACTAGAAAATCCTAAAAAAAATCAGTGAAAATAAAATTCAGAAAAATAATGAGAAAAAATCACTAAAAAACTGATCCAATTTATTTGATTTACATAGTTTGGCTCGGTTTAAACGGCACTGAACTATTTAAAACAAATCCGATTTGGTTTAGGTTATTGATCTGAATTCTAAATTCGAACATTTTAAACCAAATCGTCGGTTTGGATTTCTCTGTTCAATCCAAGAAAGGAACACTCTTAATTGCCGTGTCCAAACTTTCTACATGCAAAATTTCCGGCGACCATTGACCGTGCGATTCCAGCAGCTTTTCTTCCCAACTCCACATCTCTAGTCACGCCATGCAGCTTCTCTCTCTCTCTCTCTCTCTCTCTCTCTCTCTCTCTCTCTGCCCCTGCTGCCTGCTGGCAGCCAGGTTGCCGTGCCATATTCTCAGCCGAGTCAACTTACCTCTCCCGAGTCCCGACGTACGTGTAGACGAGTTTTCCCATGTAGATCTTGTGTAACGACCAAGAACAAGCGGACAAAACCTTCGGTGGACTCCAGATGGCGGGAGCTGCTGGAATCCCATCGCGTCACGGATTACGAAACCACCCGCAAGCCGCAGCAATCTTTCCCTCCCTTACATCCTCTCCTGCCCTTTGGACTCCAAATCTATAAATGTGAATCCAACTCCTGCGAGGCCAATTACAACGACGCTGACCAACCTATCAAAAACGAAAAAAAAACAAGGAGACTGACCAGCAGTTCATCTGTCTGGGACGGTGGCCGGTGAGAAATTAAGAAGGCCGTGCACTGTTTGGACGCTTGCCTCTGTAGGATAAACAAGTGCCTTCTCTGCTTCTGCTCCTCGGAGGAAGAGTACTGGGAGAGGATGATGGGAGACGCTTACCTCGTCGACGGCTTCCCGTGGGTGTGGAGGGGGCTGGTGTTGCTGTTGGTGGGATGGGTGGCGATGCAGGTGGTGAGAGCGGTGAGGTGGGTGTGGTGGACGCCCAGGAGGCTGGAGAGGGCACTCAGAGAGCAGGGCATCGATGGGAAACCTTATCGGTTTCTCTTCGGCGACATCGGTGAGAGCACCAGGCTGACGAACGAGGCCAAGCTTAAGCCCATGCGCTCCTCCTCCCACGACATCACCCCCCGCGTCGCCCCCTTGCAACACCTCACCATGATAGCCCACGGTCTCTCTCTGTCTATCTTTTCGCTACTCTACTCTCTCTCTCTCTCTCTCTCTCTCTCTCTCTCTGCGTGTGTGTGTGGTGTTTTGTGTCTAGGCTCGTTGGATTTACTGTTTTTTGGGAGCGTGGAGTGTTCATAATTAACCTGATGAGTTGATACTTGCTGGTCTTGTTGTTGTTGTTAATGTGCATTTAGCAGTGGGTAGGCAACATAAGCTTCTCTCTTCTTTTTTCTTCCAACCAGAGGATGATGGCCGCTAGACGGGGTTTCCATTAAGTTTTGCTATTCTTCGTGAAATTATATAAGGTTTTTTTTTTCTAAAGTCGAACCAGAAACCCTTTTCGTAGGAAATGATTAGATAATAGGTTTTGTAGGAATGTTTTAACTTTGGCAACCACACCATCTTATTCATCCAAGGGGAAGGCTAAAACTGTCTAGGGAATGTTTTGATCTATTTGAGCCCATGTAGTTGGGTATCCATTAGTGTGCTGAGGTTTGTGATCTATTTGGGCCCATTTGGAACTTCTTGTGCTTTGGCCTGAGGGTTTGTGATCCAGTACTGCATTCTAGTTTTGCCATGGTAAAATCGGCTAAAATCCAATATCTAATTTCAAAAGTCACCAGTTTTAAAACCTTCGATTTTGGTTTATGGTGTTTTATTCCTATTGAAAACGAAAACCAATAAATTAAAAAATGGTGGCACGTAGGTCAACCATGTTTATGGTACACCAAACGTAAGAAATATCGAATTTTACGTCATTTTCCTTTATGAGATTTTTTTTTATACAACAAATGACTCCTTAACATTAGACCTTGTCCGATCCCCTACTCTTGCTTTTTGTTCTTAACATTTCCTTGCAACTTTTACATCAAATAGTATTATAGAATTACCTTTAATTTGTTAATGGACTTGCCTTTGGTTAGTTCAATGGAATATTATATGTCGTCCTTTCATCCATCTTAAACGTTAAATTTCGTAAACAGCAGTCCTAGCTGATCTGTGTATATGATCCTCAAGAGTAGCTTTATTATTTGAATGCAGGTAAAATGAGTTTTACCTGGTTTGGGCCACATCCCCGGGTGACCATCATGGATCCTCTTCTAATCAAAGAGATCCTTTCTAACAAGTTCGGTCACTTTTGTAAGACAAAATCAAACCCTCTCACATGGCTCATTTCCTCTGGACTTGCCAGCCATGAAGGGGAAAAGTGGGCAATGCACAGGAGAATCATCAGTCCGGCATTTCATGTGGAGAAGCTAAAGGTTTGGCTTGACGTTAAACGCTGATCATCTTGCTTCTCTCACATATATACTGAGTTCAACAACAGAAGAACACTACTCTAATACGTACGTGCTCTCACGGATTCTCTTAATTTCCTTGTTTTCTTCTCCCTTCTGGGGCGGCTAGCGCATGTTGCCGGCGTTCTCCACCTGTTGTACTGAGCTGATGAGTAGGTGGGATAAGTTGCTTGGTCCAGAGGGCGCATGTGAGCTAGACGTGTGGCCTGAGCTTCAAAATTTCACCAGAGATGTCATATCCAGGACGGCGTTTGGAAGCAGTTACGAGGAAGGCAGACGCATTTTCCAACTCCAGGAAGAGATAATTGAGATTGCTATTCAGTCTCTTAAAATCTTGTCTGTTCCAGGTTACAGGTACTAAAGCTAGCTGCTGCTTTAATTTGCTTCAGTACTGCATTCTCACTAGCTAGCTTGCATCGATCTAGTCCATGTCCATGATGAAGGCAAACTTGTGATCTCTCCTCAATTTATTTTGTCGAATTGTAATGATTTGTTTAATTTGCATATTATATATGGCTTCTTAATTTACCTTTGTGATCAAGATATATGCACCAGACTTATTGCCTTGATTAATGCCGGCCGTTGTATATAGATATCTTCCCACAAAGAGGAACCAAAGATTGAGAGAGATTGCCAAAGAGGTGGATGGTCTCCTTAGGGAAATCGTCATGAAGAGGGAGAAGGCGCTGCAATCTGCAGGGAACGCCAGCACCGATGATCTGCTGAGCTTGCTCTTGGAATCCAATCTGACCCACTTTCAAGTAAACGGATGCTCAAAACAATTTAAGATGACAACAAAAGATGTGATCGAAGAGTGCAAGCTGTTCTACTTTGCCGGACAAGAGACAACTTCCGTTTTGCTCACCTGGGCAATGGTCGTGTTGAGTATGCACACGGACTGGCAGGATCGTGCACGGTCTGAGGTGCTGCAAGTGTTTGGGAGAAACAGACCAGACTATGATGGCTTAAGCCAGCTGAAAACTGTGAGTATAACTTAATCGTCACTTTATGATCAGAGCCTCCTCTCATTTATTTGCTATATATACATGTTATGTTCATTGTAAAAACTACTAAACAATATTTAGATGTTTTGACATGCAATTGTTATTATTAATAGTCGCAATGTTATTATTAATAGTCGCAATAACTGGATATCATAAGCAATTCGTGCATATTAATTTCTGCATGCTTATCAAAATATTCAAATATTGGAAATTAACTGATATCAGGTCCCTATATATAACCAATCCATGTTCCAGGTGACTATGATTCTTTATGAGGTTCTCAGATTATACCCTCCTGCAACATTGCTCGTCAGAAGTACCAATAAGACAATGAAGCTGGGCGAGTACACCTTCCCACCCGGAGTTCACTTCATCCTGCCCATACTGTTCATCCACCACGATCCAGAATTCTGGGGGGAAGATGCTAATGAGTTCAACCCAGAGAGATTTGCCAATGGAGTCTCGAAGGCGTCCAAGAATCAAGTGGCGTTCTTCCCATTCGGCGGGGGCCCTCGCGTCTGCATAGGGCAAAGTTTCGCCATGACAGAAGCCAAGATGGGTCTGGCTACGATTTTGCAGCATTTCTCTTTTGAGCTCTCACCGGCCTATGCGCATGCTCCTTGCACCGTCGCAACCCTTCATCCCCAGCATGGTGCTCAGCTGGTCTTACGTAAACTGTAATAATAATGGTGCAAATATGTCAAAAAATAATACTTGGTGCATAACACCGAGTGGTGGTGTGCGCGCAAACTCACACCTATTGCATCTCTGTCCCATCACCATGATTGGTTGTCCAATTAGAAGATTTGCGCGCACACTACCACTTGATGATGATGTGCACCAATATTACTCTATGTAAAATGTAAAGACCAATTACGACTGGCCACCACATATCAAATATCGTTTCAACCCTTCCTTGGTCGCTTGGAATGTAAAAGTGGTGTATATCTTGAATGCAAAATAAACTTTAAATAAATGAGAATAAGATATTCCATCTGGGTGCATGCCTTATTCCCTTAATGATTTAACAAAGTGAAATTTGGCCCTAGCCCATGTAATGCTTTTATTTTATTATGATATGTTAAAAATTATATTTTACATGATTAAATGAGATAATTGATTTTGCTAAATAATCAAGGATATGTTGCTATTATATTAGAAGAATATGTCCTTTGCCATTTATAATTATGTGGCTCATAAAAAGGTGTCCGACCTTTTAGTTACTTGGAAAGTTAGTACCCCTACTGGTTTGTGGAGGTGATTTCCTGCTTGGGTCGGAGCCAAGCGGGCCTACACTTGGAAGAAGGGAAGAAGGACGCCGGTAGCAGACGAATGCCTGCAAAATCAGAAGAGAATTAGGGGGGCCCTGTTGAAGAAGGACGAAGGTTCAGTATTGCGCAAGAGAGGTGTGCCTTGGATTGAGTACCTCTGCATGGAGGCTTATCGGTGCCTTTTATAGGCAGAAGTGCTGAGGGAGAGGGACGGAACGTCCCTAATCACTGCCGCAAAGGGCGTGCCCGTTAGCGTCCCCAGCGGGGGAGTTACGCGTTAACGCACTCTGCAGTTAATACGCCACTTGATCGTGGGGCGCGCGTGGTGTAGCCGTTATAACTGCCGTGAGGGGATGAAGGGCCGCTTGGATTCTCCTGGGAGGAAGGTACCGAGCAGGTAGCCTGCTCGGTGAGCCAGACCTACTGCTCGGTAGTCGAGCCCGCCGCTCGGCGCCTAGTGCTCGGAGGCATGGCTTGCTGCCAGATGCCTGATGCAAGGAAGTGTTGTCCCGTTCCGAAGGGGTTTTCGGCACAAGCCGAGCAGACCCTGCTCGGAAGGAAGGGCCTTTGGCCGAACAGGCTATGAGGTACCCGGAGGCGGCTCTTGGGTCCCGCTGGTATCCGAATGCAGGGACCAGACTCGGGACCTTGAACCTGTTCTTGAAAAGACGTGGCGCCTTGCGGGAGGGCCACGTCTGCCTGCTGAATTGGGCTGGGCCATGATGGGCTCAGCGCACGATGGTGGCTAGAAATAGCCACCACACTTGCCCCCCCACGCCATCGAGTGAGCTCGGGAACCGGGACACTCGAGGGCAGAGGCCTGCTCGAATGTCACTTTTTGTCTTTAAATGCGATGGTGACCTCGGACATGCAAACGACGGCTGACGCTGACACTTCGTACCATTTCCTTGAAAGCGGAGGAGAGCCCATGATGAAGGGGGTATCGTGGCGAGTTGGGAGTTCTGCGTGATACGCCTGAACGGTCACCCGGAGGGAGTGACGCCATCTGCAGGTTTTAGGGTTTCGCGCCCTCTCTTCCTTATAAGGAAAAGGAGGGGCGACAGCGGGAAGCCACGCATTCGAAAACACCTTGTGAAGAGCTCGCCTACCCTTCCAATCTCCTCCGTCTTCTTCGCCTTCATACGGTTGCAGTTCTTGCTCCGCCATCCTTGTCTCCAGCGATGTCGCAGAAGGGAAAGGCTGTGGCCAGCGCCGGCGGAAGCGGCGAAGCGCCGGAAGGACCCCAGCGGACGAAGTACCGCTTCTTCGACGGTCTTCGCGAGCGATACCGCATCGGGCCAGAGTACGACATCGTCCTCGCGTAGGAGGAGGAGCCTTACTGGCTGGAGAAGCCTAGATGCATCGCAATGTCACACGACATTCTGGAGGCAGGGTTCCGGCTGCCATTGCCGGCGGTGGCGAGAGAGTTGCTCAACGCATAGGGGATAGCCCCCGTTCAACTGGCGCCGAACTCTTGGAGGACGATATGCGTTTTCTGCATATCGTGCAAGGTACGCGACATCGAACCCACCGCAAACCTCTTCCGGAGCCAATTTATCTTGACGGCATCGCCGGGGACGAGCCGGAGTGTGTACTACACCAAGCACCGGCCGGACCGGATGAGGATAGAGTTCTCCCCCCAGTTCTCCAGCCACAAGGGATGGACACATCGGATACTCTTCATCGTGCGCAACACGGGGGCGCCAGAATGGGGGTTCCCTACACGGGTAAAGGACCCGCGTAAAGACATCTACCCCCTCATGAGGAAGGAAGGGTGGTGCTTGCTGAGCGCCTCAGTAACATCTTCGTCGAGAAGGTGGAGGAATACATCACGGAGGCCCAACTGGTCCAGCACAAACTCAGTCGAGGATGGAGTAAGTGACTTTTTGGCCCCTCTTTCCTTCTTCTGCTTTTTGGTAGTCGTCCTTATTGACCTCTTTTCTTCTTATGCAGCTGCTGAAGAGCTGGAGGCCGGCATGGATACGGAGGATATGGCCCTCTACACCGAACATATTACCGTCACAGCGTATGTGGCGGTAATAGGTGAGGAGCATCCTCCTGCTGCCGCCAAGAGCCGTCCTGCTGAGGTGCAGGGCGCTGTGGGTTCGCGGATCTCCGCAAAGGGGCCCGAGAAGATTCGTTTGAAGAAGAAGGCCGCAGCGAGGGTGGCTACAAGGGCGATAATTCGTCCTTTGCCCGAGCAGCAGCCGGCCGAGGACGAGGCTGAAGGAGAGGTAGCGAGGAGCCAGCGTCAAGCCAAGAAAAGACGGAGGCTGGTGAAAGCTGCACAACTGCGGACTGCTCCGGAGGTCGAGGAGGACGGGAAGGAAGAAGACGCTGAGCCGCTGGTGGAGCAGAAGAGGTGAAGGACCGCAGAAACGCCCGAGCAGGGGACATCTCAGGTCTTTCCCCTGCCTCGCCCCGGGGCCGCTCTCAAGATGGCGGCCGATCTTGGGCTTGTTGTACTGAGCTCGACGTCGGAGAGCTCAAATGGGGAGCAGGCAAGAGCGCCAGCACCCCAAGGCCCCATCGAGGGGCGTTTTGAAGAAATGGCCCCTACGGGGGTCTCGAACACCGGAGGAGCTGGTTGCGACATCATCGTGACCAAGGACGTCGTGCCAAGGACTGATACGGTGCCAGTAACCAAAGAGACAGCGGCTCCTATGACGCAATCTGTCGTACCCGGAGGCGAAGAGGTGGTTCCCACAACGGGAGCCGCCGAGGAGGTTGCTTCAGCCGCGGGGATGGTCCTACCCCCCATGCCCCCCACCGAAGTGGCTGCGGAAGTAGGGGAACACGCACCTGCTGAGGTGCCCTTTGGTGCTGAAGAAGCAACCACAACCGAGGAGGTAGGGCGTGGAGAGAGAGCAGCTGCTGGTAGCATTGACGATGCTGCGAAAGAGTGGGCCGAAGACTCTGGTGATGACCGGAGGCCGCTCGGTGAAGTGCTGAGGAGAAAGCTTCCCGAGATTCCCTCGGCCATGGCTCTAGAGGCGACGCTCGATCTTCCGCCGAGCCCTTCCTCCTCTCACCTCGAGCAGGTAGCGCGGTGCCAAGATCTGACGCCCAAGCATACTCTGGAGGTGTCAGACGAGGGCTACCGTCCAGAAAGCCGCGCAGAAGATGGCGCCGTCGATGACGTCGACTTGGGGGCTCTTATGGACAGAGTCGCTGAATCTCTGGAGGTGTTGAGGGCTTTCGCTGCCCGGGCCCAAAATCAAAAGCATCTGTGGGAAGCAGAGACATCTTTCTGCGAGGGCATGACCGCACAGCACAAGGCTCGTGAGGCAGAGTTGCAGGATGAGGTGAAAGACCTCAAGGCCGCCCTTCGGACTTCCGAGCTCAACTTAGCCCTTGCGCGGGCTGAGAAGGAGGCCTTTAGAAAGGTGCTAGCTGACGCTGAAATCCATGCCATTGCCGCGTACAAGGCCGGACCGGATTTCTGAGAAGACCTGGAGCAGTACGGGGCCCGCTGTTACAAAGTGGGCCTCAAGGCTAGGAAGGAGCATGGTGAATAGCTTTCTTGGGTCGAGCGCGCCCGAGAAGCCTTCGAGGCCGCCGTGAAGGAGTGCCGGCGTCGAACCAATGACGCTCGTCTAGACGGGATACAATTCGCGCAGTTCTACTCTGGGCGGATGCCTCCTTCAGACGATGGCGCCGGTCCTTCTAAGCAGGCTCCTTAGCCTTTCTGCTTTTAGTTTTCCTCTCTTTTTTTGCAAACCAGGCCCGTAGAGCCTTTTTGTAAGAAGTTCTGAGTGCAAATTCTTTTTGATCCTAGTCATGGCTTCACTTTTTCTACCTTCACTCCCTTATACTTGTTCTATCCGAATCGAAATTCGTTGGTCGCTTAGAGGGTTCGCAGTCACCACGCAGGTCGTTTGGAACTGCCAAAAGGTTCTGACCTGGGGTGTTTGTGCGGAACACTTATGCTAGGCAGTATCGCTTTTAATCCTTTCGAGCTGAAAAGCTTTGGCCAGGATGGCCTCGGATACCAGCTCAAGCCGACCTAAAGAATGGGAGGAAGAGAAGTAGGATGCCGAACAGAAGGCTTTCATAAATAGTAAGTCTTCAAATTGGATACATGCCAGGTTCTGGGTATGGCCCCGCCACTAGGAGTAGTTAGCTTGTAAGAGCCTTTTCCAAGGACCTGGGTGACCTGATAAGGTCCTTCCCATTTGGGGGCGAGTTTGCCGGCTGCCCTTCGGGGATCCGATGTCGAGCAACGGCGAAGAACTAGGTCCCCTTCGAAGAAGCGCCTTTCCCGAACTCGAGAGTTATAATATTGCGCAAGTCACTATTGGTAGGAGACTAGTCTGATGCTGGCGTCACTCTGGCGTTCGCCAAGCATGTCTAGATTTTCCCTAAGCGCGCGATTATTGGCGGTCTCGTCGAAGTGAGTTGTCCGGAGAGTGGGGAGAGCCACCTCCAGAGGTACAACGGCCTCTGTGCCGTAGGCCAAATGGAAAGGGGTCTCCCCAGTGGCTTCCCGAGCAGTCGTTCGGTGGCACCATAATATATTAGGGAGCTCGTCAATCCATGAGCTACCAGCAGCTTCAACTCTCATGCGGATCCCGTGCAGCAACGTACGGTTGGCGTTTTTGACTAGACCGTTTGCCTGAGGATGTGCCACGGAGGTGAAGTGGTTGTAGATGCCAAGTTCGGTGCACTTCTGCTTGAAGAAGGTGCTATCGAACTGCTTCCTGTTGTCGGAGGTAATCACTCTTGGGATGCCAAACCTGCAGAGGATGTTCTTCCAGATGAACTTCCGCGGCTTGTTCGTGATTGTGGTAACGGGTTCTGCTTCGACCCACTTTGGAAGTAGTCGATGGCCACAAACAAAAACTTCTTCCGACCCTGGGCCTCTGGGAAGGGACCCAGATATCATTCCCCACCTAGCGAAAGGACAAGGCTCAAACAGTGTATGAAGTTGCTCGGCAGGTTGCTTAATGACTGCCCGAACTTCTGGCATTCCGGGCACCTTCTGACAAAAGACATACAGTCCTTTTGCAGAGAGGGCCACCAGAATCCTGCTCGGATAATGTTGCGTGCCAGCGTTCTGCCCCCCAAGTGGCTTCCGCACAATCCCTCATGAACCTCTTCGATAGACGAAAGGGCCTCTCTAGGGCTGAGACACCGTAAGAGGGGTCTTGAAAGGGACCGTCAGTAAAGCTTGCCTTCAATGAGGGTGAAACACTGAGAATATAGTTTGATCTTCAGTGCTTCGCCCTGCTCAGGGGGAAGCTCGCCTCGAAGTAGATAGGCCAGGAAAGGGTCCGTCCAGTTCGGAACTGGGGGGTCGGACCCAATGGCTGCTACATCCACTTCGGTCCTCGGTGCAGCGAGTTCTTCAATGAATACGGAGCGAGAAGGGACGATGTCACCTGAAGACGCCAGCTTGGCAAGTGCAACGGCTCGCATGTTTTGCTCCCGTGGAACGTGTATGACTTCAAAGTAGAGGAGGCCTTCTACTCGGCTCTTGACCTGTTGAAGGTACTGGGCCATGCGTGGCTCCCTTGCTTCGAACTGTCCATTCACCTGGCCGGCAACCAATTGGGAGTCGCTAAAGGCCCTAAGTCGAAGGGCTCCAAGGTGCCTCGCCATTCGGATTCTGGATAGCAACGCTTCGTATTCAGCCACATTGTTGGAGGCCGCAAAATGAAACCGAAGGGCATATTGGAACTCTAAACCCTCCGAAGAGGTGAGGACCAAGCCAGCTCTGCTCCCTGTGACACACGAGGATCCATCAACGTAGAGCTCCCATGGGGGCTCGTCGGCCAGTGGAGGATCCTGTTCGGTAGGAAGAGTACATTCCGCGACGAAGTCCGCCAATGCTTGCGCTTTGATAGCCGTCCTTGGACGGTAGCTGATGTCGAATTCGCCTAGCTCGATGGCCCATTTAATGAGCCGGCCGGAAGCCTCCGGCCGCTGTAGAATAGACTTCAGTGGCTGGTCGGTGAGAACCGTTATTGAGTGGGCCTCGAAGTAGGGCCTGAGTTTTCGGGCAGCCGTGACCAGAGCAAGGGCGAGTTTCTCTGCTCGGGGGTACCTTCTTTCAATTTCTTGAAGGACCCTGCTGATGTAGTAAACGGGACGTTGGGCCGCTCCCTCTTCTCTGATCAACACTGCGCTGATGGAGTGCTCGGTAATCGAAAGGTATACGAACAAGGGCTCCCCGAGCACAGGTTTCGAGAGAACAGGTGGGACTACAAGATAGGCCTGGCCTTCAACTCCGCGAAGGCGGCCTCGCAGTCCTCAGTCCACCGTACATGCCCCCCTTGCTGTGAAGAGCCTCTGGGTCCTCGCAGCAATTTGAAGAAGTTGAAGCTCCTCTCTGCTGCTCGGGACATGAACCGGTTGAGTGCGGCTAGTCGTCCAGTCAAACGTTGGACGTCGCGTACCGGTTTAGGGCTGCTCATTTCAAGTATTGCTTGGATCTTTTCAGGGTTGGCCTCTATTCCTCTATTTGAGACGAGGAAGCCGAGGAACTTTCCTGAGCATACTCCAAACGCACACTTGGCTGGGTTGAGCTTCATGTTATACCTTCGTAAAGTTGCGAAGGTCTCCTCGAGGTCAGAGATGTGGTCAGTACTCGGAAGTGTTTTGACCAACATGTCGTCGACGTAGACCTCCATGTTGCGCCCAATTTGCTGCTCGAAGATCTTATTGACCAGTCGCTGGTATGTTGCGTCCGCGTTTTTCAGACCAAAGGGCATCCTGGTGAAGCAGTATAACCCTAAGTCTGTGACGAACGTGGTGGCATCCTGATCTGGAGGATGCATACTGATCTGGTGATACCCAGAGTAGGCATCCAAGAAGCTCAGGAGCTCGTGTCCGGACGTAGCGTCTACCAGCTGATCGATGCACGGCAACAGGAAGTTATCCTTGGGCGTCGCTTTGTTGAGATCCTTGTAATCCACACATACGCGCCATTTACCAGTGGCTTTGCGTACGAGGACTACGTTGGAGATCCATCTTGGGTATTGGGCTTCCCGGAGGAGCCCAACTGCTCGGCTTTTGACAATGTGATCTCGGATCACGGTCTGCCGTTCTTGGTTGACGGGTCACCTCCTTTGTTGAACTGGTGGGACCCGTGGATCCAGGCGAAGGCGATGCACCATCACCTCTGGAGGGATGCCTGGCAGCTCGTCGTCGGACAACGCAAACACATCCAGATTAGCCAGCAGGAAACTTCTATACTGCTGTTGTTCTGCTTCCGCTAGTAACGCGCCAATGTATAGGACGTGTTCGGGGTCGTTGTCCACCTGGACCGGAAGCAAGTCCTCGGCAGGAGTTCCGCAGCTGGTGGAAGGCTGTTCGGATGGTGGAGGAACAAGTGTTGGAGCCGCGAGCGGCTGCTTGTCCCTTAGAGAAAGGACATAACACCGTCGAGACTCGCGCTGGCATCCGAGCACCTCGCCGACCCCACACGGGGTGGGGAACTTCATCTTCTGATGGAGGGATGAAGGCACCGCCTCTGCCCGATCAGACCTCTACCAAGGATGGCATTATATCCGGGCATGTTCCTGATGACCAAGAAATCCACTGCCTTGGTCACACACTTCGGGGCCGTCCCGAGGGTGATTGGGAGGCGAACTCTACCCATAGGCTGAACCGACACCCCCGAGAAGCCGAACAGAGGCGATTCTACAGGGGTGAGCTGGTCGGTTTTTAGGCCCATAAGGAGATAGCAATCGTAAGCCAATACGTCGGGGGCACTTCGATTATCTACCAGAATCCTGCGCACATTACAATGATTGATGGTTGCCGAAACGACCAACGCATCAGTGTGCGGGGTGGTAACCCCTACAAGGTCTTCGTCTGAGAAGGTTATGGCCTCCTCAGACCGTGCGTGCGCGGGATTAGGGGGATAAGGAGCCGGCCGAGGTATCGGAGGTCTGTCCACGGTATGCACTCGCCTTGAGTAATCGCATCGGCTCTGAGTGCTCTCTCCGCCTGCGCCGAATCCTCCTGCGATCACATTGATTTCTTGCGCCCGTTGGGATTGTTGTTGATCAGTTGCTCGGAAGTCCACTCTCGGCGTCTGGGGCGGTCTTCATTCCGGCGCACAAACCGTCCGAGGTAGCCGCGCTTAATGAGGGACTCGATTTCATCCTTGAGCTGGCGGCATTCGGAGGTATCGTGGTCGTGGTCGCGGTGGAATCGACAATACTTCTACTGATTGCGCCACCGGGGATCGGAGCGCATCCTCTGTGGCCACCGAACATATGGTTCGTCCCTGATCTCTGCCAAGATCTGTTCGAGTGCCACCGTCAACGGTGTGTAGTCGGTGAAGGGGCGTGTTCGGCGCGGTGAGTCGCCGTTGCGCCGTCCTTTCTTCCGATCGTGGTCAGAACCGTTGTCGGAAGGCCTCTTCTTGTCCTACGACTCTCCATTCTCCACTCGGCTAGCAGCCAGACTCTCTTCGCACGCCGCATGGCGTTGTGCAGTGGACGCAGGGACGTTTCTTTCTACTGAAATGCAAATGCACGTTTCTTTCTACTGAAATTCTGATATCATAAGGGTGTATCATGTGTTGATCTCATTCAATTTTAAGGTTGCAGTTTGACTAGCTCCAGAGATATATACGTAGCAACTAACGTGGGAAAGGGGAAGCAGCTGATGGGAGGTTTTGCTGCGGGAGGACTGAGAGTTGATATGGATTGATTGAGAATCGCAAGCAGGCCGGGCCGGGGCATGCATGCAAAAAACGTTAAAGACGACGACATTGTTGCTGTCACTGGCTATCAAATAATTGGTAACGTGCTATATATTACAACGGCGGCGGGCGTAGGGACGCCCCCGGTCGCGGCAGCAGGAGCTACAGCGACGTCGACGGGGGGAGCATGTTGACGGGAGTCCGCCCGCGACTGGCGGGACCTCGTCATACAGCTCCCTATGTTCTGGTACGAGGATCATCCGCGAGCCATGGCTGTTGTTCCTTTCCACAGGTGGCGCTAAAAGTGTGGAAGTGATTTCCTTCTTGGCCGGAGCCAAGCGGGCCTACACTTGAAAGAAGGGAAGAAGGACGCCGGTAGCGGACGAATGCCTGCAAAACCAGAAGAGAATCAGGGGGGGCCGGTTGAAGAACTGCGGAGAACCCTCCGATGCCTAAGTTAGAGATGGATTCAAAGTCTTGGAAGAAGAAGGTTCAGTATTGCGCAAGAGAGGTGTGCCTTAGATTGCGTACCTCTGCATGGAGGCTTACCGGTGCCTTTTATAGGCAGAAGTGCTGAGGGAGAAGGACGGAACGTCCCTAATCACTGCCGCAAAGGGCGTGCCCGTTAGCGTCCCCAGCGGGGGAGTTACGCGTTGAGGCGCTCTGCAGTTAATGCGCCACTTGATCGTGGGGCGCGCGTGGTGTAGCCGTTATAACTGTCGTGAGGGGGTGAAGGGCCGCTTGGATTCTCCTGGGAGGAAGGTACCGAGCAGGTAGCCTACTCGGTGAGCCAGACCTGCTGCTCGGTAGTCGAGCTCGCCGCTCGGCGCCTGGTGCTCGGAGGCATGGCTTGCTGCCAGATGCTTGATGAAAGGAAGTGTTGTCCATTCCGAAGGAGTTTTCGGCACAAGCCGAGCAGACCCTGCTCGGAAGGAAGGGCCTTTGGCCGAACAGGCTATGAGGTACTAGAGGCGGCTCTTGGGTCTCGCTGGTACCCGAATGCAGGGACCGGACTCGGGACCTTGAAGTTGTTCTTGAAAAGACGTGGCGTCTTGCGGGAGGGCCACGTCTGCCTGCTGAATTGGGCTGGGCCATGATGGGCCCAGCGCACGATGGTGGCTAGAAATAGCCACCACATGCATGGTTATTTATAAAATTCCATTTTTTAATAAATTTTCTCGTATTCTCTTATTATTTGACTTTAAAATTGAAACTATGAGGGAAAATGTGAAAAAAAAAAAAAAAAAGAGAGAGAGGAAGACTTGTTATACTTAGCTGATTAGGGCTAGCTGTAAATAGATCAGATTCCAAATAGAAATGTCACCTTCCGTTTTTGTTTCCTATAAGAATTATAAGAGACAAAACTGGAAATAGAATGGATGGTTACTCTTTTTATCTATTTTGGTAGGGAAACGGAAGTTTCCACCTATCATCCCCTCATATAAGTATATTAATAAACAATTATAATTCAAAATTTTCACTCATCAACATTGCTTAAACAATTAAAAAATATAAATCTTCAACGCACATTCATATATTCACAATTTGAAGTTTATGAACTTAGAGATTAGAAAATTCCTTCGTTTACCCATCTTCACACGAGATATCTAAATCTCATGATTCCCATCTATTCATCTAATATTACTTATCCATTTCATAGTTATCGGGTGCTCATGACTACCAAAGTTCTCTATTATTTAATTCCAAAACGGATTAAAAAAATCAAAGCCCGGCCGGCATATGTTTGTGTTCCAAGATTCATGCACACCTAATTACTCTTCTATCAGGCATATGTTTGTCTCTTTTTTCTCTAAAATTTTAAAAAAAAAGAGAAGACAAACACAATGAGGTGTTTGGTAAGTAATTTTTTTTTTGTAAAAATTTTTATCCTATGTAAATCTCTTCCAAAAAAAAAAAAACATCTAACCTATTTTTATTTTAAAAGCACACAAACTCTCTCTACCTCTCCCCCCCCCCCCCCCCCAAACCCAGCCGCCCCACCCCCGAAGGCACCCCCCACCCCGCCGGGCACCCCCCCCCCCCCAAAACCCAACCGCCCCCCTGCAGCCGCCCCCTCCCCCCACCCCGTAGGGCACCCCCCCCCCCAAAACCCAACCGCCCCCCCACCTCGCCCAGCACTGCCCCCCCCCCCCCCAAAACCCAACCGCCCCCCTGCAGCCGCCCTCCCCCCACCCAGCAGGGCACCCCCCCCCCCAAACCCCCGCCCCCCCCCCCCACCCCGCCCGCACTGCCCTGCCCCCCCCCTCCCCAAACCCAACCGCCCCCCTGCAGCCGCCCCCTCCCCCCACCCCGCAGGGCACCCCCCCCCCCAAACCCAGCCGCCCCCCCCACCCTGCCGGCACTGCCCCCCCCTCCCCAAACCCAACCGTCCCCCCTGCAGCCGCTCCCTCCCCCCACCCCGCAGGGCACCCTTCCCCCCCAAACCCAGCCGCCCCCCCCACCCCGCCCAGCACTGCCCCCCTCCCCAAACCCAACCGCCCCCCTGCAGCCGCCCCCTCCCCCCACCCCGCAGGGCCCCCCCCCCCCCCAAAACCCCGCCCGGCACTGCCCCCCCCCCCCCCTCCGCCAAACACCTCAACATAAATTTTAAAAATTTATTCATTTTACCAAACACATAACACCATTTTTTTATAATTTTAAATTTAAAATTAAAAGAGAACTCAACATCATTTTTTAAGTAGAAATAGTTTTTTTTTTAAATTGCTCCCAAACACCCCATAAAGGCATATTGGATTACTCTTTTAGCCTTAATGGAGAGATAGAGGGAGGGGGGTGATAGACTCACCAATAATTGATCCACATCAAATAACAAGACAAAAGACAATATATAATGATAGACTCCAATGACCTTAATTTCCATAAAGTATGTCTTATTTTATTTAGTCTTCTCTACATAAACTGATCACATGAAAATATATCCGTCAAACTCATCAATCATTGCACACCACGACCACATTATTGACAATTATTACTTTTTTCGTTTTATATCTTTAAAAACCTCACAGATAAAAAGTGCCCACATCCATAGGTATGTTTTCATTGAATTCCTAGAAGGCATATCTACAGAACTGAAGCTGTGCTTCCCACCCAAACTCCCATTTGAACGTTCATAACGCCAACCAAAGCATGACTACCTTATGAGAAAGTGCTGCATGTGTGCACTGGTTGGTTGATATGATAGCAATGCCTACCATTTCATATATCAACAGTAGGTGCAAGTAGGTATTTAGAAAAGAAATTAAAAATGAAAACAAGTACATAGTTGTAAGTAAACAAAACAAGAAACCCTATAATTAAAAAATAAATAATAGAATATGATTAAAGAAATAAACAGATAAGCTACGTTTTCTAAGTGACTACATTATAAGACTATGACAAAAGGACAATAGTGTTAATCAACAGCATTACTGTTCTCCTAGATGAGGTTATCAAAGGGTACAAGGGTAAAAAAAAAAAACACGATGAAGATTAGGCTGCTGGACTGATGTTCCACAAATTTACAGAGTAAAGAGGCCCCCAAAGGGGGGCACCAACAAGTGGAAAAATGAATAAAAGGCAAAATGTCCTAGTAAAAGAGTTTGTCTTCACCTTGTAGCTCCTATCCTGTTACCTCTCCTATATATATAACACAAGGAGAACTGACTTTATCCAGAACAATGATACATTAAAAACTAAAACGAACAGTCTCTGATGTCTCCATTCTGGACCATGTCCTATGGTGTCAATGAGGGAGTAGAGGGAGGGCTTTTAGGAAGGCCTCTTGGAGGAGGCATCATGAGTTCCCAAGCTCCGTCGGTGTGGCACATGGAGCAAGAGAGTTTGCAGGTAAACTTATCCCTCCCCCCTCAGAGACAGAACTGGAACCTTTGAGCTAGCTTTGCTCACCAGATTCGAATCTAGAAAAACCACAATAACTGTAATGTCGTCATGGAAATGCCTACGAACGCCACGATCAATCTTCTTCAGGTCCGAGTATCTCATTTCTCTTTTCCTGGCTGCTTCTTGAAGGGCAGCTTTCACAAGCCTGCGAGCACTTCCCTGAAAGAATTAGAGTAACCAGAGTCAGATGTACTGCATATCAAGTGTCATTGCATATTTTCCAGGAAGTGCACAAATGAGATTGATTCCCAAGGGTAGGAGGTTCTGATAATAGAAAGCTCAGGCTAATTAGGTTGCCAAAATAGATGTGTTTCAATTTACTTAACACGGTGTCATGACTAAATTTACTGTTACCATTCTCAGTTAAAAAATTTACACTACCAATCAATAAAAAAGGCAAGGGAAACATGGTTTTTGCATTAAAATCTTTCATCTAATGAAACTACTGATTGGCTGGCTGTCGACCATGCAACTTGAACTTAACACATCAAACATCCACCTCCATAAGCGCTTTCTCTATTATTATTTACAGCTTAGGTTTAGGATTATGTTTATACTTTGAACTTCATTCGTCTCTCTCAGTGACCTACCAGCGCACACGACCAGGAAGAGCTTGATTGTTAAGTACCGTAGGTGAATGAAGCACTAATCATAAAATGACTAGAATACATACACAAAAACCTATAAACTGCCAACATTTATTCATTCAGCCATGCCTAGTTGGGGATTGGAATAAGGAAGGTGGCCTGAGATGACTGCCTTTGGCAGCCTAGGCAACTACCAAGGCCAAAGTGGGGCACCAGCCTGGCACCTTGCCTTGCCTCATCACCTAGGCAGTTGCCTTGACTACCTTTGAGTGGACTTGAAATATGTGGATCAAGCCCAGCCCAGCATCTAGTATTGGCCCCTCAACCAAAAGCATGGTTCCAGCCCATGAACACCTCCCAACAAAAAAAGAGACCCAACAGCCCAAGCACATTATCCTGTGAAAGCCCTGGCACTACACGCACTTTTTGTAAGAGCTTCCCATCTCCCATTCAATACTTCCTGCAGAGAGCATGATGCTGAAAGCACTGTAGTCAGTGGAGAGACCCTCGCCATCAACAGAAGTCCCTCTTCAAAAGAAAGTGGAGAAAAAGGAAAAGATGGAGAGTAAAAGAGAGTGGGAGCTGGGATTTGTTGGAGAGATTGGGAGAAAAGGGGTGCAAGAGGCTGACATGCAAAGCCAGATTATAACAAAATAGCAGACCTTTGGTGGCAAAGTCAGTCATGTTTTAACAAAATAGGAGGCCTTTAATGGCAGCATAAGTCATGTTTTAGGTAGTAAGGCCTGGTGCATTTTATCAGAGTACATTTACCTTCCACTTTCTAGATCATTATTAATTTCTCACCAGCATCACTGCTACTAAGATTTACCATCAATGACCCTTAAATGGAATGTGTGTGGTATATGTAGTTGAACTTAACATCATTCTATGAAAACAAACAAAGATGCCCTCAACTTTTCATGCAAATTATATTAGTAAACAAACTTGGAAGAGCAATCCAGTCTTAACACTGCAAACACATGGCATGCAATTATTTTTCAACATGGCATGACAGTCTGCATAAATAAGATGGAAAAATAAAACTGATTGAACTTACATTGCGTGGATGACCGTGAACAAGATCGACTGCTTCCTGGTTGCTAAGATGTTCCCATAGCCCATCAGATGCAAAAATGAGAAATTGATCATTCGGTTGTAGTGGTTGGACAGAAATTGATGGGTCAGCACTCAATATTGGTTTCTTGAAAGGTTCACGAAGGCGAAACTTAGTGTACAAAGGTTCTCTGTTGAATTCAGCCTTTTTCAAATATACATCGCCAACTGATCTAGAGACCTAGAAGGCAGTAAATCCAAATAAATAATATGCAACCAATAGCTGAATGGTTATTACCACAATCATTTGTCAGAATTTCCATTGAACTAAGCTAAACATATCAAAAGCACAATTTTCAAAAAAGATAGAGACAAGGAATCAACTATGATCATACAGCAAATTTAAATTCCACCACCAAATCTTGCCATCTAGGAGTCATCACATTCTTAGACTACTTTCAATTATTGAAGTCCAGCAGTAGTACAACACACAACCTCGGCAAGCCAAATCTTTTGGACCTAAATGTTGTGACAGCAAGGAAAATATGGACCACATCATGCCAATAAATGTCTGAAAGTACTCTATTTTACATTTGTGTTTGTGAAAGCAGCAGCAATTGTAGAGCCATAATTGTCACTGCATCATAGAATGGGTAAAAGGGACTTATTGATTTTCTGTTGCATAAGGACGTAAGTGTGAAAATTTCACTATTACTGTCTCCATAGAACAGTACCTGATGTATGGAAGTTAAAACTCAAAGATATGCATACTTGATTTTTGAGTCTTGAAAGGTATCGTAATAGATTAACAAATGCTACACAAACACTCGTGAAGATAGTAGGGTATAAAAGTAAAAATCCCTGTTACAGACAATGAACTACAAAAAGAGATTGGAGTAGCAGGTATTTTTTGGTGGCTCAGAATCAAAATCATAGGAATGAAGATAAAATGAAGACAAACCAAAACAAAGACGAGCTGGATATAAGCTAGACACTCAAGCCTCTGTACACAATCCCAGCAAAAGGCAGGATAATTAGTTGACCAATATAGATCATTGGCAAACTCAGATAAAAAGGAGACATGCTTGAGCAAATATAAAACAGTTTCTAGAACTGAAAGGACCATTCTATGTAAAACTCTGACAGTTTTATGTTAAGTACATTATAGTCATGAAGCAACAATGAAATAAAGTATTCTGAGAAAGCAGCTCATACTTCAATGGGCATGCCTTGCTGCCATGAATATAGGAAGCAACATTATCAAAAGCTTTTTGAGGAACTTGCTAGGGGGTGATCCTGCCCTAGGCCTGTGTTCATCAACTAACCTCCACGGCTCCACCATTACCACATCTGCTATAAGCTTCTTTTCCTTCATTTCACTTGCTACCCCGTTCCTTCCTCCCTCTAGGAAAAGGGTTTCCCATCCAGAAGTATGGGCAATCAAATTCCTGGATAGTCGGGGATCCTGCTCCTACTGTGAATTTGCTTTCAACAGAGTTTCAATATGGAATTGAGTCAATGTGGAGGTGAATTTTGTTTCTACAACTAGAATAAAGATAATGATCTGTAAGGCAGCTGGCACAAAAAGGCACCTTGACGAAACATGCTCAGGAGCATAGAAGGAATCATTTTAATTTTCTAAAGATGAGAAAACCTAGTTAAAGACTTCAACATCTGACTATAGTTTCAGGGCTTATATCTTTAGACCTTATCCATAGTTTGAGGTACCATAGAAACCAAATGGTTGAAAGGAACCATATTCTGACATTGTTTAAACAGAAGTTAATTGTTTCAGAAATTCTTAAAATACTAGATTCAGTGTAACTTACAACCACAGTCACATTGGACTAGACCAATTTTTGCAAAAGCTGGGAGTCACGTATTGTATTTGTATGTAGGATTATGCCTATGTCAGTAACATAATAAATGAATAACAGCATATGTTTAAAATGAAGATTTCAAAATCAGGTTTCAGAAGCAGACATGTTCTAGTTTCTTTAGTAGCCAGTACTCTCTTCCCAGTTTCTCTCTGTCCGAACTGGAGCAGTTTTCACCAGTTCCGACTGCTTCAGATGGTCTTTATTCCATAGTTTAGGTTAGGAAGCGAATATCAGGAGAGGAACTAATATTAAGAAAAAGTTCATCGTGCCAATCAAATAAAACTGACATAAGCTTTTCATTAGAAGCTGTCCAAAACCTTTCATGATCTGTTGGTAATGGGTGGTCTTACATCAACTAGTGTAGAGATAGAAGAACAGATATATGTGGGTCCTGGAGAAATCAGTTGACGCCTTAGCAAAATGTGCAAGCAGCAAACATGTGTCCTCTGAAACCCTTTCTTGGATCTTGTATTCGCTTTTGGTAAATCATGAATCTCATTTTGGAAGGTCAGGGAATCCCAAATCTAAATGTAACAAATTTTCATTTGGTAAAACCTCAAATCATTAGCTTTCTCCAAAAGCTGGAGATATAAGATTGTAATGGAAGTGTTAACCACCTGTGGTCTTTATGTTCAACAAAAGGAGTTTTGAGAAGCAGTGTATAAATCCATTCAGTTTTGCAAAATGATAAATGCATGGAACTATATGTAAATTCCTAAGAACGTAAAATTAGTATCAGGAATTAATGTCTACAAATAGTTCTCGATCAACATGCCAGGCAGAGGCAGCAAAGAGATACCTGTATGAGGCCTTTAACACGCCAAACATTATGCTTCAAAACCACAATTTGAGAATCATCTGGATGCAATGAACGCAATTCCTGTCGTATAGACTCCACACATGCATTATGTTCAACTGACAACTGAACAGCCAGGACTTCTCCAGTTGCCTTAACAAGTCTCCCTAAAACTACACGCGAGTCTCCAAGGTTTGCAACATAAAGAGTTCCTCCACAGACAACACCAACAAGACAGCATGAGCCAACAGCAGCAATTTGAGGCTTCATAGGCCACTGCTTTGCTACAAGAGAATGGAAACCCTCCTCTGTTGCCTGAAATGCCTTCCTTATTACGTCTGCCGACATTGATTGCTGCTCTGTTGTAAACCCTGTTAGAGATAAATAGCATTAATACCAGAAGGCACTCAAATATTTATAATTTATTGATGTTAAAACACTTAAAACACATAAGAAACCTATATATTGATAACTATATCATGGTGACATCAGAAATGCACACACTGGGATCAAAGACAGATGCCCCTAGGAAAAAAATAGCAAGAATGGCATAAAGTTTGAAAAAATGTCCAGATACCACAACTACATATAAAGGCATGACCAAATTCCAAGTTGCAACGACAAAGGTAACATTTTATATAAACACACATGATACTTCATTTGAAGAGTTCAGTAAGCTTCAAAATAGTGGATCAAATACAAGCAATCTCCTTGCCAGGTCTTGGCAGTAATCATCAGATATCACCATGACAGCAAGGACATTTAGCAACAGAAGGTTGGGGAAAAAACATGAAGCAAAAGAATAAGGCCGATGAAAGCATTTGAACAGGGGAAAAGCCGATCCTTAGACAACACTCAGAATCAAGGTGTGAACAAGAGTTCAAAAGAGAGTAAAGTACGAAGATGGCTATAGAAGTAAAAATCAGTTCTACATACTATCACAAACAACAAAACCACTGAGTAAGCTACCACAGATCCACCATCCCTAGACTAAAGTAAAATCAGATCTGTGAAGGAAAATGCAATAACTGTTACAGAAGAATCTAGAGGATCTAATGAATAAGAGGATATTGATTTCAAGAGAATCTACATGTATAGGATATTACGCAAAACAATTAGTTCAGAAGAATTACACTTTGGTTTGAAGGAACTCTTACTCTTCAAATGGGGGAAGAGGTGCTCGTTGATGTAACGTGATGTCTCAGGTCCGCCATGACCGTCGTAAACTCCAATGAAGGTCCCATAAGGACCAGAATCCAGAGAACTCAGCGGCCCTGATTCTATCTGGCTCTGGTCCTCGAGCAAGTTGTTTGCCTGGACCACGGCCATGGAGAACTCACCGTTAATGTGTTGTCCACTGTCCTTGTACCATAGAAGACCATCTTGCCGGCCAACCACATCGGAACCAGTGTGGACATATCGTTCCGACGACGGCCGCCAGCAGGCCCTCAGGAAGTTCATTAGCGCCCCTAACATCCCTCATCTCATCCAGTCCCGCCTTCGAGTTCGCAACATCAATACAGTGATAAGGTTGGACAAAGCAGATGCAAGCCCAGCTCGTTCCTGTCCAATTCTGCGGTAGAGAGGATGAGCAAGTTATCAATTTAATAGGAAGGAAGATACAAACTACACAATATCAACAGCTGTTCTTTTCTATGTTTTTCTCTGGTAGGAGTCCAGTAAGAACCTTGAAACATTACAACGAATGGAACTACAGGGAAATGGACAAGGATTCAAGCTACTACTCTTAACAAGATGACAAATTATCCAGAAAGCAACCAAGCATAGCAACCCCACATCTGCCCATCTGTGAAAACCCACGAAAGAGGGGAACGGAGGGAAAAGAGTGTGAAGAAGATCCAAAAATCTGACCTTTTGTTACTAGAGTCTCTCAATCCGACGGTTCTGCCACCATTCGCGTCAAAAGCAATCGAGACCCAGCGATCAAGAACCCCACTTTCTTCTTTCCTGCGCCGAATCAAACAAGCAAGCGTTGGGAAAAATGAGAAATCAATCAGAAATTTTACCGCCCCAAACTGGAAACGTTGCCAACCGCTCAGCAGCAGAAGACAGAACCAGAAATAGAGCTCCCCACCCCCTTCCCTCCCTGCCCCCAAAAAGAGAAGGAAAAAAAACCATCCAATATCCATTAACGGAGGGAAGGTCCGGAAGAGAATCACACTTTGCCCAAGGAAAAGCTTCCTCTCGACCACCACCAATCTCCGGTCTTCCCCTGCAGCTAGCAACGGAAGGCAGGACCCTCGGGAAGGGGCATCCCTTTGCAACAAGCGATGAAAGCGAGGGAAAAGGGCCTCAGATCTAGAGATCCAGCGAACCCAGGGGAACCATGAACAGATAAGAAGGAACCTTCTCCCAAAGAGAGCAAGGAAGCAGAGGCAGGGTTTGCGACGAAGCAAGGAAGCCCCTGGAGGGCAAATACTCTATAAGCAGACAACGGCGAGAGAAGGGGATCGAGTATATAATTAGAGAAGAGGTGGGGGGAGGGGCGCAGAGGCAGCAAAGCTGAAAGCTTTCCCCGTCGCTCTCAGCAGACAAAACCCATAAAAAACCAACTAAGGAGAGCTCGAGGCCAGCAAGGCGAAGGCAGCAGCTCTGGGCTCCACTGCCCGCACAAGCCGCGAGCAGTAGAGCCACACAGAGACACCGGGGGAAGAGAGAGAGAGAGAGAGAGAGATTGGGAAAGGAGAAGACTGGAAGGGGGAGGTGAACCGGAGTCAGAGGGGAGGGGTATTTTTAGTCTTTGGGTTTATCTATGATGAGTATTGACTGATGAGAGGTTTTTTGTACATAAGCCCTTCATCATCTATAATTTTGATGATTAGCCTCTCTGATCTAAATATTCAGCTTTGTTTTTTTCTTGAACACTAAATATTCAGCTTTCGCTCTCACAAATAGTCACTTGCTTTGATTTTTCTTTGAAAGTTTGAACAATTATCGCCTATACATAAAGATGATAATATTATTTCTCTAGTTTCTATTTTTTGATCAAAATTTCACCTAATGCGTGAAAACCCCACAACATTTACAACACACACCAGGTTATTATTCATCCAAGATTATCAAAACTGGTGAATAGATGACTAAGATCAGCTAAAGAACTGTCTTCAATGTAAAACAATTATAAAATATAATAAAACAGCAATAATCTACCATTTATGGGAAATATATATATATATATATATAAAAACGGTCCGCTGGAGGGCGCCCCACCTCCCACACCCCCAGCTGCCCTTCCTCCGTTTAATTTTAGGACCGTTTTGAACGCTGTCTAACCACCTTATATTCTCCACGTGTCCACCTCCTCCTTGGAAAGAGAGAGCTTAACGAACGCGGCAGACGCTACCGTGCGCCTCAAGAGGCGACGGGATCCTACTGCCCAAATCTGTGTGACGTGCACTCCGCTACGTTCTATGAACTGGCGCAGCATGCAGTTCGGATCGCTGGCCGTCGGATTCAGCGGGGGGCCCACGCGGGGAGGACGTCGGCTTCTGCGTCGGATTTGTTATCAGGCGTACGTTGGACGGGGACAACGTGTGCGTCGCTGCGTAGCGTAAGTTGGCAGGCGGGCGTGGAGGTGGACGGGCGCGCCGCGAGGCTCCGTGGGGCGTCCTTTTCCGCTGCCCTGGCGTTACCGGGCTGACGGTCGTCACGAAAGCGGACACAAATTACGATCAGACATAAGTCAGAGGATGGACCGGTATCGGTTTCCTTTTCCGCTGTCTTCCTCTGCTGTCGCGTCTTTCTGCCCTCCATGAGCTTGGTCCGCGCTGCAGAGGGGTTTGGGATGTTCTTGTTTGCAACAAATAATATATATATAGAATATATTATATTTAATAAAAAATTAATTAAGAATTTAAATAGAATAACTTATTTTTTTAATTTATATCAGAAAATAAAAAATTACTTCGTGTGATTTAATTTTTAATTTTTCAACATTTATGAAATTCGAGAGATGATTTTTATCTTTTTAATTTTGATCTCCTTTTTATTTTTTTACTCTATTTTTTCTCTTCCTACGATGATCTCTAACTCTTTAAAGTAAATAGTATTACTTAGTAAAGTATAATATTATTCTCTATTACAATAAATATTATTACGTGTTATAGTAAATGTTAGTTCTTTTATAATAAATATTACCGTTTGTTATAGTAAACATCAAGTTCTATTACAGTAAATATTATTCTTTATTACAGTAATTTTTTTATAGTACATATTATTATCAGAAAAAATTACTATAACAAATAATAACATTTACTATAAAGAGATATAATTCATAAAAAAAGATAAACTTATATTTTAGGAATATAACTTCCAATATGATATATTTAAAAAGTATTTTTACAATTTTATCAATAAAAATAAACTTATATCCACTAGTTTAGTCTGACATGGTAATATGTTTTCGTTTCACAGATGAAAGATACTATATTTAATTTAATTCGAAATTGCATGTTACAGGTTTTAAAAGTTCAGAAATCTAAGTAAACCAAATTCTGTTGATGGTTTTAAAAATCATACGACTATATTTATTTTAAATTATAATTTTACTCGCTCAATAAGTATTAATCACTGATTAGATTTATGCATATGCGTTCTCCTCTACTCATGAAGCTGGTCTAAAGTAGGCCAAAAAAATGAAGCTGGTCTAAAGAGTGACGATTTCGATTCTTTTAAAAAAAAAATAGACCATTAATAATAATAATAATAATAAATTTTGCGATATGATTTAGGGTGATATGGTAGTAAGCTCTCATTTCAAACTTAGAAAAAGAGGCAAGCATATTCGAGTTAACTTTGAATTAGATCATGCATGTATGTTTTTCAAAAGCTCAGAAATCAAACAACCGCAGATAAATAAGGCAATTTTCGTTGGCTCGTTTTAAAATTCAATAAATTAAATGCACTTCAAAATAGATACATAAACTGTCTTTCAAAACTTATTAGTTGAATTATGATCCAGGCCAACATATTTGATTTCCCAAAAGTTGTCAAAAAACATCTGAATGGAAAAGCGAACAGGTGCGCCAGAAAAAGTGGGCGCTCGCCAGGCTTTCTAGAAGGTCAGTGGGCCCCGCGGGCGGGGGGAGTTCTACAACTGCTCCCATAGTTATGGAGTGAGGGGTGTAAACGGAATCCGATATTCTAATATTTCGATTCGATTCCGATAAAAATTATCAATTTCGGAATCGAAATATGATACCGATAGCTTATCGGAATCGGTATTGGATATTCCGATAAGTTATCGAAATCGGAATCAGAATTGAAAAAATAATCGGAATCGGTATCGGTATCCGTTATTCCGATAAATTATCAAAAACTCAAGGTAAAATTATGGTAAACATCTTATCTTATCGGAATTTCGGTTCCAATAATATTATCGGAATCGAAACGGAATCGAAACTAATCATTCTTATCGGAATCGGAATCATATTTCAGTTATCGGAATCGAAATCTGTATTTTCGGTTCCGAACCCGACCCGTTTGCAGCCCTATTTAGAGTCGAAGAATTCTCACCTCCCACTCCCAACCTTTAAAAATAAGTACTTGTGAATATGAGCTAAGATGGGAGATCATGTTCCTTCTTTATATGCTAGGTCTTTCTTCACCTATGTCTGAATTTTATATATTTATAATTTTTTAAAAAATTATTTAATAATTTTAATAGACTTGATAATCGAATTTCTAACCTCCTGATCTCTTGATATACCACGGATCGTCTTATCAACGGATCACTCTTCGTGTACTTTATTTAACATGATTACTACTTATTGCACATGTAAACATGGGGTATATTTTTTATGTAGGGTCGGTGTACGCAGAGTTGAAAGAAAAATGTAAGACCCAAAAAATAATATTTTAGATGACTTTTTTCAAATCTTGCCATCTTCGTATAAATATTGGAGAGAGTGGATGTGTTTGGAAAATTAAGGATGGGGTGTTTCATTAGGAAGGGCTCAAATGGAATGCCAAGAGGTGGATCTCTTTCCCCAGTAGAGCTATCTATTTGAGTTGTGTCGTATGTATAAAGTTCGCAGTTTAGTTGACATGTAGATGATTGGGACTTAGAATGAACGATTCTTGGAGGTCGGCAAAATAATTGAACTTGACCCACCATTAGCCAGAGATAATAAAGGAGAAGGTATGTTCACCAAGTTGGTGGGACTTGTCCTAGGGGCAAGGGAGTATAGTGCCTCTTGTGATGGAACTTTTGTCCTGAAGAATGAGAGAAAAAAAAAACTTTTTTTTTGCTCCCAGCAATCTTTAATGATTCAAATTTTGATTGTTTTTTTAATTTTGACCCAAAAATCTTAACTTTCTTGAGAAGTGAGTCTTTTGTGGTCTCAACTACATTTAGCTACGCTACCGAAGAAGCGGAAATCGACGAAAGTGGAAGACCCACATGCGGAGGGCACTTCTTACATCATGGACCGTGTTCATTCATGAAAGCGTTGAAAAATAAAAAATAAAAAGCGATGTGTTTCGGGGCCAGACACAAACCTAAGAATTTTTCAAAGTAGTTTGGTGCACGGTTGGCCGTGCCGCTCTCGCGGCGGCACGGTCGTGCCGTACAGTGCCATGGCTCATACGTGTCATGGCTCATACGAGCTATGGCACGGTCGGGTCACCCCAATGGGGTGATCTGGGCGTGCCGCGCCGGCACACCCGATTTGTCACGGACCGGTACGGTCCGGTCCGTGGCAGGCTTTTTTTTTTTTTTTAACTTTCACTTTTACATCTAGTGTATTTAAGGAATCCATATGGTATCTAATTGAGATAAAATTTTAAACATAAGTTAATTAAGAGATGATACAAATTATAATAATTTTAGTTTAATTTTTAAATTAATTTTCTGTCAAGTAAAACTTGTCCTAAAAAATATTAGATCAACTTAATCTAAATATTTGAGAGATCTAATAGTGTCTAATTGAGATGAAATTTTAAACATAATTTAATTACTAGATGATACAAATTATAGTAATTTTATTTTAATTTTTTAAATTAATCTTTTATCAAGTAAAAATTATCCTAAAAATTATTAGGTCAACTTAATTTCAACATCTATGTATCAATAACTCATGATATTTATATTTTTAAAATCAAGATATTTTTCTAGTAATTATGATGACTTTAAATTTGATTTTATTTTCAGAACCAAATGTCATCCCATTGAAGTATACAGAGAGATCGTCGTACAGCGACAAATCCTATGTGCACTTAAGGAGTCTAATTAGTGTCTATTGAGATAAAATTTCAAACATAAACTAATTAAGAGATGATAAAAATTATAGTAATTTTATTAATATCTGAGATTAATTAGTATTAATAATCCCAGTGTGATACTCAGAAGTGCGCGCTCCGACAGGGCGACACTGAAAAATTTTAACAAAAATAAAATCTGAGAACATCATAATTTTTTTAAAAATGTGGTGATATCAGAAATATAAATATCCAGAATTATTGACGTACGGATTTCGATATTAAGCCGACGAAACTATTTTTCGGATGATTTTTACTCAGTGTAAAATAATTTCTAAAAATTAAAATAAAATCACCATAATTTGTAAAACCATTACATTAATTTATAGCTAAAATTTCAACACAAATGGACATTATTTGAATGGGTTTACAAGAGGATCTTCGGGCCAGCTAGTTTATGGGTTAATTACGTCAAGCATTTTCTAGGATCTTCGGGCCAGTGGCGGATCCTCTTTAGAATCAGTGGAGTCACGTGACCCCACTGACTTGGAAAGGGTGTCTTAAAAGGAAGTAGGAATACCCCTTGTTATTTAGGTGTACAAATGAAAGGTGACCCCACTGAATTTAAGAGTGACCCCCCTACACTCAAGTGACCCCACTAGACTAACTTTCAGGATCCGCCACTGCTTCGGACCAGTTGGTTTTTGGGTTAATTATGTCAAATCATTCTTCTCCATCTGCTATAGGAGGCAGTGGTGGTGGTGGTGGTGGTGGTGGTAGCATGCGCTTTTCATTTGAGTCTAAGTTCACGAATGCTACCCAAGATGGTCGAGATCACGGTGGTCCACTAAGCTATTCAAAAATGTATCAAACAGATGAGAAAATGTGATACATAGGTCTTGTGGATAGTAGTAGCTATTAAGGGATTGAATCCAATTTTGAGAGACTGAGTACATAGGACGGCACAACATCTCAGGCTGCTAGTGAGGGTGACACTTTCTTTTCAGGACATACACAGTTGGATCTATATGGACAACATCATAGATATGGTGGCTATTATGCCTCTGGATACAAGTATGGTCATGATGGTTCTTATATGCAAATTTCAATCGTTCCACTAGTAGGACCTACAATAGTACGCCAAGGAACACGTCAATATTTAGAATATTAACGTATGTACGAAAACCTATATCAAAATTACATGCCTTATGTTGATTATTTGCGCTTCTTGGAGAGCACTTATAATGTGAGGTTGTTCGGAGATGGAAGTTATACCCCCTACTACGAGGGTTTTGTGGACATACATGCTCAGCATGATGAGGAAGAGTAGGTAAGAATTTGCTAAATGTCTTTAGTGACATGTTAAGGAAGATGATGTTAATTTATAATTTTCATGTAAAGAAAAATAATGAATATGAGAATGACAATATGAGTATTGTATTTAGCTTGTATCATGATTATATCCTTAATATTTAGATGAACACTAATTGCTTATGTCATGATCTTGATATGATTGTATGTATGTTAGATGAATATTAAATAGTTGTGGTTGGTTGACTTAAATAAGTAAATAAATTTATTTATATTTTTCAACCTCTTTATGTGATGTTCTTATGTTTTACTCATTTTCTTTTAAAATTTACTCATTTCAAATATTAACTAAATCACAAAATTAAAAAAAACAAATCAAACAGGTCATTTTTCCACCGTACCTCAACGGTACGGTACGTACCATGCCACGGAAAATACGGTACGATTGATCCGAGCGGTACGACGAACCTTGGTTTGGTGACCGCTTTGGAAAAAGTGGACAAAGACAATGTGTTGTATGTATGTCCCTCCTCCTTATGAAACCAGGAGGGCGCAGAAGTTGAAGGCAACGATAGATGCTTGGAAACAAGCTTGATTTGTCGAATATTTTAAAATTGAAATTTTTTTCTAACTCGCCTCTAAACGTCACCTTAAAAAGAGTTATCAGAAGATTCTTGAAAGAAAAAGTCTCGCAACAAACTCAGCACCCATTCATTAGGGGTGAATGCACTTTTCAGTTGTGTCCATTTTTAATGGGGTTATAGATTTTGTGTTCACCTCCAATGAAGTTATAGGTTTGTGTACACCTCTTCTTGAGGCGTGCACCAAGACTGACTTTTTCTTAAAAATGATTTGTTTCTAATTAAAAGAGTTAAGATTTCTAGATCTAGGGCTAGATAAATAAAGTACAAGATCAAACTAAAAACTAATCCCAAAAGATTAGAGGGATGAGAAAGATACTTTTGTTTTTGTTTTTCAAGAGACATCTTACTCACAACAATTATAATTATAGGTTATAATACTTCCCTAGAATTTACTAAAATGAGACATATATAGTTTTTGAACTTGAAACAATTACTTATATACCCCTCACATACATCGTATTCGAGGTTATCTCCTAAATCTTCATATTATATTCCAATACTCTTAAAATTGAAAAAAAATCATCAATTACATGTATGTACTAAATTGGCCGACAAAATTTGAAGAATATTTCATTATAATCTAATAGAATTGTTACTAAAATATGTCTGCTAAAAAGTGAGGGAGAGAGAGAGAGAGAGAGAGAGGTAGAAATAGAAATGAGAGAATGAAAAAAGAGAGAGTGTGTGTGTGTGTATTTGTGTATATGTGCATGCGTGACATGGGAGGGGGTTGGCGGAAGATGTGGAGGTGTCGAAGGGGGTCTCTTCCTCTGATTTCAATCAAAGAGAGAGAATCATACAAAGATAGAATAACCTTAGTGCCAGTGGCATTGTAGCCTACGATGTTATCCATGCATAGAGAGAAAGAGTGCACAGGGGTGGAAGGGGTTGGCAAGAGACAATGTGAGGGCATTGGAGGGGGGTCTTCCCTTACAGTTCCAGTCTATAAGAGAGAAAGAGCACACAAGAGAGAGAGTGAGAGGGCATAGAGGTGGGACCATGCGTGTGCGTGCGCGTGCGCATGCGCGTGCGCGTACGTGTGCATGTGCGTGCGTGCGTGCGTGCGTGCGTGCGTGTGTGCGTGCGTGTGTGTGTGTGATAAAGTGGGGGAGAACATAGAGATGGAATAACCTTAGTTCTGGTGGTGTTGTAGTCTTTGATGGCATCCATGCCTAGAGAAAGAGAGTGTGCTGGTGGAAAGGGTCAGCATGTCACGTGAGGGCATCGGAGGGGGATCTTCCCCTCTAGTTCTGATTTGTGAGAGAAAAAGTACTGAGGAGGAGAGAGAGTATGTGTGTGTGCAGGGTGGGAGGGGTTAGCACCAAGGGGGGTCTCCACCTCCAAATTCAACATGTGTGTATAAGAGAGAGAGAGAGAGAAAGAGAGAGAGAGAGAGAGAGAGCATGTGCACACTAAGTGGGAGGGGGATGGAAAGTGACGTGGGAGAACCAGAGGGTTCACCCCCTCTAGTTCTAGTATGTGTGTATGTGAGAGAGAGAGAGAGAGAGAGAGAGAGAGAGAGAAAAAGAACACAAAGATGGAACAACCCTAGTTCTGGTGGCGTTGTAGCCTATTGTGGCATCCATGCATAGAGAGAGAGAAGAATGCGTGGGGTGAGAGGGGCTGGCGAGCAATGTGGGGGCACCAGAGGGGGGGTCTCCCCCTTTGGTTCCGATCTATGAGAGAGAAAGAGCACACATGAGAGAGGGAGAGAGAGAGGTTGGCGAGCGACTTGGGGGTGTTGGAGGGGTCGCCTCCTCTGATTCCGATCTATAAGAGAGAGAGTATGCACGATAGAGAAAGTGAGCGAATGAGAAAGAATGTGTTGGGTGGAGTTGGCAGGTGATGTGGGGATATAGGAGAGGGGTCTCCTCCTCTGATTCCGATCTATAAAAGAGAGAGTATGCACGATAGAGAAAGTGAGCGAATGAGAAAGAATGTATTGGGTGGAGTTGGCCGGTGATGTGGCGATGTAGGAGAAAAATGCATGGGGTGGGAGGGGCTGGCGAGCAATGTGGGGGCACCAGAGGGGGGGGGGGGGCGGGTCTCCCCCTCTGGTTCCAATCTATGAGAGAGAAAGAGCACACATGAGAGAGGGAGAGAGAGAGGGCGGCGAGCGACTTGGGGGTGCTGGAGGGGTCTCCTCCTCTGATTCCGATCTATAAGAGAGAGAGTGTGCATGATAGAGAAAGTGAGCGAATGAGAAAAAATGTGTTAGGTGGAGTTGGCAGGTGATGTGGGGATGTACGAGATGTGTGTGTGTGTGTGTGTGTTGTGTGTGTCTGTGTCTGTGTAATACGATGGTTTCGGTGATTTAATCTCCAATTCGATACATTATAAGGTGTATAGGTAATTTTCTCAATTAGCATTGAATGAAGATGGCTCCAGTTTTAAATACAAATTACACTTTTGCCTCTTCTCTATTATTAAATTCTTCAAACATCAAAAGTTAAAATCTTATGGTTTGACATAAAATTATAAAGTGAGTATCCTATAGTAGTTTGGACTCGATTAACTCCTAGATACTAGTAAAAATGTATTATGAAACGGCACATGATAATACCATACATTCATTTGAGAAATGGATACTCTTGACATTCTTCAACATTATTTTTCTACTAACTTAAATTTCTCTTCTCATTTTCAAGTATATTAAAGCTAAAATGTTTTCTAATTAAATAACACTAAATTTCAGCTATATATATATATTTGAGAACGTTAATAATTAAACTTGAGATGAATTGGCCACCAAATCGCAAGAATAGTGTACTACTGTTGAGCTGAGAGTGGCAAAAATTACACTTACATTGAGCAGCATCGTCATATCTCTCAAATAATGTTAGTACAATTTAATAATATCTTGACATCAAATCAAATAATACATGAAATATGACAAAGACAAACTTTATGAAACTATGAACATTGGGAGGGCGAGGGCGAGGGCGGGGGCGGGCCAGACACCCGGACCTGCGCCTGGTCATTTCGAGAGCCGATGCGACACGGCAACTTGTGTTACGCTTCGCTGGTCCGGGCCGGAGCCGGGTCCCACAAATGAAAGGGAGAAAAAAAAAATTTTGAAGGTGGTGATCACGTGTGAAGTGGGGCCCACGAAGGGGCCAATCGGTAACAATTTGCTCATAATTACAACTCTGCTGCCCCTCCCTCCCCCTCCTCAAAATTAACCGGAAAAAAAAGGTGAAAGTGTCACTTTTAATCATTTTTCTAAATATGTTCAATAAGATTTAGATTTAAATTTGGTGGCTTTAAGTTGAGAATAATGAACTTTAGTTTACGAAAGATCATGATAAGATCGGTTTATTCCCAGTATTACGAGCTGACATCGTCTAGTCTTAGATCGAATTTTGGGTGTTAAGGTAATTCCTTTTTATGTGAAAACTCATGATGGTTGTTCATTTGAGTGGAGACGACATGTAAAGATAAAAGTTATTTAAGAAGAGATTCTTAAAAACAAAAAATTCAAAATTTAAGTCAAATCAAATTCAGTCGCAAAAGAAAAGGACAAATTTGGGTCTAAGTTAAAGCGACTAGATCAAGTCTAGGGATGTTCATTATTCGGTTCAAACCGAAAAATCAAACCGAACCGAACGATTCGGTTTGGTTGGTTTGGTTTGAATATGGAAAAATTTTGGTTTGGTTCCAAACCAAATTGAAAAAGAAAATTCAGTTTGATTCGGTTTCTAAGTTCTAGAAATCAAACCAAATCGATTAAATCGAATTACAATAATAAATTTTAATTTATATATATCTATCAAGTTTTTTCAATATATTTATGTAAAAATATATATTATGGAGGTTAATATGGTCATCAACATTTAATACTTTATTTTAAATATTATTTGATAATAATTTATTAAAGAAACAAGTGATTAAAATCTTATTTAAGACTAAGAGAATCTGAAGGCCCATTTATTTTACTTTGGTTTGGTTCGGATTGGGTCCGAATTTGGTTTGGTTTGGTTTCTTAAAAATTTCTTATAAACTAAACCAAACCAAACTATGAACACCCCTAATCAAGTCTATCAATTTATCAGTTAACCAAGATGAGAGTGAGAAACTAGACATTGAAAAAAATAAATGCATATTCCTGCTCAAAATGAAAAGGTAGATCCCCATGGCCCATGGTTAGAAAAAAAAATGCATACACCGGCTCAAATTGAAGAAGTAGATCCTTATAACTCATTGTTGGCCGTGTTGCTAACTCGTAGCGGCACGGTTGATACGATACAATCAATTTATTATCAATTTTATTATTTTTAATATTTTATTTAATATTTTAATAATATTATTAATAAATTATATAGATCAAAATATATCGATATAGTACACTTCAATCCACACAATATCATGATAAACTCAACATAATCGAGTCATCAGATCCCACCAACCTTGCTATGGCCCACTTCTTCTCCCTTCTAGTTCTCTAATTGTTATCATATGCTCTTTTCTAGAAGTTAAAAATTTTTAACTATTATACTAAATTTGTAGTTTCATTGTGTTTATTTTTTATAATTACCGTTTTATTTTCATAATCTATGTATTTAGCTTTAAATCTAAGAAACATAACTTTTCTCAAAATCGCTTCTTTCAGGGTCTCTTTCGTAATTTCTATCATTAGTTTTTAGCCTCCAGAAAGACCTTTTTTAAAAAATATATGTAAAAGTTTTTCATGTTCAAATATTGAATAATCAAGTTGTGAGAGCTAAAATTTAATCGCATAAGACCGGAAGACTGAGAACTAAAAAAACACCCTCTCCAACCGTCTTAACTGTCAACTAAAAGTTTAGAAGCAATTCACAGCTTTTCTTATATTAAATTCGCTTCAAATCACGTGAGCCGGAGATAAAACTCCAAATTTATCAAATCTTATTGATAAGAGTGATGAATCCGTCAGCTTTCAAGCAAGTTCGTCAATTCCAATCCCGCTCACACGAGCTGCCACAGCGAATTCAATTATATGTATATGGCCTTTTACAATTTGACCATTAAAGTGCCTTGTAATTAATTAGAACTTAAATCTAGAGATGCAAATAGGTAGGATAATAATAAATAGTTTGTTTTAACTATGACAAAAAAATTCATTTATTACGGCCATCTGATGGAGTTCGTGATGCCAAATAGTCTCAAAGACCAAATTTGTGATGATATCAGTTGTAACAGTTTTGAATTAAGCCTATCTAAATTATATATTTCATCATAGAGCATCTCTATTAATTTGGAGTTAACTTCATGGGTCATGTGACTTCTCCATTTATTTAGTCCTGTGGGAAAAATTAGTAATTAAATTAAAGAAGCATGCCCATTAAAATTATCTCATTCCATCTTCTATATATTTGACCCTCTTCTTAATGGTTATTGATGTATACGTCCACATTATCTAATCCTGTTTTCTCTTAATTAATTGTTAATTTGGACTACTCCTAAGTCTTCATGTATATATTCATTCAACAACTATTATTTTTAGTCATAGTTTCCAAATTATATCTATCTCAGTATATTGCCCCGCTTACCTTTTCCTCCCCATGCATGTTCTTATCTCACTTTACAATTTTTAGTCTGATATAGCCTGATATGGCCATGATAAATCATCAATTAATGGGTTTCTTTATGTTTATCAAACAACATCAACTATCCTAACTTTTAATCTTCCACTTATGGTTATAAGTCTAAAATCAAATGAAAATATCAATAATGAGGTAGAGACAAGGCTGTCAAGTGATGTCAATCACATCCTAAACTGAAAACTTAGTTGACTAATTGTAAGGGAAAATTTCCAGATAGGACATAGAATTATCTTTTGGTGCTGAAAAGGAGGACATAAATCACAAGGAAAAGGACACATGCTACTCTCTCTTTTTTTTTTAACATCTACAAACCACCTAGGGTAGTGAGGGATGTGCCAGCACATAAGACGCTAGCATGTCCTATCATCTTGCTCTGTCATCAATGGCAATGTGTACCCACCATTTTAAAGGGAACATCATATTTTCTTCCTCCACCCCCCACCCCTTTCCCTCCTTTTCCCTTAATCTTTGTTTTTCTTCCCCTAAATCTAGACATCTGTTCAATATTTTTTCCCTTCTTCCTTCGGTTATTTGTATACAAACATAGATCCAAGTCAATAAACCCTCTCTTTAAACATCATACTAACTTCTACCTCTTTAATTAATTTACCAAAATCTATTTTCTTTTTGTAGGTAAGTGTGAAGATGGGTCGTTGAACCTAAGACCTAAGGAGTACGTTAAAAGATCTTAATCATTGAGTCACTCTCTCTACCAAATTTTTTTTCTTCCATTGGATGAAAAAAAAAAGTAGGCATGATTCTCTGCCATACAATTTGTACACCCAAAAACTGAGCAAAGTTGCCTAATTTTAACTCTTGAGTGAATGTGTCTTGCTTGTCTTAACTTCATATTGTCACTTTCAATATATGGTTGATTTGTTGTTAAGAGGAGGACATATCCAAACTAAGGAATGCTAGCTAGCTAGCTGCATGCTGACTGGGGTATGACACGGCAAACTCTTTTCTTACCATCCATTTTTTTAGATCAGAAGGTAACTGAGGTGGTTTTTAAGCTCTCGACAATATGAGGCATTAAAAATTTTGTAACGTGTGATGGAGTATACTATCAAGAAAGAATTCTAATAAGATGCCATAGAACTAGTTCCGTTAACTAGATCTTATATGTTGAGTATAAGTTAATTCTAGTTAATCTACGATTCTACAATGACAACAATAAGAGAGGAATTTTGAACTTTGAATTACACAATCTTAAACGGTCATAACTTAAGAAATCTTCCCATCAAAGTAAGAAGAAGAGAAACAAACAAAAAGATCACATGTTGGAGAAAGCACATCAACAGAGCACACCGTTGTCTCCAGTTGTCCATTTGTAGCCAACATCAGTGGTTTAGGTAACCATCAAACCGGAGCACATACCATATCTATACACAATTGCTTTCCCTAGGCCTGGATCACAGCCGTCCATGATGGGTACTTCTAAGCGGTGGAGCCCACTTGACAGCCGTCTGATCTCGTTTGACAGAAAGGAATGGGGCCTCCGCGCGCTGCTTATGGCTTCACATTAATTTGTTCATACAATCACACTCCAGGGAGTACCGAGAAGGAGACCCTTGTGTGGCGTTTCTTGGTCAAAAGACGAAGTATATATAATATATATATATATATATATATATATATTGTTATCACGATCACTGGCTTAAAAATGACGTCGACCCATCAAGTTAATTAGGTTACAACTTGAAATAGAATGTTCGATTTGTTTAATATTCTTGTGATGGAAGAATTAATGCTAGCTAGTCGGCAACATTTGGAAGCTTTTGAAACACTTTCATGTACGGAAGTACCAATTAGATTTACGTGCAATATTGCTCCGTCTAATGTTAATGGATCAGTTGGCATGCAATTAAGTACATAACATTAATTCCTCCTCAAATTAAACACATGAATATTAGAGAACTAGTTGACCATTCGTGCGATGTACGAAAAATTTTTAGATTTAAATTTTTTAATATGAATAATATCTAAAAGAATTAACATGGTTAGTTGTTTCTCTCTCTGTATATATATTTTATCTTGAGTTTGGATTCAAATATATGTCGAGTATGAAAAATCTTCTAAAGAAAACAAAACATATAAAATTTCAGGAAACATATAACTTACATCAGGAAAGGGAAAAATAAAATATATACTTTCTGAAGATGCATATGGTCTTCTCTCCAAGTACCACTTAAATAATATCTTATGTTCATTTGTCAACACTTTCATCATATTTATAAAATATTAAAATAAATAAAAATATTATTTATAAAGATATGTAATTTTAAGAAACATGAACATTCTATTATTATCCCAAATGGGCTATATGAGGACACACGAATCGCTGAAACTCTCACTTAGCAAACATTGGTTCTATGAACTTATATAAGTTTTTTGGACTCTTTACCTTCCAAATGCAATATATTGCTAGTGGATGCGGATTTCAAAAACACTAAAGCACAGGGATATCTAATAATGTATATAGGCGCACTGAGTGAATATATAACTTATATGATCCCAACAACATCTTATAACAAATATATAAACAATGAAAAGAGCAATTAAAAAAAATGGGGGGCCAAAGTTACCTGGAGAATGCAGTGAACATATCTCTTGATTGACATAAGGCCAACAAAATTGCAAGAATAAAGAAAACTAGAAATGCAGATACAAAACAACATTCAAATGATGAAAATGAAAAGTAAAAGCATAAAGCTAATTCATCCTTGAACTAAGTTCTATCTGTTGTCAAATATGGGTGGAAACCAAGTTTAAAATTTTCAATCCTTAAACTAAGTTTTGTCCATGGATTAACATAAACTCAAAAGATCGTTCAACCAAGAACTCACTTGACTTTATAATAAACATGCTATCCATTTCAAATAATTTATGAGGTATTTTCTGATGTTAGATTCATGCTGAGCATTTGCAAGTGGTTCCAAAAATTCTCATATATAAAAATACAAGAGAGGCTATGATTCTAGAAAAACTCAGAATTAAAAAAGAGAAGTTTTAAAAACTGCACCTCTTTGCAAGTGATGTTAGGAGTATTTCACCAAAGTAAATTTCTTTTTCTTTTTTCCAATCTCCTGTAAAATCAAGCAAAATTCATCTGCAGAAAAAACCAAATTAGTTAACATTTCAAACTGATACATGAGCTACGGTAAGCTGAGTTAGATCATATAAGAGAGCTCCTGAGTTAGAAAAAAAAAATAGTAGCATGATGTTTCTGACATTTAGAAAGACAAATGTAAACTAAGGCCAACTGTTATCATGCAAAAAGAAGTTTACACTTAAATGCATAACACTAAACCAAATCGAATGATTTCATAACACAAAACTTCATATAAAATTTAACCACATCTGTATGCGTATTTAGAAATGTGGGGGTTTAAAAGATATTTTCAAAATGTTTATAGGTCGTAGCGATGGGGAGAAGTTTATCCCCCGCGACCCCTTGTTCTCTTCTGACGCCGGCCACCGTCCAGGCGCACACAGTAGACAGGGGGAAGGGGGCCGGCCAAAGTGCTGGGGGACAGTAGGAGAACCGAGGAGCATATCTTGATCATCTGCAACACCGCCTACATCTCCACCCTGTCTTGGTACTCCAGCAACTGTAGTGCCTACTTTGCCTTCCAACCATCCACGACACATTTTCCAGGGGCGGCGGGGGGCCGGGTTTGATGTCGGGGCAGAACCCCAACAGTGCTCGGGCTTCTGCGGCGACGCGACCCTCCCTCATCCTACTCTTCCCAGCCGTGAAGTGGGGTGGCCGAGATGCTGGGGAAGAGAGGGTGGACCGGTGGAGGGGGCGAGGACTGCAGCGCAGAGGGTGAAGAAGGTGGAGGTGGGGGAAGGCACAGCTCGGGAGGGGGGCGGAGCTTGACTGTGGAGCAAGCGGGAGTAAATATCGGCGAGGCAGCACTGTAGGCAGACCAGGAGGCGAAGGAGGGCTCGCGGAAGAAGTCCGCCTTGCTCCACCTCCAGTAGGAGCGACTGCTCCCGTCTCCATCTTCACCTTCTCCTCCGTGCGTGCTGGTGCCCTGCGCCATGGCTGCTGCTATTGAGAGAGAGAGAGAGAGAGAGAGAGAGAGAGAGAGAGAGAGAGAGAGAGAGAGAGAGAGAGAGAGAGAGAGAGAGAGAGAGAGAGAGAGAGAGAGAGAGAGAGTTGAAAGGGAAAGATGGGAGGTGTAGGAAGAGTGAGATAGAGAGAGAGGGGCAGCTTTTGAGGAATTTTCAGGGGCAGAGGTATTGAAGCGTAGGGGATTCAAAATTCAAATGGATGATGGTGCTCCTCTGCGTCGTCATCCCCGGCCTTCGACGGGGTGGTGGCTGCCATCGCCCTTGGGGTGGACATTTCCGTGGACAGTCTCGCGAACCTCGCGCTCCGCCGTGCGTTGGACGGGATGAAGAAGTCCCCATCGGAGGATGAGGGCTGGGGCTAGAGTTGGCCGCCCAGGCGTGGAGGAGCTGCTGTGTTGACGTCGCTGCAGATGCTACTTCTCGGTAGGAAATGCAGGGGCAGGCATGGGAAGTTGCAACGTCCTCCGCTTTTACCGGGAACTAAAAAGGTAGACACAGCGAGGAAGAAAGAGAAAGAAGCTGGGCAAATAGATGCCACGTGGCGAGAAAAAGAAAAGAGAAAGACTCTATTTCTCAGTTTTGACGGGAAGCAAAGATCTCTGATGCTGCCTCATGTACTTCTAAAACTAAGTATTATTATAATAACTAGTTCTTTGCCCGTGCGATGCACGGGAAGTTTTTAAATATTTAAATTTTAATAAATAATAATATCTAAAATAGTAAACTCTTTGAATATATAAATATCTTTTATATTGAAATTGGATTGAATTACATGTTTAGTCTGAATAATTTTTTACGATGATTGTAAAAAAATTTGTCTAAGATTCTATATGAATAAAAATTTTCAAATTACATGTCAAAAAATATATATTTTTTCAAAATATTTATGTTTGTAAAAAAGAAACAACATATCTAACAACATAGTAAGAAACATAAGAACCATATATAGTGATAAATCCAAAATATCAGTAAATAAAAAGTTTTCACAAAAAATTTTCTTGTGTCATGTAAATTTAATTCACAAATATTCATAAAAATAGATTGTGGATCATGATTAAAGATTGATCACCATTCCTCTTCTTGTCATGAATAGATTAGTAGACTAGACAAAAGAAGATAATTAACATCTTAATCGGCTAGGTTTCTCCTTGATCACTTAGAGTTTCTGTTCCTTGCTCAAGAATGTCCTTTGCTCCTTGGGGATATATACCCACCCCAAATGAACCAGTTCCACGCATTTGAATGTCCACAAGAAATGAAATTTATTTATTTTCACTTATAAACATGCAATAGTGGATATAAAAAAAGAAGATGAAAAGGCTTTTTGTTTAAAAAAAACCTCTCTGTTGTCAAATCTTTTACATCTCGCAAAAACAAAAACTTAATTGGATTATTCAGTCCAAGGTTGGTTAACAATATGGAGTCTGGACCCCACAAGAACTTATATAATTAAGATTCAGATTAAAAGAAGAAGGTGGGGCCAGCCCATCATCTCAGCTGTCAGCTAGACAGACACACACATGCACACGCGCACAGAGAGAGGATAGCTGTAGTAGTGTTACTGTTGTGTCGCAATTAATGGAAAAGTTGTTCTCTCTCAAGCTTCCACATCTCCGATCGAGCTCGCACGTGGGGGCCGCCGCCTCCTCCTCGCTCGCCAGGTCTAGGCATTACATGCTGAAAAGCTAATCTTTGTGCCATATATATATATATAATGCAAAGATAGATATATAGGATGGCAGCCATAGGCCCAGCCAGCTCCATGATGTATAGTGAATTAGTGATGTCCCTTCTTTTCTTCTTATTTTATATCATAATTTATCTCTTTTTTTGAATTGCAAGTCGGCTCTCTAATTATGAGTTTATATATATGATCAGACTAAAGCAACGTCTGAATGTGATTTTTAAAAAGTAAAAATCACCAAAAATATCTTTCCATGTTCAGTTGATATGCGTCATCCGCACCTTTCACAATGCAGACGATGAAATCTACAAATTTAAAATAAAAAGAGAAAATTTTTCCAAACATCCGCGTTGAATGCGTCTCTCTTCATTGGAGCCAATTTTTTTTTGAAGGTGGGATTACATCCACTTTTGCAAGACACGTAATTTTCATTTATCTCTTTCCATTAGATGATTTTGTAGAAGAGACATGTGTTTATTATCACGAAGGAATAATTGTAGGTGTGAGTTATTTTTCTTCGACCAGACTCTGAACCTTCATGAGAGAAAGATAAATGGCTATCTCCTTTTTCCACCCTTGCTGAAGAAGCTCATGATTCAAATAAAGATGGCGGATCCAACAGGGCAAATGGACCGGTAGGTGATAAACATAAGAAAAATTGTGATTAAAAAGGGTTAGTTAAGATAAACATGGAAGGTATGGACTATAAATCGTGACTGAATCCAACAGAGGATTCTGTAAGTACTGCTCCCTAGAACTAACTCAAATAGGAACGAACTTGTTACAGAAACAACTTCTATGGAAGTTCTAACATGATAGGACTCCTACTAAGAGTTTAAGAAACTACAAACATAGAAATTTGCACCATCACAGTGCTATAAAACCATCGTAAGACCCTCATAGCCAACCTTAGACTTCTCTTCATTGCTGAACGAGGGAGGAATTTCCAGGAGCAAGGAGGAAGAGTTAGTAGTGAGGTTTTGAGGATCCTTCATCCCTTAGCATTTACTTCGACCTGTAAGAACCCCATGTTAGAAGCAACCAAATGTAGGTAATCTCAGGCACCAACCCAACATACACTAGTACAAATTATAGAATAGACGACCATTAGTTAAGAACCGTCGGCGGTTCTGCATAAAGCCAACGGTCTTTAACCGTCGATATTTTATTTGAGAATAGACAACACATTAACCGTTGTTTAATATATATAATTTATTTTTTAATACATATCTTCTATTTGAACCGTGGCTTAATAGGTATAAGTCATCTTATTTCCTTAATTCTCCCACCCCCGTCAAATTAGAATTTGGATCCCCCACGACGTCTTATACCTATTAAGCCACTGTAGGCCTTGGAATTTCCAATGTAGGCATTTACTGCTTGCTTATGAAGGATGAGGCTTCTGATTCAACAGAGGTGTACCAGCATGCTGCATTTGTGAGTCTAAAATACAAGATAACCATTATTATTAGGTTATTGTTCCAGATTTGCATTTTTTCCTCCTATAATACGAAAAGATTGTGAACTGAAGAGATTAACTTAAGTCTAAGAGCGAGTGACGGGGAGAAATAAGTGCATAAGTCACCTGCAGATAGAATGAATACTGCCTTTTCTCTGACATGTCGCAGGGCTTTCGTGTATTTGTGAGTATCATTTCTCAGTTGGAAGAAGATTCCAACTGATGAATGATTGTGTTCACAGAACCTTCTAATTGTTTGAAGAACTACAAAGGGGAAATGATGTATTTACCCAGTTATTGCCTGTGATCTATCTTAAGTGCTTAGCTAAAAGAATAAAGCTTAAGATAAACTTGGAAATTTCTCCACACCTTCATAAGCAATTTCGTGATTGGACTGCTTTTCCTACCATTTTGCTATTTCATCTTGGGTGTGCAGCACCCTCCCAGACCCCCACCCATTGGTTCAGCTAGAACAACAATTTCGCGCCTTTCCATTAATCCTGGCTGGATCAAGGGCAGCAGTGTGGTCCCCTTGAGGTGCACCTTGCATTTCTCTTCCGAAAACAGTAAACTTAGTTCTAAGAGTGTTCATTCATGCGTGTATTTATGCTTATGCTTTCTGTAGCCGTGAATATGCCAGATATTAGAGCTGAGGAAGATAGCTGTTGCAGCCGAGGAACGTCAAATACCGGATGGAGGGTCTGGGGTTGGTGGTATGTTGTTTGGGACTTGTGGAAGCTGAGAACTTGTTCGCCATTTTTTTAGTCTTTGATTCCCCTTCTTCTGTTGCTCAGAAGTTTAGAATATTACCATTGTGGAAAATCCTCTGAAATAATATTTCAAAATGGATATAGCACTTGACATTGTTGACTTATTCTTAAATCTTGATCAGTTTTAACTTTGGAAGGCCTAATTCTGAGATATTTTAACTATTGAAGTGTTTCATCAGCTGACAGGGACCAAAAATTTGATATGTGAAATGTTTGGGTCTATTTTTTATGTATGTCATTGAGTGGAGCTAACTAATTTTCTGTAGAATTTTTCGGCAGCTCTATCTATAGAGATCATCAAATCACAAATATGGCACAAGTCTGTTGCTGACTAAATGCAGGAATGGATCCAAGAACTTGGGTAAGTCTAAGGCTGGCCTTATGCCTTTTGTCGATCATGTTCAAAATTATTCTGAATCTCAACTCTTGTCCATATGGTTAATAATAACTGATATTCCAAAATTCTTGTAACCTTAAAGGCATGTGTGTGCTTTCCTTCTTCTGGTTGAAATTGTGTTAAAGTTTTTATGTTCTTAGCATGTTGTCTGTAAAGATTTCATTATGTTAATAACCACAAATTTCAATGACTGTGTTCCACCTGCTGAAACAACTACATATTTCTGCTATTTCGATTTTTTTAATCTGACATTTAGCTTGCAGTCATGGCGTATGTTGCTCATTATGCTTTAGCAACATGTACTGTACTCATGAGGATATATCCAGTCCTTACTTTTGTTGATTGTTCTTCTTCTTCTTTCATTTTTTTTTTCAGGAAAATGTGAAGACCAAGCATCCTCAGTTGTTGTATGAATCAAAATTGTATAGAATTCTACAAGGAGGAAGTATAAACTAATTACCTAATATAAATCGATGTTAAACATCAGATATTTCACTTCCTTTTTGATGGGCCTTGGGGATTGATGTTCTCTCTTTTTCTTTCAGCTGGAATTCCAAATGTAAGATGGTTTGGGGTCGAAGGTGATTATAATGTTCTTGTGATGGATTTATTGGGACCAAGTCTCGTAGACCTTTTTAATTTCTGTTGTAGGAAGCTATCGTTGAAGACTATCCTTATGCTCGCAGATCAAATGGTAGAAATTTTTTCATGTATTCTTTACATTGCTATATCTCAATTTCTATGTCGTTCATGCATTATTATGATCTCTGTTCTTTATTTATATTTTTGTGCATTTTCTCTTCTAATATTTGTTACTTCTCTTTCTTGTTTGTAGGTCCCTCCTTGTCCCGATCATGCTACTGAGGCTCGTGAGGCCGAGAGAGATGATGATGAGGATGATAATCTCTGTATTCACGACGACTAGGAGCACGTCATCATTGTCTTTTTATATTTTTAGAAAACAATCTTACGTTTGTTGTGAACATTCTGATGAGACATTAATTGTAATTATGGATTTATGTTTGTATTTGTGTGATGTGTGACATGTGTATGTGTGTAGTTGTATGTTTTCATTGAATGAATGAGCAGGTTTACAGATACATGTAAAAAAATCATGAGAAATTTATTTTAAAAATATATTTTTTGGAATTCCGATTTAGCTACAAATTTGCTATGGAAATATGCGTAACTAATTCGTAGCTAATTGGTTACGGATTGGCTAAGGAAATATCTACAGCTAACTCGTAGCTCAATTTAGCTACAGATTTGCTATAGGTATTTTCGAAGCTATTTTGTCGTCAAATTTAGCAACAAAGACGACAGTGAGTAAACGTTGAATATTAGCAAATAACGACGGATAGTACCGTCGGCTAATATATAAGGACGACAGTGTACAACTGTTGAACATTAGCAAATAACGACGGATAGTATCGTTGGCTATTATACAAGGACGACAGGGATATTATCATATTAACGACGGGGAGCACCATCGGCTATTATAAAATTGGCGATGGTTCCAACCGTTGGCCATTATATTTAAATAAAATTAAAAAAAGTAGAAAAGACGACGGTGCATCAAACTCTACGGTTGGATATCCGTCGGCTATAGTATAGCCAACAACAGTATAGCCCACGGTTGATAGGCGACGGTGGAACCGTGGGCATACATATAGACGACGGTAATAGTCTTAACCGCCGACGGTATTAACCGTGGGCATTGGACTTCTTTCTACTAGTGATAGGGTATATCATCTAAAAGTACTTTAAGTATGTGTCCCTATTCTTCTTGATTTCACTGTTCATGTAAGGAGTATCAAGTGTTTTTCTAAAACTTCACATAAGATCTAGACTTTTTCCATTCTTCTCGAGTTTCATGCAATCGAGACCAACTGGGTCAAACCAAAGCCATAAATATGCTTACTTTCCGTTTCTAGCAACCCATTTCATTTATAGTTTCATCCCAGGAAGCTTAGATTTGGAGTTATAGATCAAGCAAGTGAGTCTGTGTCATTTTCTTGGTCTTGCCAGCATGTTGTTTAGTCTATGTCTGTAATTTAAAAGTCATCAAGCACATGTTAAAACATTAATTTCATGAATATGATTCTAACATCCTATATGGAAGTTACTAATCATACTCTCCATTGATTATGTCTCTTCGTCATGTTGTTCAAACTCAAAGTTAAAAATGTCTTGATATAATCTATGTCATAACCATTTTGGTGAGAATACATACTAGGTTTTGACGTGAGTCTACTTTGTTTTCTTTCCATGATCCTTACGATGTCTTGACTTTCCTTATTGAATATGCTTTCCGATTATTGCATGTACTGTCGTTCCTTGCATACGTAGTTAGGAAAGTCTTTGTACTCTATGTAATTCCTCATAGAGACCTAACCGGTTGTACCTGGGAGTTCCCTGAAGTTAGATGACTCTTTATTCCATATGCATCCTATTCTATTTTGGTCAAAATCATTAAAATTTATGGAACTTAAAAATAAGTCGTTATAATGCCGAAATTCTCTCTTGACCATTGTTATCATGAGATCTTGTTCACATGACTTGTTATTCTTGATAACATTATTGACATGACACTATTTATGATACTTCAAACCATTGTTATTGACTTGATAGTCTTGAACCTTCTTGACAATTTTGTTCGTGATACTTGCTCTGAAACTCACCCTTGACATGATAGTCTCAGACTGCTAGTGAACATTATTTTTTGACATGATCATATATACTAATGTTCTCGAACATCCTGACGTGACATTCTTGAACTCCTGAAAGTACCCTCTTGGTACCCTTTGAGCTGTTATGGCTCTTACTGTCTTGTATTGTTCTGTACTGTCTAGCACTATAACGGGTCTTGTGACTCTACTAGACCTGAATATATATTGCTGAGGGCACAGAGAGTGTCTGAGGGGCTCCAATCTAGTCTTAGGGACAAACAGCCACCCGAAAATACCTGTAGGGGCTAATGATGATATCGGTATTTGCACCAATTCTGACTGTTCTGATTTAGCTAGACATCTGACTGTTATATTGTTACTGTTAGACTATTAATGTAGACATATTGCACTATTACTGTACTGCCACTGTTCTGACTGTTATTGAACTGCTATTGTCCTGCTAATGCTTTCCTACTGTATTGCTACTATCCAATTACTGATATTTCTATTACCTGTTATTACTTGACTGAAAACAAAGTACTTGCTCATCTCATGAAAAGCATCTTATACATTGACAGTCTAAATTCTATTGTCTTGACACGTTCTTGTCTACATGATATCCTGCTAGCACTTTGTCATCAATTTTATCGTGCTTATGATTTAGCTTGTTACTCATGCTTGTCTAGTTCTTACAGTGTTAATTACTTATATATCATTGTTCGTACATCGAGATATAAATCCTATTGGGCTAGTTTGCTTATACTTGTGTCCTAACATTTCAGGTAGTGAAGATGAGAAGTATATTTAATGATGAGACTTGAGAGCCGAGCGTGAAAGTACACTTTAGAGAGCTTTTCTTTATTCTAGTTAGTAAGAGATTGGTAATCATTGTAATTTTGTCTTTCTTTGAGAGATAAATGACGCTAGTAGTGGAGAGTTGTCCTTATTTTGATATTTGGAGATTGTAATGTTCACTTATGATGAATAAAGGAGTTTTGATTAGTGAATTATGGGCCCTAGCTATTGATATTAGTTATTTGTCTATGATTTTTGAATGCTTGCTTTTCCGTCACGTTCCTAATTAAATTTGGCCGCTAAAATCGGGGGTGTGACACCTTATGCCTACACCTTAAGAGAAAAAGGAACTCGACTGGTGGACGTATAGGGCCTACAAGAATAGAGAGGACGTCAAAGGACCCCAATTTAAAGAACCGAGGGAGAACCCTCCGATGTCTAAGTCAGTACTGGACTTGACTGAAGATGTTGAGAAGTTCAAAGAAGAAGGGTTTGTATACCTTGACATAGGAGTTTTAGATCCCTTTATATAGTCGAAGCCTGGGTGGTTCACACGCCGACAGGTTGTAACAGATCATTGAGGGCAACAATTAAGGGCGTTGAGGAGATCGTGGCATGGAAACTGTCCAGATCGTGGGGGATCACTTTGCTATATTTTCGTTATTAGGAGTTGCATGCCTCTCGAGGGCACGAATAATGGCATGATGGGAGCGGTTACGATACCCGCGAACATGTGTGGCAGTTGCTCAGTGAATGGAGCTCAAAGACCCAAAGACAACTGGCAAGGCCTGTGCTTATCTGCTCTTGTAGGTGTCTGCTCGGAGACCCTCAAGTTTCGGGGACACGTGGAGGGTGTGCATAAGCAGACAGAAGGCCAGAATGGGCCGTATTGGGCCTATGGACCTAGTGGACTGGAAATCACCTCCTCAGTGAAAATACTTCTTGGCAGAGACACTGAAATTTTACACATTTTGTGAGGATGAAGTGTGTGCATATAAAGTAAGACCCACCTTCTACTTCCAAGAGAACTCTTTTCTAAAGAAAATAACAAAACCCCATACATTTGGGAGGGGTACACTGAAATTTTTTGCATCTTCAAACATATTTAATATTCCATAAAAGGCACACATGCATGCAATCGAAGGAAATATAAGATGGGTTTCCATATAATTTTACTTTTAACCTGAGTATATAAACAAAAAAGGCCCTAACTATACATGCTGCAGAGACGTCTCAAAGTCCATGTTCTAACACTAGTGTTTCCCTGATAACCGACAAAAGATTCGGTGGTTGAAATGAGATCTCACATAGACAATAAATTAATGGGTATAATGCAAGTGTTCCTCTCTCTCTTTCTCTCCCCTCTTATCTTCTTCTTCCTCAGACAATGACATGGCGGTTGACAGTTAGAGATCCCCACTCCTGCCTTGAGAGGCAAAAGGGTGCCTCCTTTAATTTAATTGATTGATATGCGGTGGTAAAAATTAATAACAAGTATGACCAAGTAGATGGCGTCCCAATGGGGGGAGAGAGAGAGAGAGAGAGAGAGGAAAGGGTGTTAATTGGATGGGTGTGACTTGCACTGAAAGGTTGATGGGTCTTGGAGATTGAGGAGTGATGAAGGTTGAAGGAGATCGCAAGAGAAAGTCCTGGTATGTTTAAGCATTTGATCTAGAAGCCAATAAGAAATGAAGAACATAGCAAGGTAACTAACGCGGCTAAGCAAAGGACAAAATCCATTAACCAAGGGACGTGTGTCTTTGGCATAATAGAGACTTGCTAGACGCTCCATATCCATATGCACATCTAAAGCCACCAAAATACAAGCCTTCTTCATAGAAGAGTGATATATCTTATCTTCAACATAAATAAAAATAAAATTAAAAATAAAGAACCCAAGCCCATTAATACGAGAATAGATCACATGAAGATAAGTGCAAGTCATTAAGGCCATAAATTATGTAAGTGCAAGTCATGACTAAGGCCTAAAAGTACATTTATGTTTATCCATAAATAAGGGTCTGCTCGTCAAAACTAAATAAAAAAGAAAGAAAAAATAGTTTAAGAATACATATCCCTACTTAAACTCAAGGAATGACTTTGTGCTCATCTTCAAGTGTAGAATCGTTAATAAAGTAAGAAATAACTCATAAATATCTCCATCTCAATGAGTATGTCCCTAATTATTGAAGTAACAATAACTAATTCTTCCAAATAAACATTCAGCTGTCAGAAAGTATATTTCAATTTCTTCTTCTTCTTCTATATATCGTCAGTTGGTAGGAGGTGGCGGCTGCCATCCTCATCTTCCCACCAGCAGTTGTGCTCTGCCATCTACAATTCTTCATTTTTTATGTATCCTCTCTACAATCCCATGTACGACCAAGTCAATATATATATCACCCTCAAGTGACCTGCACTTTCACTGTTCTACTTTTGTGACCAAACTATCATTTACAGATGTTACTCTCTTATCAACTAACATGAGATATATTAGATGTCAACATCTCAAACCAGGACTTAAGAGTTCCCTTTTCCTCTTTGGTTCATACATCATCAAGTTTCTAAAGAAATACAAGTTCCGAACTCCCAGCAGAAGGCAGCTGGCACCCACATATCATGGAGGAAATTATCCACAAAAATTGAGAATCAGTGTGTTATATCTTTTAAAGTTAAACAAATAAGAAAAATCCCCATGATCCAATCATTCTTCAAACTGAGATTGTTGCTGTCAATCTTTTCACAAATCCATCACCTCATCAAACCATCACCCAAAACATGCACATACACATATCTTCTGGGATCCTCCGGTCTCATCCTCATCTGCTTGTAATGGAAAAGAGTCCCCTCTCTTGTCAAATCATTAATTTGCAGATCGGTCGAGTTCGATCAAGTAGACCCAACTAATTAGCTTTGATTTTTCAAGTAAAGCGGAGAGTCTGGACCATCCCAAAACAACATCTGGGGTTTGGATCTAGACCAGATGAGAGGGGTACTTCCTGGCACAGTTGCACAGAATGGTTTCTTTATCAACTGCAGTAGTCCATGGTTATGCCGTCATGTACAATGGAAAAGTTGCTCCCTCTCAAGTTTCAACGTCACTCCCACTAGGAACTAGTTGTCAAGTTACCAAATATCAGTGGGGTATCGCATGCTGAGAAGCTAAAAACTTTTTGACTGTTTCTCCATGACATGAGAAGATGGCAACTTTTGGCATGATCCGTTTAGATCATAATTAAAAAGAGTACTTTAATCGAGAGTGGACCCCAACTGTGAAATTGCAGCGATTTCCAATATTGGAGTAGGGAAAGGGCCCTCTCTAGTGAAATGGGATCATTGTGCCCTCATAGTTCAGTTCATTAGTTCTGTTTAAAAGAGAGATAAGCTGAATTAGTAGTGTGTTTGGGAGCAGTTTTCTTTTCTCAAGACTGTTCTGTTCTGAGGAACTGCTGCATTTCATATTGTATTTATCTTAAAACTCGAGTTGTAACTGATGGGAAAGTCATAAATTCCCTAGCCACGATCTAGCTAGTTACTAAAACAAACCACCAAAGAAAGAAGAACAATGGAAGGGAGGTATGTGCATGGCCTACTTGATGGGAAAGGTGGGTGGGACTGGTGTTGGCTCATGAGAAAAGGAAAGGAAGGATGTAACATTAGCTTCCAAGAAAAAAACAGCTGTATGAGTACTGCTCTATTCTAGGGAGAGTTGTGTTAAAACTGCATATGCCAAAGGGGTTCAAGGGGCTTTGTTTTCTTCCTACTTTTTTATTTTAAGAGAGAAAATGCTCACAATTAATGTGCACCCAGTATATGATGTGCCATGATTCTAGGGTTCTGCATAAGAAAATGCATATGACCACAACTCTCGTGAAAAAGAACGGATTAGAGTAGATTGTGTTTCACAAACCAGCTCCACTTGTTGTCACTTATTCATAACACCATTTTTTCTATTATGAATGTTGAGAAATATTTACTGCACTCTTTTATTACATTTCTATTATATTTTCTTATGCCTCATTAGATAGACACAATGTGCCGATATCACATTGACTAATAAGAGAGGCTAAAAGTGTCAAGTCCTGACACAATTATAATTGTACAAGTAAACAAGTGGGTACTAAAAAGTTTAAACAAATCATTAGACAATTAGATATAATACCAATAATCAACATAAGTTTCTATTCATAATCAAATCACTAATGTTTATTACATCTATTAATCAATCAGAGCCATTAATTAGGACCTAATATGACACTTTACATTGTATAGACTAGAAGTAAACTAACTATACTATACTACAACACTACTATGACGTTAAGGTAACTCTTCAGCTATGCCACGATATTCATCCGGGATGCTCATCACTCTTAATCATCTCCATCCGTGTGTGTGTTGTCTTCTTCATATGACTCACCTAAAATATATAAGGTAGTACTAGATGAGCGAAACATCCAGTAAGATTTATATCTCTTTGGTCAGACATATTTTAAGTAATTAACATCTTAACAAATAGAGTCACTAGTGATGAATAACAAGTCATATAACAGCGAGCAATAACATGATGATATCAAGTACGAGAGATAACAATAACGTGTGTTATGTAAGACAAGAGAGAAAATTAACCATATCACGAGTAACCATGTACAAGTCAAGTCCAGTAATATCATGCCAAACACATTTTTGAGTTGATTGTCATAGATTAATTAAGCTTGTCAAATACATGGGTATAATACTAGATACCCTAAACTATTGCGAGCACATGTACTTTTGGGTGCTCCTCTCATGATCTAATAAGTCCCTTTAAGTTGCCAAAAATTGGCTATATATAATACCTAGACAATCAGTCAATGACTATACAGTTCTAATAAATAGATGATAAGTGTAGACGAGTAGATGAGATTATCATGGAAGAGAGAGAAAAATGAGAAAGATAGACAAGATGAGAGTTTCTGATTTATCCAAAAACATGCAAGGGGTATGCACGTGAAATAGTTTGAGAAATCATGCGAGAAACCATTGCTAACTCTCAAGTATGGACAGTACATGGCTGAACGTGGTCTACTATCTAATCGTGATCGTAACGTGGTCAAGATGCAAGGCACATTTATAGGGAATACATTAGCCCCAATACTGGCGCGTTCAGAACGTGGGCATAGGTTCAAGCATGTTTCCAAGCAGAGACTAAGGCTTGTTAGAACGTGTCGTAGAGGCCCAACATGGTTTCATGGTGTTTATGAGTGTTTATGGTACAGTTAGATCAATGTTCTAGAGGAATTCCAAGCTTATGGAGTCTTACGGAGATTGTGGCGAAAGTGTTTCAATCCAACAGGAGGAATACCTGATAGAAGATTTTCACAGTATTAAGGGTGTGAAAACATTTACTCAGTGTTCTAGAGGACTTCTAGAACTACAGAGGGCACTAACAATGTTCCAAATCATCAATGTAAAATGAAAACAAGTGTGTATTATTCAATTAAAAATCCTTGTGTTTGATATCTTTTATGTCTTTTGAATGATTAATAATTTCATGGTTATCAACATGGTGATGACCAAAAGTTTTAGGGATTGATTGCATTGTATATGTGAGAATCATGAGAATTAATCAAGGTATCATGAAGAGATCATTTAAACATAAATTTAAAGAGATTTTTCAATCATTTCAATTAACAAGATACGTTACTGGAGGTCATGTATCAAAGTTTACATTCATGAAATGATGGATTAAAATGTTGTTTACAAGTAAGTCAAGGTTTCTGGACCGATAGTCTTAACACGATTAGGGACTTGAGTGCGCTTAGAACGTGGTCATCATGCCCAACGCGTTCAAGTTAAGTGAACTCACTGGCTATATCCCATGCATCTTGAAGGTATTCATGGGTACCACCACATTTATATGCAAGAATGTATTTATGGATACCACCACATTTATACGTAATGAACCCGTTGGTGATACCTATGCATTAAAACACATGGATCTTGATGTATAAGATATGAAAAATCGTCAAACCAATTTTAAAATGTTGCTAGCATGATCATGAATGTACAAAAATTAGAAATTTGATATAAGAACATAGATTGATTAGGACTTGAGATAAAGAACAAGGGCTCAGGTTATCATGAAAATATAAACTTTGGTGCAAAATACACTCCATATATATGGACGATAGAAATTGGGGAAAAATTGGGGATCGTATTCGCCCTGACATAAAAAGAAGCCTATAAGAGTGTTTAATTAGATTTTTTTGAGAGAATAACTACATTTGTGCAAACTTGGTAGATTAGGCAAGAATAGGGAAGAACTTCAGGGTTTCTCTATGAATTTCTCCTCTCACGAAGTGTTCTCTCTTCCAGGCACATCCCACAAGTGGTAAGGGTCGGCCAAGAGGGGAGATTGAATTTATTTATAGGGATTGAGGGTTAAGAGTCCTAATATAACTCTAACTTCATCTTAATATGAGTTTTTTTGTTTATTTTCATCTTTTAAATCTTCCAACCTCTAATTAGAGTTGGATTGTGATGGAAAACTTACTCTCCGAGTTAGATTAGGGCTTGAGTATGAATTTACATCATTATCTTGTGTATTTAAGTTAATTTACCTAAAGGAATTTTATAAGAATTTCATATATTATTATTATTATTTTATGTCTTCGTTTGGCCCATTAACTCTATTATAGACTATTAATTAAGCCCATTATCTATTATTTATTTATTGAATTTTAATTTAACCTATTTATTCTTTTGGATTCTAATTTAATTAAATTATTTAATTAATTAAGTTGTCATAAACATGCAATAAAAGTGGAGTGAAAAAAGTACAACAAGTATTTTTCTTGAATGTTATTCGGAGACTGTCTTTATCTTTAGATCTAAAACAGTATCTTAATTAACCAATTTAACTAAACAATAAAAAACTTTAATCAATGAATTAAACACGAGTTAGGCAACCCTAACCTGCAATTAAGCACTGGCCTTAGAGAAATTCTGGCATTTAAATAGTGGGAATTGCATATCACAAACACCAACACTTCACTACCTCCAGTCCTTGTTTTTGAAAATTAAGTACTCGCACAAGACAACTGGAACTTTTCCCAATGCTTAGCAACGTAGGGTAGCAACCTAAGTAAGTTTTAACAAGAGGGCGACTTCATCATTATGAGATATACATGTTGGTTCTGACCATACACAAGGAGTGGCTCGATTGGTAGGGCGCTCCGTCATACATCAGGAGGTCAGAATTCAGTTCTCAAATCTATCAGAATTATTAGGTGATTTTCAAATTAAATATACAGGATTTAGTCACAAATCCTCGATATTGAACTCATGACTCTTATACAGATCAAGACTAGGCCAACCGACCTAGCATACAAAAAAAATATTAGTTCTAACCATTGCATTTGACCTAATTAAGTAGAATCTCCTGCTTAGATGCTGCAATTTTATGTGTTTTCAAATAAAAAGTAGTAAGGGATTCATGCATTTTGCATCAAAGCTATATCAGAGGAAGTGATCATTTTCCTTTCGATCTATATCATTTGTAGGATCTTTCTTCCACGGTTGGCCACTCACTCTTGCCACACTCTCCAACTCATCAAGATTCATAGAAGCACAAAAATCTACATCCAACCCTCCACTTCCATTATCATCCATTCATGAGCTAATTAATTGGCAAATATATTTCCTCATGACAAATCATTTTTTAGAACAACAAAGTAGGGCCCTGGGTGTAACGACCCAGAATCCGCATTACCAGTAACAACCAGTAACCCGAATTCTGACCCGCTAACCTACGAGACAAGCTCGGAAGGGTAGGAAGTGAACGTCCGAGGAGACTATATGTAAGAAGATACACACCGTGTAAAGCTGTAAAATTCCACTATATGAACATAACATGAACAACTCAGAGTCTGAGCAAGATACAAAGTACAGAAGTACAACAAAAAGTACTACTCACTGCAGCTAAGGAGCACCAACACCGGAGTGGCTAGACTCGCCTGGAACGGGAGTCGACGAAGACCCACCTGAAAGGGAGGGGAGTGAGTCTCAAGAAAAGATACCCAGTAGGGAAAAGTAACCCCACCGGCAACAAAACTAAAGTGCGGAAAGTAAAAACTGAAAGTAAGTACACGTCGCACCACAACACAAAACTGTAAACTCGTGGCTCAGTAACACACACTCACACACACACAGTAAGTAGGACTCAGCTAGGGTCTGTGGCTCGGCGTCCCGTCACCACAGAGGCTCTCAACCCCAGCCACGTGTGCACATACAGACGCTCTCTCTCGCGTCTGGTCCACGACCGGTTTTCCCCTACGCTTGACCTAGCGGTAGAGAAGGGGCTCCACGGAGACCGGCTCAAAACCACCACAAGGAGTACGCACAGGACAGAGTCGCACTCGGCGTCCTGGCTCACTAGCGGAGGATAACCACACGCTAGTCGTCTAGACGGAGTCGCACCCACGCCTAGGTAACACAACAGAAACGGGTACACGGTAACGCAACGCGCGTACAACAGACGGAACACACTCAACGTCTGAAACCCCGTACAGTAAGTAAACACTCGTGCCACAATCAATACTCCTATGCACAGGCGGAGTCACACTCTAAGCCTGGCCCACATGTGTAAACAGGGGGGACATCACATGTCGATCGCCTTGAAACAAACAACACTTAAGTCTGCTGGGACCGATATGATAATGGCCATATCGATTGCCGCCAATATGAAGTAAACGACACTCTCATGTCGTTAACCCTGACTTAACCGCCCATCGACCATGTCGTCAATATCACCCCTGAAGATCTGAACGTCAACAGATGTGGACGTTAAGCTCTTCAGTCCCCTAAACCCAGAACTGAACCGAATCAGTTCAATTGGGCAGAATCACCCAACAGAACTTCGACTGATGAAGGGAAACATCCTCTCATCAATCTATACTACCAGAATATCAGAATTAAACAGTCTAACGCCTAGATTATCCAAAACACCCACAATTCCGGCATGATACAACCCAACCCTAAACCACAATTCACATATGATCACACAGATTAGCATGCTGGATTGCTAAGGAGGGTTGTAGGAGTAAGTCCCTACCTCAGAACGCTTTATAAACCCCCAAAAAGCCACTAATCGCGTCGGAACCCCCCGAAGACTCCACGCGAATCGCACCAAAATCTCGTGTTTCCCGCCCGATCAAGCACCGCCACGCGATCCAGAGCCTTCCCACGAGCTCCCATCAACCATCAGAAGCTGTGGAAATAGAGAAAGGCAAAGGTGGAGGAAAGGAGAGGAAAAGAGAAGGAAAAGCTCTGCTCTCGGGCTGCCCTATTTCAACAGGTCCGACCAGTTGACGTCAACATCACTGGTCGCCTACTGAACAGCCAAAGACCTGACGTCCACATCGCTAGACGTTGAGTTCAACCTCAAACGTCAACATCGCTGGACGCTCACTCTAAGTCAACGGCTAGCCCTGGCCGTCAACCCCAAGTCAACGACAGTAGTCTGGTCGTCAACCACACAGAACCTCTAAAAGACCCAATAAGGATCCGCTAAGACCCGAGACCTTACAGCCCTCCCCCTTAAGGAATTTGCCCTCAAAATTCAAACAACATAAAGAAAGAAGACTCACCAAGCGGTACGAAAACTGCTCGCGCATTTCGTCCTCTCGCTCCCATGTCGACTCACCACCGGGTGTCGCTGCCACGCAACACGAACTAAAGGGATTGCCTTGTTCCTCAACCTCTGAACTCGGCGATCCTCAATGTGCAACGGAAACTCTGGTACGGTCAACACTGGAGTCACTCAGACCACTCTGCACTCTGCAGAACGTGAGACTCGTCAGAAAGGTACCTCCGAAGCATCGACACGTGTGAAACACATCGTGGGCTGCTGCCAACTCTGACGGAAGCTCAAGTCTGTACGCCAAACCTCCGACACGCTCAGAAATGGTGAAAGGTCCAATAAAGCGAGGACTCAACTTTCCACGCCTACCAAACCTTACCACTCCTTCATAGGAGACACACGGACAAACACCTGGTCCCCTACCTGAAACTCGAGCGGTCGTCTGCGCTGATCTGCATAACTCTTCTGCCGACTCTGAGCTGACTGAAGCCTCTGTCTCACAAGCTGAACTACCTCAACTGCCTGCTGTACCAACTCTGGCCCCGTGACAACCCGTTCGCCAACCTCGAACCAGTCAAGAGGAGTGCGACACGGTCATCCGTACAAAGCCTCATATGGTGCCAAACCGATACTGGAGTGATAGCTATTATTATATGCGAACTTGACCAACGGCAAGTGAGCTGTCCCGACCCCTGCCACTCCAGACAACAAGCTCTAAGCATGTCCTCCAAAGTCTGGATAGTCCGCTTGACTGACCGTCTGACTGAGGGTGGTAGGCAGAACTAAAAGCCACTCTGTCCCCAAAGCTCTCTGGAAACTGCGCCAGAACCCAGAAGTGAAGCGAGGATCCCTGTCTGACACAATAGAGATCGGCACTCCATGCAAAGGAACAATCCGCTCTACGTACAACGCGGCCAACCTACTCACACCCCAACTAGTCCTGACAGGCAAGAATCTGGCAGTCTTCGTCAATCTGTCCACAAGAACCAAATGCTGTCAAAACCTCCAGCTGTCCTCGGCAAACCACAAACAAAGTCAGTCGTCACATGGTCCCACTTCCACATCGGAATCTAACGGCTGCACAAGTCCCTCTAGACGCTGATGTTCGGTCTTCACCTGCTGACAGACCAAACACCTAGCAACAAAAGCCGCTATGTCTCTCTTCATCCCAGGCCACCAAAACTGACGTCTCAACCTGTGATACATCTTGGTCGACCCTGGATGAATCGAGTACCTGGAACCATGTTCCTCCTGCAACACAACTCTCCTGATAGACTCCTCAACAGGAACATAGAGTCTATCTCGGAACCTAACAGTCCCGTCCTCGCAAAGCTCAACCTCTGGGAGAAGCAACACACTGTGCAACTGGGATCTGCCTGCTGAGCCTCAGCAACCTGTCTCACAACGACGGGAGCCGCTAACAAACTGCCCAACACAAACTGACGACGACTGGACGAAACTCTGAAAGACCCCTCTGTCGCAGACTGCCACAACTGCCACTCTCTAAGCATCAGATGACTCATCTGTGCTTTCCTACTCAAAGCATCTGCAACTACATTCGCCTTTCCAGGCTTATACTCAATGCTGAAATCATAGTCTTTCAGATATTTCATCCATCGACGCTGCCTCATATTCAGATCCCTCTGAGAAAACACATACCTCAAACTCTGGTGGTCGGTACGGACTACAAAACTCACTCTGTACAGGTAAAGACGCCAAATCCTCAGAGCAAACACCACAGTTGCAAGCTCTAGGTCGTGGGTCGGGTAACTCTCCTCGTGGGGCTTAAGCTGGCGAGACGCATAAGCCACCACTCGGCCTTGCTGCATCAAAACCGCACTCAAACCAACACCTGAAGCATCTGTACAAACCTCAAAACCCTCCTCACCTGAAGGTAAGGCAAGAACTGGCGCTGACGTAAGCAGTCGCTTCAACTCTATGAAGCTCTACTCACACTGCTCCGACCACTCAAACGAAACTCCCTTTCTCGTCAACCGAGTCAAGGGTGCAGCAACCTGAGAAAAATCTTGAACAAACCTACGGCAGTAACCTGCCAAACCCAGAAAGCTACAAATCTCAGACACAGATCTGGGACTCTCCCACTGCAAAACTGCCTCAACCTTTGCTGGATCCACAGAAACTCCCTCACCTGAGATCACGTGCCCCAAAAAGTGAACCTGTTGTAGCCAAAACTCACACTTACTAAGTTTGGCATACAACTGTTGCTCTCGCAAAGTCTGCAACACGATCCTCAGGTGCTCGGCGTGCTCCTCCTCCGAAACGGAGTACACCAGAATGTCGTCAACAAACACTACGACAAACCGGTCCAAGAACTGGTGGAACACCCGGTGCATCAGATCCATGAAGGCCGCTGGAGCATTGGTGAGCCCAAACGGAATCACCAAAAACTCAAAGTGTCCATATCTGGTCTGAAAAGCAGTCCTCTCAATGTCAGAATCTCTAATCCGCAACTGATAGTAGCCCGACCTCAAGTCAATCTTCGAAAAGACATGAGCAAACTGAAGCTGATCAAAGAGATCATCAATCCTAGGCAAAGGATACCTATTCTTGATGGTCACTTGATTTAGCTTCCTATAATCAATACACAACCTCAGGCTACCATCCTTCTTCCGGACAAACAAAACAGGTGACCCCCACGGAGAAAAGCTAGGACGAATATAGCCCTTCTCCAACAACTCCTCAAGTTGCCTCTTCAACTCCCTCAACTCTGCTGGTGCCGTACGGTACGGTGCCTGTGCAAAAGGTACAGTGCCAGGAACCAACTCTACAATAAACTCAATCTCTCTCTCTGGTGGTAGACTAGGCAACTCTTCCGGAAAGACATCCGAAAACTCACTCACTACAGGAATGTCCCCCACTCCCGAGGTAATCTGGTCAAGAGTCACTGCAGAAACTAGGAAACCCTGACAACCAGAAGCAAGTAACCTCCCTGCCCTCAAAGCAGAAACTAAAAAGAGAGAAGTAAGAGGTACGATACCCTGGAAGTAGAACGCCGCTTCCCCAGGTATCCGCAAGTGCACCCTCTTCTTCTGGCAATCCATCACTGCACCATACCGCTCTAACCAGTCCATACCCAAAATCACATCATAGTCATGTAACTGCAAAGCAAACAGACGGGCTGACAACAACTGATCCTGCAACTGCACAGGTACCTCCTCGAGACAGTAGGATGTAAGGACAAAGTCCCCTGTCGGCAACTCTACTGCCAACTCAACAGACTCACCCGAACTCAACTCTCCAAGGGAGTCTAAAAACTCCTCAGACACAAAGAGTGAGAGGCACCAGAATCAAACAAAACTCTAGCTGTACAACCAAAAACTGAAACAGTACCTTCAACTAGGTGAGCTGCCTCCGCGTCTGCACGGGTCAAGTGAGTAACACGACCTCTACCTCTCGACCCACCCGAACCTCCAGTCTGCTGACGCTGCTGCACAGGTGCCTGTTGCTGCTGCACTCGGGGCTGTGACTGGGTCTGCTGCTGCGGCACACGAGGTAGCAAAGGACAATCTCGCGCCATGTGACCCATCTGGTCACACCGGTAACACTGACCAGCAAAAGTACATTGTACCTGCTGCGAAGGCTGACCTGTCGGCTGCTGAACACTCCCAACCGACTGCTGCCTCTGCTCTGCCTGCCTCCTATCACGCCGAAACTTCCTCCGAGATCCTGACTTCGCCGTCGTCCCAGTAGAAGTGGACGCGTAGGAAGTCGTAGTCCTCGGGGTCGTCTGCACACTACCCTGCTGCTGTCGAGGCTGAGAAGGAACTACCTGTGTCTGAACCTCTGCGCTCCGAGCACGAGTCCGCAAGGTATCTGCCTCCAACGCTGTCGCTGTCTGATAGGCCGCATCCAAGTCTGTGACACGAGCAACTATCAGTGCCTGCCTGAGCTCTGGCCTCAAGCCCCTCACAAACTGCTGAGTCCTCAGACCCTCATCTCCCATAATCTGCGGAGCATAACGCCCTAGCTCTACAAATCTGGCCCTATACTGCACTACAGTAAAGTCCCTCTGCTGCAAGTCCAGAAACTGGTACAATCTCTCCGTCCGAACGTAAGTAGGACAGAAGGCTCTCTCAAAAGAAACGACAAACTCCTGCCACGGAATCTGTCTAAGTGAACGAGACTGAAAAGTAGTCTCCCACTCAGTGGACCACCAAGTCAACGCCTGCGCCTGCAACTGGTAACTAGCTAGCAGCACTCGCTCCTCGGGAACACACTCCATGGAACGAAAAGTCCGCTCCACTGCATCTAACCATGCCCGCGCTGCATCTGGATCAGGCTGGCCCAAAAACTGAGGAGGCTATAACTGCAAGAACTCCCTCAACACCTTCCCAGTACCACCCTGGGGTACCGGCGCGTCACGGTGCTGAGCAACAAACTGAGCCATCCCCTCAAGAAATCGAGTCATGTCTAATCCCTGAGCTATCTGAGGTGGAGGTGGCGGCGGAGCAATACCACTATGTGCGTCCTGTGGCAAAGGCTGCGTCTGCTGAGGTGGCGGAGCATCTCCAGCCTCCTGACGAGTCACCTGCTCAGCCACTCCCTCTCTAGGACGTCGCCTAGGAGCCATAGTACTATACACAGAGCAAAAATACACACATAAATATACTAACTAACTCCGGGCTAAATAGATAGCTGCAGTTGTACTCTTTATACTCTGAGTTAACATGATGGGTATTTCCTTATATATATCTCATCAGACTAGGCTCTGATACCAAACTGTAACGACCCAGAATCCGCATTACCAGTAACAACCAGTAACCCGAATTCTGACCCGCTAACCCACGAGACAAGCTCGGAAGGGTAGGAAGTGAACGTCCGAGGAGACTATATGTAAGAAGATACACACCATGTAAAGCTGTAAAATTCCACTATATGAACATAACATGAACAACTCAGAGTCTGAGCAAGGTACAGAGTACAGAAGTACAACAAAAAGTACTACTCACTGCAGCTAAGGAGCACCAACACCGGAGTGGCTAGACTCGCCTGGACGGGAGTCGACGAAGACCCACCTGAAAGGGAGGGGAGTGAGTCTCAAGAAAAGATACCCAGTAGGGAAAAGTAACCCCACCGGCAACAAAACTAAAGTGCGGAAAGTAAAAACTGAAAGTAAGTACACGTCGCACCACAACACAAAACTGTAAACCTCGCGGCTCAGTAACACACACTCACACACACACAGTAAGTAGGACTCAGCTAGGGTCTATGGCTCGGCGTCCCGTCACCACAGAGGCTCTCAACCCCAGCCACGTGTGCACACTACAGACGCTCTCTCTCGCGTCTGGTCCACGATCGGTTTTTCCCCTACGCTTGACCCTAGCGGTAGAGAAGGGGCTCCACGGAGACCGGCTCAAAACCACCACAAGGAGTACACACAGGACAGAGTCGCACTCGGTGTCCTGGCTCACTAGCAGAGGATAACCACACGCTAGTCGTCTAGACGGAGTCGCACCCACGCCTAGGTAACACAACAGAAACGGGTACACGGTAACGCAACGCGCGTACAACAGACGGAACACACTCAACGTCTGAAACCCCGTACAGTAAGTAAACACCTCGTGCCACAATCAACTACTCCTATGCACAGGCGGAGTCACACTCTAAGCCTGGCCCACATGTGTAAACAGGGCGGACATCACATGTCGATCGTCTTGAAACACAACACTTAAGTCTGCTGGGACACAGGATATTAACGGCCATATCGATTGCCGCCAATATGAAGTAAACGACACTCATCATGTCGTTAACCCTGACTTAACGGCCATCGACCATGTCGTCAATATCACCCCTGAAGATCTCAACGTCAACAGATGTGGACGTTAAGCTCTTCAGTCCCCTAAACCCAGAACTGAACCGAATCAGTTCAATTGGGCAGAATCACCCAACAGAACTTCGACTGATGGAGGGAAACACTTCCTCTCATCAATCTATACTACCAGAATATCAGAATTAAACAGTCTAACGCCTAGATTATCCAAAACACCCACAATTCCGACATGATACAACCCAACCCTAAACCACAATTCACACACTGATTCACACAGATTAGCATGCTGGATTGCTAAGGAGGGTTGTAGGAGTTAAGTCCCTATCTCAGAACGCTTTATAAACCCCCAAAAAGCCACTAATCGCGTCGGAACCCCCCGAAGACTCCGCGCGAATCGCACCAAAATCTCGCGTTTCCCGCCCGATCAAGCACCGCCACGCGATCCAGAGCCTTCCCACAAGCTCCCATCAACCATCAGAAGCTGTGGAAATAGAGAAAGGCAAAGGTGGAGGAAAGGAGAGGAAAAGAGAAGGAAAAGCTCTGCTCTCGGGCTGCCCTATTTCAACAGGTCCGACCAGTTGACGTCAACATCACTGGTCGCCTACTGAACCGCCAAAGACCTGATGTCCACATCGCTAGACGTTGAGTTCAACCTCAAACGTCAACATCGCTGGACGCTCACTCTAAGTCAACGGCTAGCCCTGGCCGTCAACCCCAAGTCAATGACAGTAGTCTGGTCGTCAACCACGCAGAACCTCTAAAAGATCCAATAAGGATCCGCTAAGACTCGAGACCTTACACTGGGCCTCTTGCCTAGGCCTTGCCCAATAAGACCGACTAAAAGCCCAATACAACACAAGGGGCACCCCCCACACAATGTCTAAGCCCTCTCTGGAGAGAGGTAAGTCTCATATCGGACGTTTGGATTTAGCTCCACCTAAGGAAGGCTTCAAAGAAAGATGAACAACCATAGGTAAAAGGGTTTTGGCCAAATGATATTTCCTGATGCTGCCAACTCTCCTCTCTCTACTGAAACTATTCATTCCCCTACTCAGGTACTACTTCCTGGTGCTAGGGCAAGTGTTGGCATGTTGGGAATGGTCGGGTATTGCTCAATTGGTGTGACACGGTGGGATACAAAACCATCAAATAATGGATTTGCACAAGCAAGGGGATTGGTTAGCACTATGAGCCCAGAAATGGGTCAACTGGCATACTAGGCTAGGGCAGAATGTTGCAATAGTTAGATTATGTTGGTGCACCAACAGTGGTTAGGAGGCATAGTAGGTGGCACAAGGTCATTGTTCCCCTTGTAGGGTTGATGATAGCAAGGCAGTGGATGATGGCGGTGTTGCATAATGACAAGCGCAACTAGACAGTCTGGTGGCTACACACAACAGAGTGCAAGCATGTAATGGCAGTGGCAATGAGGGACCGATTGCCCCTCCCCTCATAGGGAAGGCAGTATGCGAGGGATGAAGGTGGTGGATAGTGAGCCTGACACAAGTGACGGAGAATAGTCGGGAACAAGAAGGAGGGGAAGGGGTGGGCACGGCGTAGCACAACACAGTTCAAAGTGGCGGGGCAGATAGGCAGCAGTAATGATGGCTAGGGGCATAGCACCCCTTGGCCTAGCCCGATCAGGCTAGGTCTCCCTCTCACAGGGAGCATAGAAAGAGAAAGGGCGTTGAGCTATAATTGTAACGGCCCTGGATATCTATACCCCGATAAGGGTCTATATCCAGATTCGTCTCCCGCGAACGGACCGAAGTCTCGCAAGGGATAGCTCGTACGCGTGTCCAGGAAGAATATAAAAGACAAACCACAACAGTAAGAGACACAAGAAGGATATGCGCTCATATCTGCATATACAATTTACAACTGTCCCATTACATTATTACATGTCCAAATTAAAAAGAGTACAACTATCTGGGACATATCCCGAGGGAGCACAAGCTCACACAACTCTACTAACACTACTGCTGGTGGTACAAGTCTGTCACGACACCTCCACAAGCCACACCAACGGTAAACTCTGAAAATAACTATAAGGGAGTGAGCCTCAACAAGTCACTGGCTCAGTAGGAAACCACCCAAAACCGCACACAACACAAAAGAACTTTGACCCCAACGGGTCTCACTGGCAACACCGGAAGCCAAACCATATCATGCTCACAACAAAGCATAATTAATGATACTAAACATAATTAACTTAGTTGTTGCAAATCTCGGAAGACTAAGAGACAACATCACCATTTGTCATGCCCCGCCAATTTAGCAGCGGAATAAATCAGGGAGGCATGAACAACATGTATGGTAACGTAAATTGCGCATACATTCGCAAACATCAGAGCAACTAATGAATAATAATTGCAATAAAACTCATCATTTTATTGATAATTCATCTAAACTATTACAACCACTAATTCAGAGCCAAGCATAGGGCTCAATGACTTCATTACATTTGGAAATGATAACTAAGCAACTAACTAAACTAACTCTAGGGTACTGGGGACAATCCATCGCTATGACTCCAGGACGCTCATCACTCCAGTCCAATCCCGTTGTTGTATGTAAGGTCGTCACTTGACTTACCTGAAAACACAATAACAAATAACGAAGGGTGAGCGATGACGCTCAGTAGGACTTAATATCTCGTGTAAACAAGCATGCTTTAAGTGATTAATGTCTTGTAACGCAGGTTAACTAGAGAGAACGATCAAGTATAGTCAAGAGAGTAATAGCGCAAGATAACAAGTGAACGATAATACATTTCTCAAGAGTATTGCAAAATTAGGATGACAACATAACGAGATAGCGTGTAACAAGATAGTGTATAACAAGATAGCGTGTATCAAAATGACATGTAATAGGATAGCTTGTATTAATGTGGCGTGTAACGAGATAGCTTGTATATCAAGATAGCGTGTAACGAGATTGCATGTAAAGAGATAGCGTGTATGGTTGCACTACAGTGCACTGGTCGAGTACAGCAATAGTCACTTTGGGACAGTAGCCGTTTCATGATAGTACATTATGTCTGAACTCCTCAGACTAATGTTATAACAGTCAGTGCTAGCACAGTAATAGCACGGAAATGGTACAGTACGTCTGAACTCCTCAGACTAATAGTATAACAGTTAGATGTCTAGCCAATGTCGAGATAGTCAGAACCGGTGCAATGCAGAACACTGTCAATAGCCCCTGCAGGTATTTTCGGGTGGCTCTCTGCCCCCATGACTAGATTGGAGCCCCTCGGACACTCTCCGTGCCCTGCACAGTATGCATTCAAGTCAGGAGGGTCACCGGACCCATATTATGGCGCTAGACAGTCATGTATAGTACAAGTAATGGGAGCCACAACAGCTCAAGAGTCTCAAGAGAGTACTAGATGAATAGACGAGATAGTAGAGTGAACGTGAATAGATGACAGTACAAGGATAGTAGATGAGATAGCGTATAATCGTAAAACAACGATAAACCACGATAGTAACGGTTGCACAGCACCAGGTCGGGTACTGGCAGTATGGTAGAAGAAGTCACCACCGCCCACTAGCCGTGCTAAGAACATTGGCCTAGGTGGTCCGGCGTGATCACAAGATAAAAGAGATCTCACTAAGGCCGTTTGGATCGTACTGATCGCTAAGAGTGTAACGGGATTTAAAGGTACAACCAGCTCGTTGACTAAGGACGTACGCCAAAGCCAAGAAGACTTACGGAGGTCTTGACAAGGATTCCCTAGTCCAGTCGAGAGTATTCCCGGTGGAGAGATGGTCCAAATCAAGGGAAAGTGTGTAAAAACGGGTCTGTCATGTCTCGAGTGCTCGAAGGCCAAAGGAAAACGATAACGGTATTTAAAATGTGTGAGTAAAAATGGAAACAATTGTATTTAATAAAATAGGGTAATTTAGTCATTTATTTCCCTAAGTTACCAGATACATTATTGCATAAATTATTAGGGTCAAATGGAAATTAATAAAGTCATGTGTGTGTAAGTGTAAAGAAATCTTGAGGATATGACAAGTCTTGCAAATGTCCTTTTAAAATAATTAAATTTATATCATTAATGTCATTTATTAACTTGCCAAGTCGGGTTAACTATATCATGGGTTAATCATGGCTAATTAAAGGGTATAAAGCTCGAACAACAAGACATATGCACGATTTTCCATTCTGATCGGATTCATGAAAACGTGACAGACTTACCCGTCGCAATTCAAGTCGCGACAGGGCGGTCGAGCGCGACACGGAACCTGGCCGGTCTGGCCCGGTCCGGAGTGAATCGCGGTGGCTTATGTCGTCGCATTCTTGACGCGACGCCATCGGCCGGCGCGACCCCACTGATATCGCGGCGGATCGCGCCGTCGCGATAACAAGTGGGATTGCCCTTTTTTTCTTTTTCCTAGGACGAGTCCTCTGTGATACAGGGACGTTCTAAATTCCATATAAAATAGCCCGATGATCCAAAAAGTACGAAACTAGTTTTAAAAGAATTTAGACATGTATATCTATCAACATGCATGATTAATTTGAAAATAGACAAGGTTTAGATATGCATTGATTGGGTTACTTTTTGGTAACCTAAACAGGCGCAGTAACAGTTCCATGAATTAATTTGAGATGAATACATGATGAAAAATTACGAAACTAGGGGTGTTCGAAAGGTAACATGATATAGTATTTTAGAGAATTTTCTCATATCAGGATATCAAGTATGCACGAAGTTTAAAGGTAAACTTGAAGAGTTAGGTACATGCAACAGACAGAGATTCAAAGATTTAATTCTCCCTCATGGGAGGTCAAAATAGAGCAAGACTAGAGGCGTTTGAAAGCTAGTATGATGTAGTATAACTGAGAATTTTATCATGGCATGGAAGCAAGTACATACGGGGAATTAGAGAAAACATGAGATTTCAGGTTCATGGTATAGCAGGGATTCATGAATTAAATTTGCCCAAATGGATGAACAGAATACCACGAACCATAGGGCTTTTGAAGAGGTACATGAAGGCTACCTAGGATAATTTTTACATGATTTTTTCTTGAGAGATTGCCTACCTTTTTGCACTGTAAAGATCCTAGGGTTTGGGGATGACGAATTTCCAAGTTCTTCTTGCTCCAAATCTCCTTCTTCTCCTTGCTCCTCGTCCTTAGCCACCTTTCCTTGTGCTCCAAAGCTCCATCAACGAAAATGGGACTTGGTAGACATGAATTAGAGGTCTATTAGGTTGTGTAAGAGTCCTCCTTCCTTAAAACTTCTCTTTCCCTTCAAACTCTTAATTTTCCACATTTATCACCCAATTTCTTGTCTTTATCTACCTAATAGGCTTGGGGAGAAGTCTAAATTCGTAGGTAATAGTTTAGGATATGATTAGGACTCTTTTTAGGATATTTATAATCCTTTTTAATATTTATCTTATCCATTTTTAATTTATTTATTAATTAACTCCGAATTTCCACATTTATCTCCCCTATTCTAGCATTTATCCACTAATTGGCTTGGGGAGAGATCTAATTTCGTGGCTAATGTGTTAGGATGGGATTAGGACTCTTTTAGGGATATATATATATATATATATATATATATATATGTCATTTATTATTTATCTAATCTCTTTTTCTAATTATTACTATATTTAATCCGAATTTCACTTAATTAACTCCCATCTCATGGTGGGCTCTTCTTATTTAGGCCCAACAATCCATGTTAGGACCATTAATAAAACTCATTACCAATTTGACTTAATGGGTATAGATTTAATTCCAATTATTCACCCTTTATCCTTATGTAAATCTATTTATCACACTTATTCAAGTAATTTCATATTTTTTAATTTGATTAAATATTATTTATGTCAATATTTCTAACCTTCATCATTTGGGCTCTTACCCTTGGCCCAATAACTCGTGTGAGCTAAATTGTACAATCTATGTACTTACTTTACTTAATGGATTTTTTATTGTCCTTTTATTAGAGAATTAATTCATGGGCCAAGATTGTCCGTTGGTCCATATATCATAATGGGCTATCATCCCATATTATTTAAATTCTACCCAGATATTTATTTTTATTTATAATCCACTTTGGGTCATAAAATAATGGGTTCTTCGACTTATTCCGTAATTATGTTAATAAGTCGCATAAATTCTTAAACTAAGTCCAAACAATTTTTCTATGCCCAAATTTCATGATGGGTCATTAGAGAACATTATTTAAAGTATAACTACTATTTTTACGAAATTTTTATAGGGGTTTATACGCATGCAATAATGATGCGTACCATTTTAATTAATTGAATTTATTAATAGATAAAATTTTCTATTTATCTATAATTTTTAATTAATGGATTTTCCGGGGTACTACACCATTAGTCCACTCAATAACTGTAAAGCCTAGGCCACAAGCCTCACAGGCACACCACCTTAACAACTGGTCGCCTAAGCTGTAAGCCACACAGGCAAAACATTGCCTAAGCTACTAGCTTCACCAGCAAGCCTCTAAACATATGGGTAACAGGATTGCTAACCAAAAGCTAATCCCATATACCCTTAAATCACGATATATCGAATGTCACACTTAAGAAACAAGACTGGCTATCACGATGCCAATCCATCGCGCACCAAACCTTATATTCGGAAACTTACCCAAGGAAGAGTAAAACACAACAAGTGGAAGATCTCATTGCATGACCTCCACTTCACTACCTAAAAAGGCTAGTACTCAGCGTACTACGAGAAACCAGTACCTACAAAAAGTACAGGTATCTACCACCACGAGGTACCACCACTGAAACACAAACACAACTGTGCCACCATGAGGCACACCACAACCAATCAAACCACAACCAGTGAGTCTCCACTCACTAACCACATAACAACCGTGCCAACACCATAGCACACCTCAACGAGTAAAACTACAACTAACACACGCTATAGCCAATAGCAAAGTACGAGTCGGAAAGCACGACGCCACCACACGGGACAGACTACTGGTTCATGACGCCAGTATCCAACCCGGACAACACAACACAAGAACTACCTCTCAGTCTCGCAGTCATGGACGAAAGGTCCAACTGCAACTCCACAACACAAGTAAAGCCAAAGAACTGTGGAGACCAACCAAACCACCACAACCTACAGGTCACACACCCTGCAGGCCCATGCCTGGCACCTTTAGAGACTCTGGCCCGAGCTCTCTAAAATGAGGCACTGGTAACAGGACTAGCCAGGGCCCAGTACGTCTACTGGTGTCCGTAACCCACAGCTATGAGCGCTACAAGTGACTAAACATAAACTCTCACAAGTCACTATCTCATTGCCGTCTTTCCCTCAGCCGGACGATAACTCTCCCCGAGAGTGAGGGTGTCCAGGAAGACGACAAAACCTCGACAGTACCACTGTACCGGGACAAGCCCCGAGCACACTCATGTGCCTGGCTCACACAAAACCTGGGGCTCCCAACTGAAGAGGCATTCCGGAATAGGAACCGGACCACCAAACTCAGCAATGCACAATCCACAATATATATATATATATACTTATATATTCTTTATTACAAACCACAGTACAAATGTCAAGAATAGCTTAACCTCGGTCACCCTGTGAGCTACAAACTACCTCACACCAATACACATGTAAACCACGATAACCAATTACAAACTGGCCTATCATTGGTCATCACATGACCTTCTTTATTACAAACCACAATACAAATGTCAAGAATAGCTTAACCTCGGTCACCCTGTGAGCTACATACTACCTCACACCAATACACATGTAAATCACGATAACCAATTACAAACTGGCCTATCATTAGTCATCACATGACCTCCTTGCCACATACATATCATATACACTAACTATACATTAACTCTCAACCTTACTTACATTACACTAATTAAACCATCTTTATTAGTTCATAAAGGATGCTACAAGACTGAGGCTAGGTTCACACTTGAACCATCATTGCCTAGCCATCACACTACTATGTGTCATGCACATATTCATATCACGAAAACACCACACCAACTACGTAGGCAACATGCTCATAGAGCTTTACAGGTGCCAATGCACCTCTTACCAAAGCCGTGCACAATAAACGACGATAATCGGATAACCAAAACACCAAAGGCATGCAAAGTAAAACCCTCGGCTGTGATCGCGACAGAGGCCATGACTGCCTTCTGATCGCGACGCCACGATATGTCGCGATAACAAACCTTGTCGCGATGGGTCGGCCTATCGCGATCTGGTCGCGACAGCAGGATCCATCGCCTTCTCAGGCGAAAACCCTAATCTGGGAACCATCTCCGGATCTTCCATGCAAACCACCCTAAATCCCGTTTCAACCCAGTTTTCATGCTCATTTCACCTCCTAGACATGGTATCTATTGTTTTTAAAGCAGTAAACAAGCTAACATGCAATCCATACAATCAAACATGGTGGAATCTCCCTACCTTCACGAAGAACATGCAATCCACGCATGGCGCGGCGTTTCCCCCACTCCTCGCGACGTCCTCGCGTCGAGAGCGCGACGAACACCACGCCGGAACGCCGAATCGCCCACAGTAGCTCTTCCCTGGGTCGAGCAGAGCTTGCAGAAGCTCTGTTCGGCCAAACCTTTTTAAAAATCGCACAGCGGTTGGGATCGCGACGTACCTTCTTGTTGCGACCTTGTCGCGACAGACTAGGGCATCGCCTTCCCATTCCTGACGTCAGCAAGCTCCACTCCATGCGCGACACGCGACGCACATGCAGACGTCAGCCCCATCGGCGGCTACCAGAACGCGACCTCTACTGCCGACGCATTCAGAACGCAACCTACACCCCCGTCGCTTTCACATTCAGTGAACCAACGGGCACCACGGGCCTAACCTGCCGGCCTACTAAGCTCCACACAGCACGCGGAAACCACAACCAAGGCCCAATGACCCCATATTGGTCATGAGCACCAAACCAAAACTAATAAACGCAGATCCAAACTACCACTAATCAACAAACCACGAAGATCCAAAAAACGCGCTACGTTACATTACTATCACCTAAAAAGGAATGTCGTCCTCGACATTCAAAATGAGCGACAATAAACCACACTATCACCTAAAAAGAAACCAAGCCATATGCAGAGCTTCCTCTGCATCCTCTTCCAAACCATTTACTTATTCTTATACTTGCTCTGCCTTCCTTTTCTTTTTAATTTATTCCCCCACTACTTTATTTTATGGATCCATTCTACCATTCCTTACCTTTCAATTATGAGCATTCTACCTTGCTATTAGCGCTTTATCTCATTGGACTGAACCTATTTCCATATTTTTCGAGCAATTCTACCTAGCCGATAGCACTTTATCTGCTTGGGCTCGATCTATTTCCACATTTTTCCTGGTTATGTTTGCAACCTTTCTTTCTAGGCCATTTTCTTACTTAAATCCTTTCACTTCATATTCTTTAAATTTTCAAATTTTCAGATATTATTCCTCTATTTATTCATTACCACTAACCATCATTTGGCGCAATTGCACCCAGATCTTTAAATTCTCTTTTAATTGCTTAAACTTCAGATAATCATGAATATTAAATCTTCCACGCTTCCACTGCACTACTCTGATCATACTAAACCTCTCACCAAATATACACATTTTCACTGTTATAGCTCATTCACAAATATCCATTCATAATCCACTTTGCTATTCCCCTTTACTTTTCGATGGACTTAACCTTGTCCATTCTAATTTACATAGCTTCAACTTACTTTAATTATTTAGTTTTAACTTCATTTGCCTCTGACACCAACTTCCCTTTTCTACTTCCGCAATCTACACACAAATGCTGGCACCACTACTCTAATCTTTAACACTGCAACAACCTTATACAAATCTTTCTGCGAAATATTTATCCACTACCTTTTATTAACAAACATCTTTCTCTTATAAAATTCTCGGAAAAATCTGACTTCCCACTGCTCTTTTACTCTCTCTTTAACCAACCGGTCACCTTTACATCCACTTACATGAGTTTCTATATCAAACTTCCTATTATCTTTATTATTTATATCAGCATTACCCTTAAATTTGTTACCGCAATTATTTCTAATCATAAATCACACTTTAAGAATCATCTTAATCACTGCTCCTCTGCTTACCAGCCTCTCATCTCAAGCTAGGTTACCTCACTTGATCATTTTAAACCTAACATGCCCTTAATCATACTATTATCCAAGCAACTTCTTAACACTTTATTAACATAAATCTCAAACACAATGACTATCTCTGCTACAATTCTCAACCATAATGACTATCTCTATTATAATTTTCAACCACAATTCACCCATTTAACAGTTATAATCACAAAGCCCTATTTCTCATCATGATACAATTCCCTTTATTATTTCATCACATCACTACCTTATACCTTTCTCTACCAACTCTCATTCTCATTAAAACACTTTTTAGTGAATTTTATAACTGAATGCACTAATTTTTTTTTCAATTTCTATAATAAAGAATCTTTAATCAATTATACTTTAACAACAATCCAATAATCACTCATACTACACCACCAATCATATCTGTTATTACCCACAACTACTGATCTAACTAACTATACATACAATTCATATACCCAAAACTCATATAGAAACTGTACTAAAAAGCACAGGAAACTACAGACTTACTACCAGCAGTGGACATTAAATCATGTATTGGGACATTGTAATCTTAATGTCTTTTCATATTCTAACTGGACCATTGCTCTGATACCAACTGTAACGGCCCTGGATATCTATACCCCAATAAGGGTCCATATCCAGATCCGTCTCCCGCGAACGGACCGAAGTCTCGCAAGGGATAGCTCGTACGAGTGTCCAGGAAGAATATAAAAGACAAACCACAACAGTAAGAGACACAAGAAGCATATGCACTCATATCTGCATATACAATTTACAACTGTCACATTACATTATTACATGTCTAAATTAAAAAGAGTACAACTACCTGGGGCATATCCCGAGGGAGCACAAGCTCACATAGCTCTACTAACACTATTGCTGGTGGTACAAGTCTGTCACGACACCTCCACAAGCCGCACCAACGGTAAACCCTGAAAATAACTGTAAGGGAGTGAGCCACAACAAGTCACTGGCTCAGTAGGGAACCACACAAAACCTCACACAACACAAAAGAACCTTAACCCCAACGGGTCTCACTGGCAACACCGGAAGCCAAACCATATCATGCTCACAACAAAGTATAATTAATGATACTAAACATAATTAACTTAGTTGCTGCAAATCTCGAAAAGACTAAGAGACAACAACACCATTAGTCCACTCAATAACTGTAAAGCCTAGGCCACAAGCCTCACAGGCACACCACCTCAACAACTGGTCGCCTAAGCTGTAAGCCACACAGGCAAAATATTGTCTAAGCTACTAGCTTCACTGGCAAGCCTCTAAACATATGGGTAACAGGATTGCTAACCAAAAGCTAATCCCATATACCCTTAAATCACGATATATCGAATGTCACACTTAAGAAACAGGACTGGCTACCACGATGCCAATCCATCGCGCACTAAACCTTATATTCGGAAACTTACCCAAGGAAGGGTAAAACACAACAAGTGGAAGGTCTCACTGCATGACCTCCACTTCACTACCTGAAAAGGCTAGTACTCAGCGTACTACGAGAAACCAGTACCTACAAAAAGTACAGGTACCTACCACCACGAGGTACCACCACTGAAATACAAACACAACTGTGCCACCAAGAGGGCACACCACAACCAATCAAACCACAACCAGTGAGTCTCCGCTCACTAACCACAATAGCAACCGTGCCAACACCACAGCACACCTCAACGGGTAAAACTACAACTAACACATGCTATAGCCAATAGCAAAGCATGAGCCGGAAGGCACGACGCCACCACACGGGACAGACTACCAGTTCATGACGCCAGTATCCAACCCGAACAACACAACACAAGAACTACCTCTCAGTCTCGCAGTCACAGACGAAAAGTCCAACTACAGCTCCACAACACAAGTAAAGCCAAAGAACTGTGGAGACAACCAAACCACCACAACCTACAGGTCACACACCCTGCAGGCCTATGCCTGGCACCTTTAGAGACTCTCGCCCGAGCTCTCTAAAATGAGGCACTGGTAACAGGACTAGCCAGGGCTCAATACGTCTACTGGTGTCCGTAACCCCCAGCTATGAGCACGCTACAAGTGACTAAACACAAACTCTCACAAGTCACTGTCCCACTGTCGTCTTTCCCTCAGCCGGACGACAACTCTCCCCAAGAGTGAGGGTGTCCAGGAAGATGACAAAACCTCGACAGTACCACTGTACCGGGACAAGCCCCGAGCACACTCACGTGCCTGGCTCACACAAAACCTGGGGCTCCCAACTGAAGAGGCATTCCGGAATAGGCACCGGACCACCAAACTCAGCAATGCACAATCCACGATATATATATACTTATATATTCTTTATTACAAACCACAGTACAAATGTCAAGAATAGCTTAACCTCGGTCACCCTGTGAGCTACAAACTACCTCACACCAATACACATGTAATTAAACCACGATAACCAATTACAAACTGGCCTATCATTGGTCATCACATGACCTTCTTTATTACAAACCACAGTACAAATGTCAAGAATAGCTTAACATCGGTCACCCTGTGAGCTACAAACTACCTCACACCAATACACATGTAAACCACAATAACCAATTACAAACTGGCCTATCATTAGTCATCACATGACCTCCTTGCCACATACATATCATATACACTAACTATACATTAACTCTTAACCTTACTTACATTACACTAATTAAACCATCTTTATTAGTCCATAAAGGACGCTACAAGACTGAGGCTAGGTTCACACTTGAACCATCATTGCCTAGCCATCACACTACTATGTGTCATGCACATATTCATATCACGAAAACACCACACCAACTACGTGGGCAACATGCTCATAGAGCTTTACAGGTGCCAATGCACCTCTTACCAAAGCCGTGCACAATAAACAACGATAATCGGATAACCAAAACACCAAAAGCATGCAAAGCAAAACCCTCGGCTATGATCGCGACAGAGGCCATGACCGCCTTCTGATCGCAACACCACGATATGTCGCGATAACAAATCTTGTCGCGACGGGTCGGCCTGTCGCGATCTGGTCGCAACAGCAAGATCCGTCGCCTTCTTAGGCAAAAACCCTAATCCGGGAACCATCTCCGGATCTTCCATGCAAACCACCCTAAATCCCGTTTCAACCCAGTTTTCATGCTCATTTCACCTCCTAGACATGGTATCTATTGTTTTTAAAGTAGTAAACAAGCTAACATGCAATCCACACAATCAAACATGGTGGAATCTCCCTACCTTCACGAAGAACACACAATCCACACATGGCGCGGCGTTTCCCCCACTCCTCGCGACGAGAGCGCGATGAACACCACGCCAGAACGCCGAATCGCCCGCAGCAGCTCCTCCCCTAGGTCGAGCAGAGCTTGCAGAAGCTCTGTTCGGCCAAACCTTTTTAAAAACTGCACAGTGGTTGGGATCACGACGTACCTTCCTGTCGCGACCTTGTTGCGACGGACTAGGGCGTCGCCTTCCCATTCTTGACGTCAGCAAGCTCCACTCCATGTGCGACACGCGGCGCACATGCAGACGTCGGCCCCATCGGCGGCAACCAGAACGCGACCTCTACTGCCGACGCATTCAGAATGCGACCTACACCCCCGTCGCGTTTACATTCAGTGAACCAACGGGCACCACGAGCCTAACCTGTCGGCCCACTAAGCTCTACACAGCGCGCGGAAACCACAACCAAGGCCCAATGACCCCATATTGGTCATGAGCACCGAACCAAAACCAAGAAACGTAGATTCGAACTACCACTAATCAACAATCCGTGAAGATCCGAAAAACACGCTACGTTACAATAATATCCTCTCACTGACAGTCAAGCCACTACGTTCCAGGGAGGGGGAGAGGAGGGTGGCTATAACGATCCAAAATTCAAGACTCAAAAGAGATCTGAGTTCTGCATAACCACCCATTTGGCTTAAGACTCAGAAAGGTTAAGTAATGATCTAGAGAGATATACAAATGACTAAAGCAATTAAAAATAACAAAAAATTACAACAGTAAAGTAACAAGCTTCCAATTTATAACTCAATACACACTTGAAGGGGGAACACACCCCGAGAAGACACGTCAAGATGACTATTGATACTCAAAGACACTGCCAGACTCGCATCCTGGTTCGAGGTGGAAGCTACTCCACGCAAGCTCAAATCCTGTAAAAGGGGAAGGGAGTGAGCCTCAAATATCATCGACTCAGTAGGGAGACCCACAAAGCACTAAAAGGACATGTAATAGTAAATAATAATAATAAACAATTAATCAAATAACATGTAAGAACAAATATATTTCACAACTATGCGCTAGTACAAATAAAAGGTAAAGTGGAACTCTAAAAAGTAAGCTAGAACACTGCTAGGTAAACTAGAAATACTACAGAGTAAGCTAGAACTCAGCACATAATAGTAGTCACGTAACCATGAGTCGGAAGGAAGGATGCTCAATCTTAGGTCTCAAAAGTTGGTCTACAGTACCAACACTACACCCAAACAAGCTCAACAACCACCAGTCTCGCAATCAGAATGATTCTAATTGCCACACACGCACTTGTCTATCTACTGACTAGAGAGGCAGTGGAGATTATTCAATGCACACCACTCTCTGTAGCTAGGCTAGACTGCAATCCCATGACTGACCATCTGTGGGCACCACAAAGTGAGGCATGTGGGAGGGACTAGCTAGGGCCCACATGTCTACAAGTTCCTACACCCCCAGCATGAGTGCACTCGAGCTAAACAAAGAAAATGTTGTCCAAGATAGCCATCTTTCTCTATTGTCTATATTAACCAGAAGTAGGCTCTAGTCCGTAAGGGATCCACAAGAAACGAGGTTAGACCTTATTAGTGTACACGACATTGGGACCAATCCCCAATCCTAGACTGAGGCTCCCAGTTGGTGAATGCATAAGCATCGACACACATTGACCCGTAAAAACACCTCAGTAACTTAGCTATAACTCAGGATCATAATATCAAGAGTGTAGTCTCAACACACACAAAGTACTAACTGTAATCGAACACAATACTAGCCTCGAAACATGATGATTTGACACACGTTGTCAAAACACAATAACATAACACCACCTTGTACGACATTATAGATTATTGTGCCACTCATCTAACACCACTATAACTTGTATAAATCAATACACATTGTATGTTGAAAAACAAACCTCAAATTCATGTAATACGCAGAAAAATTGACCTAGTCACACATTGGTTGAAGAGGTGACTATCACCCCATTGAAGACAACAAAACCCAAAGTTCCTTCAAAAAACATGAAGGCGATTACATCCCATGTCACTTTCACAGATAGAAGAGCAGGCCGACCCTATCTAGTCTGAGGACCAATCAAAACTATATTTCTAGCACATTGCACAATGTGAACCCAACGTATATCAATCAAGTAATGTAGGAAATCATACTAGTGACAAGTAACCCACATCAATCCATGAGTAGAACATGTTAATAGCAAGATTGAACATGATTCCTTCTTTCTAACAAGATAAATGAGATAATAACTGAAAAATCAAGCTCACTAACAAGTTAAAACTACTAAGCAGTAGAAACCAACCATCTCAAACTTCAACTTCTAGGAAAAACACAAGAAACATAAAAGAAATGAGAGGAACAAAGGTTATCCCTGCATATATAAGACAAGCTAAAAACGGCATTATCGAGATCTTATCTCACCCTAGATGTGTTCTCAATGATGAAATTCGCTCATAATCACCCCCAACACCTCCTAGAACTCTTGCCACGCTCTCTCTCACCCTGCACACTATTTGGTTGAGTTTGGAAGGCTCAACCGACTTGGATATATAAAATGGATCGATTTCAAACATGACAATTGGAGGCAAGCTGCTTCTTGAACTGCCAATCAAGAAAGCGGCATCCTTCCCTGTCGCTGACTGAAGGCAATAGGAACCTTAATCGCATCACGAACTGCCAAACAACTGTCAAATATGAATGTAGCAAACATGCATGTTGCATTGAGAATGCGACAATTTCTTGGTCGCCTCTCTACTAAGAAAGTGAATAGTCACTTTCTGAAGGCAACATACCCCCTTGTCGCTTTCAATAACTAGGCTTTATATCTCTGGCAAACTCCTATAAACGTCCATAAAGCGACATTAACCACTCTAACAACTAACTTACCAAAACTTAATAAAAACTGTTGTACTAGTCACGAAACAAGTTACAACACTGGAAATATCCGATAATTAGGATCTGAAAGATGCTGGACACTATAGCGGTAGCATCCCAAATTGTCGCAACTCTTTTCAATTCATCATCGATCATCTGTGCCAAAAATATATATTTAATTCCACTTAAGTCTATGGCTACATATATAAAAGATTTAAGTACATGTTATTGAGCCCTTATAAAACATGTACAACTCTAACCCAAAAGCCATAATTATAAAAACTCAAAAATGATATGGACCCAAGTAAGATTGCCCAACATGCTCACCCATGAACATGTTTGTGAAATCACCAAAAAGTGTACAGAAGAGAAATATTATAAAATTAATTTTTCATGTCGTATATTTTTGCTTCTCTCAATTTAGCTCTTTGATCTTGAGATTGGATGGACAAATCGAGTAACTTAAATTCGATTCTAGTAAATCTGAGTACAAAATTTAAGCTATTCTTTGCTCATTATCTGAAAAGATGGATGAGATAAGAAAACATATGTACCCAACTTTATTTTTTTGTTACACTAGGTTATTTACACAATCTTCTTTTAAATTCTTTTGAACCTGATTCCACTAGATCTTGAAGGTGAAACCTCTTAAACCTTGATATACATTTATAATATAGTCTTATCTATTAAACCACTCATTGAGTATAGATAGATAGACAAGGAGCCGGCAGCTCAATATCATACATATTGACAAGATATATCATTAGTGGGCTTCGTTTACAGCACCCTTTTCATTCAACTTGAAAAACAGATACTTGAAGTTGATGCTATGGAGTTGAGAATTCTTTATGAATAAAAAGATACCAGCCCAGTCTAATTAAATAATAAACTTTGGATCAGCCTCGATTGTCCTTCAAGAGGATCTACGTAGCTCATTCTCTTTGCACGAGAAGTCTAAGAAGAAATGTCCATGACACAAGAAGATGAGGTGGGTTTTCCAAGCCAACCTGCACTGGTTGTCACCCTGAGAACTGGAGGTGCCTTCTATCCAAAGGCCTCAAAAAAATGAGCATCGTAAGTACAGCACTTAGATTAAAAAAATGATATCGTCGAGACCAGAAACAAGGGCATATATATGACAAGTTTATATTCCTACATGACTATTTTCTCCACTTAAAAGGAGGTGTCCGTTTAGTTGGTCTTTTCTAGATGAGAAAGGTTTATTACACTTACATATTACACTTTAAGTGTAATGTGACTAGACAACAAATTCATGTGACATCTTACACTTGCATATTACACTTTAAATGCAGTGTGATTAGACAACAAATCTATGTGACGTCTAACAATTAGATTATCACTTTATCACTCCTCATGTGAAGGATGCCACATGAACTATTATCTAATTACATTGCACTTAAAATACAATATTGTACAAGTACAATAAATTTTTCTCTTCCTTAATATATGGGTGCAAACAGGAAAAGGATTTTGAGCACATCACGTGATGGTACTACTTTTTAACTGAATGTCTAATCACATTAATCTGATAACTAGACATTTAATAATAAAAAAATATGTATATACATTCTCTTGTAGGAGTATGCTCCAAACCTTTCTCGGGCAAGAAATGGAGGGGTCTACCACATAGAAAGGTCTTGTGTCTCTTTCTTGGACTAAATCCAGCAGTTGATCTTCATATTTTGCATGGAAACAAAGCCAAAAGTTCACCTACAAAAGTCGTGGAGACTGTGTTTATCTGGGTTTATAAATTCAGGAAGCGACTGGGGGATATAAAACCCAGGTGGCCAAGCGTACGAGTTCCTTTTTTGGTTCTAGAATGAGAGTGACTAATCTTTCAGTCTAAAAGCTCATGATAAGATAACTACAATGCTAAACAAGTCTTGCCACCTTTCTATCCGTAAGAAGCAGCTCTGTCATCTATACGTAAGTTGATATTTACATCTCTATTATTGAGGAGGGGACAGATAATTCTTGCTCCGATTGTGACCCCCTTCTTAGAGGATGGGTGGTTCAATTGTCAGTTCTCTCTCTCTCTCTCTCTCTCTCCCTCCCTCTCTCTACAAGTGCCACAGGCCCGGTCAGCATCTGTACTCGCCTTTTGCACAGTAGCAATACCTCAGTTGGATGCCACATCGTCAATTAATCCCCATTCTTGTCCCTATAGGGAACTATAAGGAAAAGGTTGTGTCTAACGAGTGGATGGACATCATCTGCGCCATTTTTTTCTGTAGGATTTGTGGTTTGTACTCAGTTCCATTTCATCTATTTGTGGCTTGTGCACTAGAGTATGTTTCTCACTCGTGGGGATCTTTAATGTGATCGGGTTTGAACATACAATCCCCTTAGAATATGACAAAAGTTTTCCTTAAAATTAATATTGGATCATTCCAATCAAACTCATTATATATAGGGGTACGAAGCCCTCATCTATCTTCACCTTGTTCATCGTCTCCTAATAAGAAGACCATACAATGATTTGGAGATGAGACGATATTTGTTTTTGCATATATCTGATGATCTAAAAATGGCACAAGAGTAGCTAAAATTTCTCTTTCTTTCTCCATTGTAATCTCTATATACTTTCGCCATATCTCGCCTGTGTCAGATTAGTTAATTGTCTATTTTAGCTGTTCATATTATAGTGCCAAATGACGCCTGCGCCTTTCACATCTTAATGTGATCATCACACATCCATCAATTCAATTGGAAATCGCCCAACAGCATACAGAAATATTGGGATCGATCCTCATGTCTCATTCCAATTGATCCCAACATATCTCGCCTATGTCATAGAGCAGAAGTACCCCCTTAATTCTCTCGTCAAATCGTTTGCAACGGGTGGAACTCTAGAACTTGATCCTGAGTTTTGATTTTAAATAAACATACGATTTGAACGACCCTAAGTGACTATATATAATATACTGTAGGATTTGGATTTGGACCCAGATAAGAGTGCTTTTGCACATGATGGGTTCGTTGTGATCAACTACACCAGTACTGCACTGTTGTTATTCTTCTCAAGCTCCAAACATCAGCAGCCTCGAGCTCACACAGGACTAATACTTTGTTGCTGAGTGCTGAGAAGCTGAAAAAAGAGGGGTCTTGTGTGTATGTTCTTGTCAGATGACATGGGAAGAGCTAGGACAACCTGACCGGCCATCCATCAGTCAGTCACTCTTTTGGCCTTGTTTCGCATGAGGCATGCACGAGCCATTTACATATCTTTTGAAGAGAAGTGCTCTCATCAAGTTCATCACTTAAAATCACAAGACACATGAGTACAATTAGATATGGGCAACCCCTACTGCTTCTCTTACTAGATGGTGATGGTCATGGAAAATATATAGTTCACGGACTCACTAGAGAGGATGCCGAAGACTAGGGATCATTATTTCATGGGTATATATTAATCGTTCTTTCAACACTATAAAAAAGTATAAGATTTTTCCCAAAGATATGTTCTAATAAGCTAGGCATTTGTTTGTGCAATCCCACTTGTTATATATGTCCGTCGTAAACCAATGGTAATTATAATTAGGATTGTGGGAACAGAACATTTTCCTGTTGATGAAAAATAAACCAGTAATATAATTAATTGTTGAATTTTTATTCCTGTATATTTACTCATGACAAGGCATGCATACATGTCACCTAAAGAATTAAGACGAACTTATTGTTACTACTCTGCTTGTATCAGCCTGCAGGCTATCACTTGCTTCGTGATCACGGATTACGTATCAACAGGAGGCACCACCACAATCTTCAGACCGCGCAAGTTTAGACGTTGTGAAATAGCCAGGTAGGCACGGGCTTGCTAAGTTCGTCGACCATGGGCCTTCTCCCTTCTCTTGGCACGCTTAGTCAATAGGACAAAACAACATGGACGTAAGCAAAGTTCCATCTTCTGATCACACTAGTGTATTGTGGTTTCCCTGGTGATTTAATTGACCAAAGATTCAGTGGTTGGAATTTAGTCTTCTTACAGACCAAAAAGAAAAAGATCATGAACTGAGAACACAATGACATGACAGCTAGCTACTTGAAGCGATGGTTTACAATATTAGACATACTGCAGAAAAGTACTGTTTACAGAGTGTGGCAACTAAAAGTTCGAAGACTTTTTTTTGGGGGGGCGTGAAAGTTTGAAGATTTGGATGCAAGACAGACTAGGTAATTAATTATGCAGTTTGACAAATTTTGAGAGCTCTATTATAAAGGATTGACTCCCTGATCTTGCACTGCCTTGATGTTTTTGTGGAAAATCTGAGGTCAATAATTCCCCAGAGGAGGACACTAACAAGTTAACAGCCATGCTGAGATAGTAATCGTCAACACCTTCGCCTGTGTGTAGAATAAATTAAGGAAGCTGAAGTTGAAAATTATTTATAACGATTGTTTTACATATGGGTAGTCAAAATGTTTCAAGAAAGTTACAGAATATCTCCTGTCTCCACCCTCCCAAAAATAAAATTACGAGCGTTCTTCTTAAACTAGTAGACCTAATTAGGGTTCTCTACCTTACCATTTATAATATTCTCTAGCTCTATCCTCGACAACATGGGCAGTTATGTGGGGATTAGGAATCCTAAATGTTGTATGTGTGTGTGTGTAAGGGTTACAAGATCTCTGGTGAAACCTAAGTGGCCCTGCCCCATTATTTGATATTATCGATATCCTCAATAAATTGGCTGAATAAATTGCACTGAATACCTTGTCCCCTACATAAATTGTTTAGACCTATATTCTAACTCTTGGAGTAAAGGCATTCATGGGTGAGAGAGAAATGGGTCTCTGAACAGGGTTGCAGTCTGGCCTACCAGCCTCACAAAACAACTTATTTCATCTCTTATCTATAATGGAAGGCTCCGCAAAATACACTGTTTATTTACATCTTGAATAGAGAAAGTAATCTGTGAACACGATGAAGCTAACAACATTGTAGCTCAGGTCAAAACTTAAGAGTTAGTGTCCTAAATTCTCTTATTCAGAACTCAAATCTGGTAAAGTAGGTTCTTTTTAGGATTTATATGTGGTGGCAAAACACAAGTGTGAAAAAGCACAGTTGGAGACGTGATCGAGTGGGCGACTCAAATCCTGAAATACACATATGAATGAGCAAAGCTGGAGACTTGAAGTGGGAGACTAGAAATTTACAAAGCAAAGAATGAAGTAAACATCACTCTAATAAATTTTCATTGTACTCTTAAATCATTGTGGGATTCCATGGAGAATGGTAGCATGCATGTGACCCAAAACACGGAAAATTTGATAGCATCCTAAAGTTGCTGGGAAATAATTGTTATCTGACCCGAGCCGAGTTGGATTGCTCAGCCCAAGTCTCACAATATGGTACCATGTTGTGGGATCCGATTCTTTGTGTTTAAGCCGAGAGCAATTCAACTCCGCCCAAGACCAGACTCAAAGTTTGCTAGGTGCCACGTGAATAGAGTTGGTTCTATGCTTTGTAATATATCTCGTTTTACCCTTCAAGCATTATAAAAGAGGAATGCTATGGTATACACTTGGCTTATTTTACTCTTGAAGTATTATAGAATAAGGAATGTTATGGTATAAATTTTTGTCATACTCGTTCTCTATCGTCAGATAATTCAAAAATCAAATAGCAACAATAGCCAAATTTAAGGTGGATATGCACTTAAACTTACAAACACGAAACTTTAATTCAGAGCTAACTTCTTCCCTCTCGTATGATCTTAAAATCAAATGGCCAAGAAAACAGTGACAAATACAGTGCCACTGTACCATTCCTTTTATGGATTTATATATAACTAGGAGATACCCACTATGAAAGAGTAGAAGAATATTTTATAAGAAGTCAAAGGAAACATATTTCACAAAGAATCAAGAGAATCTTTTATCAGAGCCATCCTTCAAAGTATGCTCAGTGCCTCTCACACACGTCCATCAACTCATCAATGTCCATATATAGGACTTAGGAGTACTATACAAATCTGCCACTATCCTCTATATTAATGAAAATTTTAACAATTTCTTCCTCTTCTCAAAAGCAGTAAAATCTGATCCAGTAGAGCCTGAACCACCCTAAATACTGTACAAGATTCAGATTACATGAGATGAGATAAGAGGGCCCTGTGCATTCAGACAGGTCCATTGTCAGCTACAGTACTATATATGAACTGTTATGTCACAATAATGGAGCCAAAAAATAAAAAATAAAAAACTTCCTTCTTGTCATGCTTCACCATCAATCTCCTCCAAGCTCATGTGGGACATGTTTCCCCACAAAAGGTTGCATTCCATTCGCTAAAGAATGTTTAATCGCATTGGGCATATATGCTCTCCAAGGAGATGTGAAGATCACACCTGGCCAGGCAGAAAGTGGTTAACCGGTTTAGGGAAAGACCACCACAATTGAAGCACACCAGATTGTGAAAAGGACAGCTCAAATAATTAACAAGTCCTTGTAGATGAAAATGAGCATTCTTTGCCATATGGGAGTTCCACAAGTCTGTAGAAGGTATAATAAGCTGGGCATTTTTTTCCCATTGGCATGCACCTCTATTGATATCATCCATAAATCTTTCCTTTAATAATTTGTTTACATGTAGAAAGTATTGAATGCATCATATTCAGAAGTTGTGTATTAACTTTTTCGTGACAGGATGACAGGCAGAGTGTCAATTTGTCAGTTTGAGTTATGTGCTATAGTTATCCAGGATAATCTTCATTAGTGTTGCAGGTTTATCTTAATAATAACAGACTAAAGTGTAAATAATTCAGCTGATTATCGAGTTATTATTCACAATATCCAAACTACCCACACCATAATTTGATTGCTATTTCAAAATATGTCATCTATATATATCAGCATCCATTAGATTTTCAGTTTTGATTGCAAGGTCCACTAACCGGATACAAAATACAGAACCATGTTGTTTGGTCACCAAGTTATTAGTTAGCAAATATCTGACATTCCCAGCATTGCCACTTTATCAGCCCTGTCATATGAATTTGGATCCAAATCAGAAAGTGAGCACTGAGCCCTATCTTTCTGGTTGAAAAAATCATTGTAAAAATCTCGCAAATGGCTTAAACATTTTATAAATAGAATCACATCATGGTTCTAATTAATTGAACACCGAGCAAGTTCAGATCATCCTCGATCCTCTTCCTAAAGAATATCAGTACCTCATCTTGTTCACATAACGAGAGAGAAGTCAAAAGAAGAAAAGCATATGACACAGAAGATGAGATGGAATTCCACAGCCCACCCCACTTGCACTGTTTGTCACAATGAGCATTAGAGAAGCTCTCTATTCAAAGACTTGAGTGGTGAACGTCTGAGGTACAACACTTGACTGAGGGTGTTAGGGGAAGAAGTCATATTAGACAAGAGTTTGTATTCCCAGATGCCTACCTTCACCTCAAAAGAGTTCTCCCCGAGTTGACACTCCCCATCCTCTTAACACAATTTTGATTGTCTTCTTTGGATGTGAGAAGGGGGGCCTAGAGGAGATTTCATTGATAAGCTTGTGTCTTGGACTAGTTAAGAAAAGGAAAAAGCAAGCAGAAGAGACATAACCAAGGATCTGCCCTATTGTCAGCATTACAGAAGTGTCTTGGACTTGAATCCAGAAGTTTCTCCTCATACGTACTGAGCATAATTGTTTATGACCAGGAAGAAAATAGTTTAGTGTCGACAAGTAGGAATTAAAAAAAAAAAAAAAAAAGATGAAACTGGCAAAGCTTAACGTCCGTTTCCTTTTCTTCTAGAACGAGACTGATCAAACCTTTCAGTACCACAGTTCAAGTCTTCAATGAAAAACGTGAAATAGTAAGCAAGCCCTCTCATTCTATGGAGTATCCTAACTGGGTATCGACCGAATCCGAGCAATGTTATCTTCACAGGAACACCTATTATCCCACGCCCTTTTCACACTGACGAGAGACAGGCCAAAGTAGACAAATGCATGTACATACACCATGGATGACGAGAGGGGGTTTCCAGACAACCTCCACCAGTTGCCACCAAGAGAATGTGGGGGCCTTTCTCTGCTCGAGGAGTAAAAGGTACCTTCCAGCTGAAGCGCAACAGCAGATTAGAAAATGATATCCTCGTCACCAAATGACAAGTGCATAGAGATTTGTGGGTGGGGAGAAGAAAACAATGAGGAGTTCATTGTTCATATGCCCAGATGCCTCCCTCCACCCAAGACGAGTTCCCAGCTTGTGCATGCACTTAGATGCTCCCTGCACCTGAAAAATTCCCCCTTAGTTGAGCCTCCATGAGTTGGGGGTGGGAGGGGTTCCACCATGGAGTGTTTTTAAGACTGTTTCTTGGACGTCATCGGTAATCCTGCACCTGGTCTTTATACTTCGCATGGGAACGGAGACATATTCCCCTACACAAGTCATAGAGACTTTCACAACACAATTGTTCATCCGGGACTAGAACAGGAAACACAAAGTTTTATTGGGGACTGGTGGGAAAAAGAGAAGATGATCGAGTGGGAAAGTGAAGACTCTCAGAGAAACGCTATATTAAACAAGTCTCTTTTATCTTACAAGTACACTAAGAAGAAAAGGGAACTTGTGAACCCTTCTCAACAGCATGACGTAATTCAAACAAGTGTTTCTCCGCATTGCTTTTTTTTTTCCTGTCCCGAGAAAAATTAGAAAAGAGATTAGATAAATCCGTTATGAGAAAATTTTAGTGCACTCGAGAATTGTACTTTTTCATGTATTTTGATCTCTTTATTAAATAGACACAATATAACTTTAATGTATTGGTCAATAAGAAAGTCAAAATATATGAAAAAAATGTAATTGTCAAAGTGCACTAAATTTTTTCTCATTTGTTTGCACTGTTCCACAAGTCCAAGGATGATCTGCACCAATTAGAAGGCGCACCGCACCGTATGCGCCAATGTTGTAAAAGATCCTTGTGTATCAGTCAAAAACCCAAAAAAAAAAAAAAAAATCTTATGCATCCTGACAGACAAAAGAATTGTCCTGTGAATAGAAAGTAGGACCCAATTAAGTTGGACGCCGGCCAATTCTGAACGATCCTAACTTTCCATTCATGTCCTGCTGAAGTAATGCTAGAGAGAGAGAGAGAGAGGCCAAAGAAGAGACATACATATATAGATAGAAGTGGGCAGCCTCCCCAGAACACCTCCACCAGTTGCCACCCAGAGCATGGGAGGTATTCTCATTCAGAGACAAAACAAGGAAAACGAGGTCTTCCTCCTTAGGAGACATGATGAGTTTACAATCCCCTGGTTCCTTTGTCCACCTAGAAGGAGTGCCTCAGGTGGTTCACCCTATCTGTTATCTAAAACAAAAGGTTTCTGTCTTGGGTGGGGGGTGATGGAGAGAGAGAGAAAGGGGGGGTGTCCACCATAATTAAACATGAGAACAATTTGGTGCAAATCATTGATTTGCAACAAATAATACAAATACAATGAGGGTTTGCCATCTCATGACATGGGGTATTATAATAATACGTCATGTCATGGTTATTTAACCCTAAAGGGTTAGGTGGCAAACTCCTATTGAATTTGCAACACTTGTTGTAAACTTTTAATTTGCAACAAGAGTTTTCCATTAAACATTTCGTGGTCAAATCAATTTTTTGGACTCTTTTTTTTTTCTCCCTTCTTTTGTTGTGTTGCATGGGAACGGTGGAATGTCTTCCTATAGAAGTTATGTAGATTTTAAATAAAAAAAAAAGTTGCATGCCTGATCCGAAGTCAGGAGATAAGAAGGTTTAATGCGGGCTACTGGGAATTAAAAAACAAATTAGCTAAATCTTAAGATTTCAATTTCTTCTACAATGAGAGGAATGCAATGCCATAGATTCGTCTCTCTTCTTAAAATTTTTAATGGGTACCGAAGCACGACTAAACCTCAACCCACCTTGCAGTCTAACATTTGATGGTTCACCCTAGAGGATTTTAAGATGCTCGAGATTTTGTGCTTGTCCTGTCTTTATAGCCCATGACACCGCCATGATTGACGGAAATCTTGCTCCAACAATCTTATGAGCAGGATTTTAAAATAAGATACACGTAACAAATATCAAACCTTGTGAGCATTTCTCTTTTAAAATTATCAGAATGCTCTCCACCTTTTTTCTCATAAGTTTGAAACTAAGGCAGTCGTTTGATAACACTTTCTAATGATTTCACTTTTTTGAAATCTCAAATCTCCTAAAAAATTATCTTACCCCAGTTTTTAATGTTCAAAATCTAACACAACATCATTACACACATACACACACTCTCTCTCTCTCTCCTCTCTCTCTCTTAAAATCTATTTTTACACAATTTAAAATTTATTTTACATATTTGATAATTAGAAAGAAAAAAAATAAATTTTAATTATTAAATAATTAAACTCTACACTTCAAAAATATTACCAAAAACTGCCTAAGAACGATCACTACAATGAAAGACACAAGAAGAACACACTCTCTGCATGTGTTACGGGGTCCCAGCATCCTCTCATTCCCTTCTAACCGGCAGCACCTTGAGTTGGAGTCCTATGGACAACCATCACCTGCCCATCTTCACATTTTGCTGCTCATTCTAGCTTCTTTTTGGTAGAAAAGGCAATACAGATGAGAAACGATAATAGACACATCAAATATGAGATAATACTTAGTGTACTTTGGAAAGTGTCTTTATTGTATTTTTAAAAGACTCTTATTTAAATGTTAATATGCTAGAGATACATTGTATCCACCCAATAGCATGCCCTAAGAAATGCAATAAACATACTTTGAAAGTGCAACACCTATTTCACACGTTATAAAGACCACTTCGTTAAACCACCTTCGGGTTGGTGAAGGTTCTCGTTGACCCCCACTCCAAATTCACCAAAATGTGGGTAAGATAGTCTCTTCCGTCATATTTGGTATTTAGATAGATCGGAGATTGAATAGTCTTTTAAGAATATCTTAACTCTATCTCCGATCTATCCTAATATCAAATATGCTCTTTTCAATCTTGATTCAGATACAAGAAAAAGAGAACACAGATATTTACAATTTCAACCAATTTAAATATTTCTCGTGAGGTAATTTTAGAGTTCGTACTTTTTCAAAAAAAAAATTAGTACAATAATTTATTTGGTACCTCTGAAAATTTAATCTATGAAAATATTTTACTTAATTCATGAATTTTGACATTTTTTATGAGACCCCATTAGTTATTTTCCTTCATATAAGATTTTTATGAATGAGACTATAGTTTTTACTCTCATTTTTAATGTCCAACGTTCGAAGCCCAATCCTCAACACTCGACGGCTAGCACTCGATGCCCAACAGTCGACGTTCGGAGACCTGCGGCCAACGGTAGCCCACAGTGATCGACGACGGCAACTGCAACGATCGATGGCGGCGGTGCCCCGCACTCGGTGCCCAACGGCTGACGCACAACAACTAACACCCAAAGCCCGACGACCAACAGTGACAACAACAAATGGCAGCGACTAGTGGCCGACGATGACCAACACCTAGCACCCAACACCTGACACCTAACGATCAATCACCAACAGTCATTGTCTAGCGACTAACGTCCGACGCCCGACGACCAACAACTAACACCTAACACTCAGCGGCAATGCCGACAGCCTACGATCAACAACGACACTAATTGGCAGACGCTCGACACCCAACGATGGCACCAACGGCCGACGATCAACGTCCAACACTCGATGACTGATGCCAACGACCTACATCAACCTCGAGACAATATACATCAATTAAGATTTATCAAACAACACATAAACCTACAATCATTGTCCTCAAATTTTTTAAAATCTTTTTTAAGAAATTATTTCTAAATTTATTTTACTGAAAAATAAATATCAAAAAATATTTTTAAAAATCATTAAGTGGATATCAATTGGGCAATTATATTTTTTATTTTCTTATAAATACTCTACCAAAAAAATCGTATAAATATATTTTACAACCAACACCCTTAATCTCTGCAAGCAACTATTCTGCCTATATATCTAAGCAACTATTTCAAGCTTAGACTTTAGAGGTCATAAATTTCAATTTAGGCGTACTTTGATGTGAAGGTCCCGTGCAGAATACTTGGATCTTCTAATCTATTCTACTAGACCTCTTCGTATTCTTGGTGTATACCTTGATGACCAATGCACATCGATCTTTTGTTCTATCAGCACAGACCATCAAAGGGTTCCGTGCGCATTCGTCTGGTGAGACACGTTTAGAGCCCGGCTCAGTGGGGTCATCTAATTTTGCGGCAACAGTACCCACACGTAGAAGATCACACCTCATGTCCCCTACTGCAAGTGCTTCCGTAGCAATGGCGGCCATCCCTTGTCGTCTTCGGCTCAAGCACATGTTCCACCACAGAGGCAGTACATGGGATAAATACCAAAAAAAGAAACAAGAAAACATGGTACGTACCACAAATTTGTTTCTCAAGAAGATGAGATGACTGATATTAAGTTTCATTGTCGCAGAGGATGAGAACATCAACATGATCGGCACACTGAAATGAAACCACTCACGAACTTTGAAGGGACCCAAAGTTGAAGAGCAAAAGCGATTGAAGGATGAAGTTTCTTCTTCGTCGTCAGAAATGAGCATGAACTATTTCCGAAAAAGATCACGAACCAGCAACAGTATTAACAGGAATGAGATTATCAACTGCAAAATAGAACTATTTCTGAAAAAGATCACGAACCAGCAACAGTATTAACAGAAATGAGATTATCAACTGCAAAATAGCATATGGATTAGAGCAAAAGCGATTGAAGGATGATGTGGGCTTTTCAAGTTTTCCAGACATTCGCGCCCTAATACTCGAGACGAAATCAAACACGTTGACGAAACAGAAAAAAAGTGTAGAACATAAAGTAACAAAAACACACGGAATGCGACGGGGCATGATTCTGCAGATTGTTCCATTGCCAATCGGTCATGAAAGACACTTCAATAAGAAGGCACGCCAGAACTAAGTAATTCTTGCAGGCTTGCAGCTTTAAGCTTAAATTACTCTTTCCAATACAACAAAGTCTACAAGTGTAATTTGCACCGACGGCTCAACGCTGCAACTAAGGTAGTCATGTCCCCCGCCGTAGGCGGGTTGGTAGGTTCGATCCCGGGGTGGCATTGTGATTCCCAGTGACAGATGCCACTGAGCTACAATTAAAAAAAAAAAAAAAAAGCTAAGATAGTCATGAGTAGGGGTGTGCCCGGATCAGTTCGATCCGAATTGACTCATATTTTGACCAATCTGAACTGAATTAAAGCTCAAATCTAACCCGGGCCGAATCGAAACTCAAAGTCATCCCAGACCAAATCGAACCGATTCAATTTAAATCAATAAATAAGCCATTTTTATTACAATCGCTCTCTTGACCTGGTGGTTAAGCCGCTAGCTTTTGAACCCAAAGGTTCTGGGTCCAATTCTCATTAATATCATCAATTTTTCATAAAATATGCACATTTATGTCTTCCATGAGAATCTAACTCACCATCTCACACCTTCTCACACCAAATACTGTGCTACAATGTGTTTGTGTAAAATGTACAACATTCAATATATATATCCGTTTACTGGACTGAACCAAGTACGGGTCCAAACTGAATCGGACCGAACCAAACCAGTCGGTCCGGTTCAATCTTTCGGTTTGATTCAATTTTTGCACACCCCTAGTCAAGAGTCCCTACATATCGCCAATAAGAAGTTCAAAAGAATTGAGCAGAAAAGATCGCCGTTCACAACATTGAATGCTAAGGGTCTCACATACAGATCATCAAGAGGCATAGTGAACGAACCAGGAGCTTATCATTGGTCGCTTTAGTAATCAGACTCTTAACTTATGACAGCATTTTGCTTGCGCCTTCATAGACGAAAAGTAGAGAGAAAGCAAAGGAATTAGCCAAAATGGCATTACAAGTAAAAATCTCGACTAAACAGAAATGACATAAATCTTCAAACTTGTAAATCGGAGAACAAGACAGTGACCCGCCAAGAATTTAAAGAAACATCCGTGGTCAGTAATTTAGAAATTTTACAATAAAAATATCAAAACTTGAAATACAACATTGACGCCTAAACAACGTGCGGCGATTCTAGATGACATCCAAACAAAGAGCAAGAGATTATACGTAAGCAAATTATACATGATTTAAACATAGTTCAAAATGAAGTCGAATTTCTGCTAGAGAATCAAAAGGAGAGACTGGATTATATGTGAATAAGCAAGTAAAGCTTCCCACCCTCATCAAGAGATCTTAAATGTTGTTAGTTGGGGACCGAAGAATAGTTTGCATGTTTTATATTATCACCAAAGTGGCCTCTGGAAGATAATATATAAATCCCACATATAATCACCAGATGTTCAGAGAAATGGAAGGCCTTACGGATAGTCAAAGGTCATGAAATGTATGAAGCCCTGGAACATGAATTTTAACTGAGCCAAAAAGCCATTATACCACTACATATTAGGTTGCACTCCATGGCATAGGCAATAAAAGACATTAGAAAATCCATACTTGAAACAGAACCAGATTAACCTCAATTTAGGGCAGTGGATCAGCAGAAAGCAAGTCCTTCAAGTTCAAATTGCACGTCCAAAGTAATGTCTTACATTTCTTTGTTTTGACGAGGCATGCATCTAAATCCAGATTCAAGTTTGCCAATAAACTAATCAACAAGTTTAGACATAACTGTTTGTCCATTTAAACATGTTATGAAAAATCCAGCAGAAAATGGATCCTTCTAAAATCTCAATAGAGAATCTGCTTCAGTACAGAAATAGTTTCATCTACAACTGGTATCACGAGATGTTTCTCTGTCTAGATAGTTGAACAGCTTTTCCTTTACTCTCCTTTCAACTGTCAGAAAGGAAGATATACGTTTGGATATCTGATATCTGATAGACCTGATGCTGTTCCTACACTTCTTAGTATCCTTTTTTCTCTGTTTATTCCTATTACAGCAGAACTACAAATAATGCAAAGAAGCATCCACCCAATACTTCATCCTCACAGCAGAACTACAAAAAGCACAAAGGAACATCTAGTCAACACTTAATCCCCAGATCAGTAACATTTAATTTCTCCTAGAGAACAACTATGAACAGAGAGAATCAACAAACCAATGTAGGCCAAAGAGAATTCACTAGCATGCGAATGAATTTAGACAAACCTCCCTGTTGCAAGATCTTATCAATTGTAGGAGTGCAATATGAGTCTAACCGTTGAACAAGTGAGCTGCATACGTTAAGGCATGAGACTCTAACACCACCGTAGGTGGCTGGCAAATAATCAACCACACTAGTAGTCATAGAATGAACATATCTCACAGTTAGTTTTAGGTCAATTTATTAGTCAAAGTTAATGCTGAAGAATCACAGTTACATGAGCTGAATGACGGATTTAAAGATGGGAATTTTGACTTCCGGTCCAAAAAATACATTCTGAATTAATTTTAAGTCCAATGTTTTGATTAATTAATTTTAAGTCCAATTTCTGTTAACTTATTATTTTAAAATATTTTCTGGTATCTCCCACATGTATTTTCCTAAAATTTCCATTCTACCCCTGCGTAAGACCTAACCCCGAAACCCCTTTCTGTTTGATGCTGCCTCACCCCCTTCAGACGCTGCCTCGTCCCTTACGTTTCCGGCGAACCTGCTCCGGCAAGCCTAATTTGGTGGCATGGGGGCCTTCTGCTACGGCCCATGTTCCTCCTCTGCAACCTCATCCTCGTCATCCTCGCCATGGACTCGGGCTTGGTTGCTTCCTTCATGCCGGAGGAGGAGCCCTGCGACGAGTTTTCCGTGGGGGAGAAGAGCCACTGGAGAAGGGAAGAAGTCAGCTCAGAGGTGGGTTCTGGTTCTGGGTGGCCTCTGCTAGTCCCTGCCGTGGAGAAACGCAACAAGCCTGAAGAAGCAGCAGTAGAAGAAGTGTACCCTGATATGGATGAACTGAACAAAAAATTCGAAGATTTAATAGAGAAGGTGAAGATGGAGAGAAAGCTGGAAGCTTTGCAGCTGGTCTGGGTCTGAAACAGAGAGTTCCAGCTCCAAGGCAGGACAATCCATATGCTCTGTACATAAGCATCCTACTTTTCCCTTCTTCTTTTTTTTCCTTCTTCTTCTCTTTTAAAACAGCTCTTCAAATCCATGTAACACAAACATGTGTGGAGGATTAGGAGTCTCAGTTTTTGCGACAAGGTTTCGACACTGCAGGTTGCCACAAGATTTCCTCTGCTTCTGGGTGTGTTATGTGCTTTCTCCACACAATGCGGTGGGACTCCTCTGGTGCAATGTTGAAGACCCAAGAATATTGCTACCTACTGTTAGACTTGCCTTAACAAAAGATTGTGGAATCTTGGGGTTATGGACATGCATCTTGGATTTTTTTCTAGTGGTTGGTGGGTTTGATCAGAAATGTGGCTAGCTCGTTTGTGATCATCCATTATCCCCAAATATACATTAAAAAACCTGGTTTTTCTGAATAGGTAATGCGGACATGCATCTTGGATTTTTTTCTGGTGGTTGGTGGGTCAATCAGAAATGAGGCTAGCTCGTTTGTGATCATCCATTATCCCCAAGTATGTATATAAAAACTTGGTTTTCCTGAATAGGTAATGCAGGCGATCTCAGGCTGCCGAAGGGAGGCAGCGGGTGGCGGCGGATATCGCCAGACTGGGCGACCATCTGGGGATCTTGGTGTACGAGTTCCGGCGAGCGAGGGCGATCATGGAGGAGCTGAGGGAGGAGCTGGAGAGGGTCTTGGCCAGGGGTGAGAGCCCGGGGAGGTGGGGCTTGTCTGGGAGAGGGTGGAGTGCTTAAAGGGTTGCTTTGGCATGCTCAAGTCCGGAATGGTGAACATCGTTGGCCAGCTCGATGACTTCTTTGACGAGATTGTGGAGGGTAGGAAGAACCGTGAGGGGTATTTCGGTCTTTTAGCCATAGGAACTGTGAGAGATTAATGGTTAGGCCTAGTTTTGGACCGAAAAATAATTTTTCTCAAGATTATGGACCGAAAATTATATTTGACCGGTCATGGACTGAAAATTAAATAGGATGGCAAAAAATGGACCGGATGTTGATTCCGTCTTTAAAGATCCGGGACATCTGCCTCAGCTGGGTATCAGTTAGACAAAGCTGATGTGATTATCCAGATCAACCAGCCAGGAGGCCACAGAATAAACAGCTAGAAGTTGTCAAAGAAGGAAACAATACAAAATGTCTCTTCTAAAGAAAGAAGACCATGAAAGAATAAAAAATGAAACATATATGAAACTATTCCAATTCCCACAAGCAATATATTTCAACTTCTGACGGGGGAAAAGAAGAAGAGAAGGCAATTCATTGCAACACATGCAAATGAAAAAAAATGTTACATTGGATATTTTAGTTAAGTATCATGAATCACAAGTTCAAGTTACAAAACAACATAGCTGATGATATCATAAAATGTAAAGTTAATACTAAAACTATGAAAATTGATCCAATTGTGGAGATTATTGAAATTACTGAGGTTCCATCTCATAAACCTTGGTCTCATCCGATTTGAAAAGAAGTTCAACAAGATAATTGACCTCTGAAGTTATATGATTATTAGAAGCATATCAGATCATTCAAATATTATTTTGAATTAGGTTGCATAATAATTAACTGAAAACTGCCCATTAATATTTTTCCAAAACTACTTTATTCTCCTCCTGTTCTCTATTGTACAAGCCTTTGAGAAGCAAGATTGAAATAGCTTGGTTAACTCAACTGTTTGCTTTACTCATCTTTCAGATTTCTGAAATGTTCTCATTCCCTTTTTCAATTGTAATTTTTCAGACACCCAAGTCATCCATCTTCAACAATAAGGAGCAAGTCAGGAACTTAACCATGTTCACACTTCAGAAGCATGGAATTCGGATGAAGAGTATAGGATGAACAAGAAAGGTGTAAAAAATAGACATCTTCACTTCTTTAGTTCATTTCTTTCCTTAGAATGAAAGCAATTAGAGGAGAGCATGAGAGCCCCTAGGAGAGGGATTCAATGCGGAAATAATCATATCCTGCCAGTGAACTTAAACCCTTTTGACCACTACTTCTGAGTACAAACATTAACTGTAGAATATAGGCTATATAGCTTCGTTTGTGGAGGGTCATTTTGTTTTTTAACTTTCCCTCCTGTTCCCTTGTGTTATTAGGTCTGTAATTGCCTTATTGCCTTGGTCATAGGTTATAGCTCTGTTAATCTTCCCTGTTGACAGGGGAAAAGTTATTATGTAAGAATTTAAGAGGAATCCAATAGAAAAAGACCAAGGAGGGACCAACAGCTGCTCTGCTTTTTCAGTCCAATGCCTGTTCCTTGAGTTGTTTTCTTGCTCAGTGCCACCTCTTTCTCCCTTTTCTTTCTTTATTATCAAAAGCATAAAAAACAAATTCACCATAGAGTGGATGAAATATTTGATAGAACTCAAACTCTGAAAGAACTACAAATCGAAAGGACATAAGCTACAGAGTTTCAGGGAGAACAAGAGAGAAATATTTGGATAATATAAAATGTGTAGTCTTCTCAGAACTCCTTAAAATGATTTATTTTAAACTGCAGAAGCACAAAGGCAACAGGACAAACTAGTGTGCAGTCAAAAAATCTTATAAAAGGTAGAAAAATGAGCATGGTACAAGTAGTGATCAATCCTCGGTGCAGATTCCTCACAACCAGGCAACAGTCTTTGGGGCCACCCGGACACTGTCAAATGACAGGTCATTAGAAATGCTTATCATTCAATGAATTGATTCCTCGGAACATCTATAAAGTCTTCCCTTCTTCCACGGAAGGAAATAATAGAGAACTCATGTCACCCTAGCTTTGATAAAAATCATCCCCTAGAACATCTATAGCTTTCACAATATGAAAATCTTGTGATGAATGAATCTCAAACATCATCAAACATAAAGGAACATCGAACGCCAATCTTAAGCTTTCTATTTCCAAGAAAAGTAAAAGAAATATGGTTGAGTCATCATGGTAAAAAATCAATGGCCCAAATGCAATCTACTCAGCCCTAAGAATGACAAACAGAGTGAGAAGAATGAAAAAGGAGATGAGAAGCAAGGAAAGGAGATTTATTAAGTTGGATCAAGTAAACATGATAATTGTTTTAAGTGCTAAAAGCTGATAAGAAAGTAACTACACAGTTTTGAGAGATGCCACCACTTCCACAGTTGAACTTGGGGTGTGGTGTGTCAACCGCCGAGGACGGTGATGAAGAAGCTCGAGTCTATCTAGGACAGATTCTTTTGGCATGACAGTGGAAGGAGGTGTAGAGGCTAGCACAATATTGCATGGGGGAGGGTGGCTGCTAGCAGAATTCGTGGGGGGGGGGGGGGGGGGGGGGGGGTCTGGATCTGAAAATTTTAAATTTTCAGAGATTTCAACCACGCCCTTCTTTGCAAATAGCTTTGGAGGCTAGGAAGTGGAGAGGAGGGAATATGGGTCACAGTGATTCAACAACAGTATTTTGGTAGGAACAATTGCTGGGACTTGCAGCCTTCTTCTAGCGCCAGAAGCCCTCCACTCTAGCATGATATCCTCCGATGCAGGGATGTTATTTCTTCAGGACGTAGGGTATGTCTTCGTAGGGGGATGTGACACTTTTCAGGAAGGACAGATGGTGTGAGGACTCTGCATTGCAGGATCTATTCCCTTCTTTATTTCGGATCTTGGTAGACCCCCTAGGGACAATAGCCTAGGCGTTTGATTTGACCTTGCTAGGTGGGGTTTGGACGCCAACCTTTAGGAGGGATCTCAAGCTTCATGAGATGGTGTAGCTTCAAAACCTTCTAGCCTTTCTCACACCATTCCATTCGTCTGCTAGAGAGGGTGAGTGAACATGGAGGTGGGAGAAGGGAGGATGCTTCACCCAAATCGACCTACAATATCATCTCAAATGGTGGGGTTCGACATAGTTTGCATGATCATGTTTGGCTCCCTAAGAACCCCCTCAAGGTGAAGATCTTGATTTGGAGAATCTTTCATGGGTGTCTTCCGACAAGGGACAGGCTACGCCGTTTTATGACAAATATTCAGTAGTCTTGTGTTTTATGTGGGGACAGGGAGGAGGACGAGTCTCTTGACCATCTCTTTGTGGGTTGTTCCTACTCTCAAGGAGTTCGGAGGGAGGTAGCTAGAAGGACCCATTGTACCTTCCAACAGCATTCAGATGTCCAACAACTTTTTAGGCAGTGGAACAGACGGTGGCCCTTCAAAGGTGATAGGACGATCTGGTGGCTAATCCTTCGTGCCACCGTCTAGATGCTATGGGGAGAGTGGTACTCATCTACTTCTTCCCTTTTTGGGTTTTTTGGGGAGAGTTAGTTTCACCACACGACCTTAGTGTGGATCACCTTGTATAGGTGGTGCTATCCACTACCAAAAAGTAAAAAAAATACATATCCTAGAACATTGGTCCAATTCCACTTTGATTGTCCACACATCCAGTGTTATTCAGAATCTTTTAGCGCTTAAACTGCAAAATGTGATTCATATTCACCATTGTCATCCCCTAGGACCCATCTCCGATGCCTAGGAACGTACAACAGTAGACTTGTTCAATTTATCTTTTTCCCAGCTCAAACTTGAGCTTTCAATACCCAAACCACCTAACAGTACAAAGTGACCACTAATAGATCAAGTTTGACTAGTGGATCTAGTGGTTATTGTTGCCATGTTAGACTGGAAACCACCCAATGTGACTTGCAGATCAAAAATTTCATGCAATTAGACACAAGATTCTCCAAAACACAACATAAGCTCTCCCTGGAGGAGCAGATTACATTAGCCAAGAAGGATATCCATAACTTCATAAACAGAAAGCCAGAGAACAAAAAAATTTCTTTCACGAGGGATAGGGACAAGGCAAAAGAGTGATACAGAAATGAAAATAAGTGAAGCGAATAACCTCGGAAATAAGAGACGGCCAGGAGGAGGGTCGCTAGGCGGAGTCCTCAGCAGCCGGAGGCGTTTGAAGATGGTGGCTGACAACGATCGGCGGGCGGAGGGCCGTGCGGACCGCCTCCTTCTCCTTCCTGGCGTTGTACATAGCCTCCGTCTCCACCGCCACAAGCCTCTTGACCTATGAAAGAAAGGCACAAACTTTGTCAAAAAAAAACAAAAAACAAAAACAAAGGCAGGAATAGAACGGTTCGACAGAGAGAGATAGAAAGGACAGAGAGAGCGGCAAGGTACTTGGTTGAGCATTCCGAGGAGGGATGGGGTGGTACGGTGGACGACGGTGCGGTTGCAGCGGCGCAGGCGCATGGCCTCAAGGGTGCGGCGGTGGAGGCGTCTAGTGCCGGGGAGGCCGCGCACCAGCGTTATGTACAGGCGGGGGCTCCACTCAATCGGCACGCACGCCTTGAAGGCATTGAAGGCGCTCATCTACACCCTCCTCCTCTCTTCGCCGTCGGCGCCCCCCACCCGTGAATCTGATGTCCCGCCGCGAAGACGGGAATCTTACCAGTTACCACCGACCAGAAGCTGTGTAGGGTTTTAGCTGTTTTCGGGGGTTTTAAACAAATTAAAAAAAAACTGAATTGGGTAACGAGAGGGTCATATATTTAGGGTTGTCACAGATGGGATTCGAAATTAGAAATAGATTTTTTTTTACTTTTATATCTTATAAAAATAAATTAATTAAAAAAAATAACAAATATTTGACTTATTTTTTATTCTCTGATAGAACTATAACTCATTACAGTAAGTGTTATCTTCTAATACAATATATGTTAAGTCATATTATAATAAGGACCTCATGTGTTGCGGTCAGATATTATTAATTAATTTATCTTATAAAAATTAAAAATAAAATTAAAAAAATAAATACTTTCATTTTTACATATATTTCAAATTTTTAATCAAAAATTAGAAATAAAATCAGATCTAAAATTGATAATTGAAAATATCTACGTGACATCAGCATATGAATTAATAGATCCACATATTCAAATCATTCAACTTTAAATATAAATAGATTAATCCACATTACAATAATATTTGATAAATATAAGAAACTCATATGTACAACTTATATAGATGTCTAGATTTATAATCTCAAATCATAAAATTTTAGATCAATCTATTCATTCAAATTGCAAAAACACATGATAACCATTACAAATTCATAGATCCACAATACATAAGAATGGTAATATGAATGATAAGATCCATAAACTAAAATCACATAATTTAAAATGTAAATTTATGGATCCACAAATTACATAGTCTCAACTATAATATGTACATCTTTATCTACCAATCACAGTTTCTCCATCTTTCATGACAATGTCCCCTACAAAATGAAATATGTGAAAATTGACTTAATATAATAATATTATATAGCCCTACAAAATGAAATATGTGAAAATTGACTTAATATAATAATATTATATAGCCATGTATGACATGACACATGAGTGAAAAAATAAATATCTTATTAGATGATGATATTTACCTAAATTAGAACGAGTTCAATTTGTCATATCATGGTCAATTCTACAGAAGTAAGATACTATACACATGAGATATAAACACATAAGTGCTATACAAATAAAGAAATGAGTGAATAGAGAAATTAATATTTATTTACACAAACTTATATCATCATCTTCCTCATATCCTAAGTTTTCATCTACTAAAACCATACTTCTTTGCTCTCTCTTATCAAAATATTATGAATCTATCTCCTGAGTCAATGATATGGTGGAAAAATTTTCAACTAATGTACTGAAAGGTGCAACTAACAATGTTTAAATAAACATAATTAGTTTTCAAACTACAAGGATACAAAATAATAAAAACTTGTCTTACTTTTTAATGATTGTCTTAGTCAGTCTTGACAACAAATCAACATTTCCACAATAGATGGATTGAAAGAACTTCGATAAGAATCAAGAATTCTTCCTCCAATGTTAAAAGTTGACTTAGATGTAACAATGAATTGTTGGAATACCTAAGATATCACGAGCCATCATAATAAGAACATGCTCTCTCTAGACTATTCTAGAGAGAGAAGCTCTGGGATTTTTAGGGCTTGCCTCGTTCCTTCGTCTCCCCGTACTCCCCCTCGTCTTCGTCTCCATCTCTATCTCCACTTCCGATGCCAACGCGATTTTGTTCGGGTGGAGTCCTCCCCCCGCCCCGTCGCCATTGCAGTGGACTTGCCTCCGTGGAGGGCTTCTTCTCCGGCACCGTCGACAGCTCAGGGTTTTTTCCCATTTTCGTCTCCAACCGTGTTTCCTATCCCTTTAGGGCTCTGTTCGGCGGAGAGGTGGTTCTCCGACCCTCGTTGGAACCCCTCCTCCCCTCCGATGGTAAGGTTTGGTTTCTCTTCTCTGAAGGAGGTTTTGGCTCCGATGATTTAGGGCTTTCCCCTTCGTCGGAGGATCCTTTCTCCGGTCCGCCAGGTGGTTTCGTCTGGAGATCCGGCTGCGACTCTTCTTGGCGCATCCTTGAGGTTCAGATCAGTGGAAGTTGAAAGAAGCATCAAAGTCTCAAGCTCCTCTACCACTCCTTCTTATCCCCTCAACGTCGGGGTTTTAAAGGTTTTCTGCTCATGATCGAGGCTTCATCCGCACATCATGTTCGTGAGTGCATCTTCCAAGCATACCGTCTGTTGTGCTTGTATGATGCAGTCGTCTTCTCTGGAGTGGATGTTACTCAAGACTTGCTACTCTCTTCACTTGGGTACTGTTTTGTTTATCCGAGCATAACATTTGCCTCTGGTTTGGAGATCGTATGTTTGTAGGTTGGTGTTCTCCCTTGTGTTTAACCCACTTGTTCTATTTCCTAAATGTTTTTAGCCTGGTTATGGTTGTCGGTATGGGTAGTTTGTGGCCACTTTACCTGACTGCATACAGGGGATGGGCAGATGTACCTACTATGTATGTTTTCTTTGTACTTCTCTTGGTAATCTAATATAAATACTATCTCACTGGTCAAAAAAAAAGACACGTTCCATCATTATCTTTCCATCAAACTAAGATATCAAAATTCTCATTGCATGGTGGAAAAATAGAAGTACCCAAGTCTGAATCCAAATCTGATTTTGATAGTTAACTTGAAGAATTCTCATTAAGAAAAGATTCAAGCTCCAACAATTCCCTAACAATCATACAAGAGCTAGAAAAAATATCTTACTCCAACATTCATAGAATTGCTTCTATCACCACCTGCAACATCACAAAGAGTAGATGAATTATATTTCTTTGCCATTTGATCCACATACACATTATAGAGTTGAACAAATTTTTTATATGTTAAATTCTTATTGTAATTTCACTCCCTAGATCTTCATTGTAAATCTTTTGAAAAAAGAATTCAATTGACTTCATTTTATATTTAAGATCCAAAATTCATCCAAAAGATAACCTTAAACTCAAAGTGCTCCAATACTTGTTGAATTTCTTAAGCATGCAAGTGGCCATAACTTGAATAAAAAGATGTACAGAATACAACCACTTATTCAAGGTATCATGAATAAAACATATATCATTAAAATAGAGATTCACAGTAAGATATCTTGTTATTGAAAATTATCTATCATATCATCAAACAATTTATAAGCAATATTTTTGCAATTTTCACATTTTCCCCATTTTGTAGAAGATGGAGAACCTTTATAATCTTTATCAAAATAAGACAAACAACCAAATGCATCATGAAATTCATAAGCAACTATAAGCATCTTGTATGTTGAATTCCATCTAGTTAAAACATATAAAATCAAATTCTTCTTAAGAACATTTGTTTATTCTGCAGTTTTTCTAAAGTGTTACAATTGTGCATGTGAACTTCTCACATGTCTCACATTTTTTCAAATTTTTGTGATTCCTTGTGATACCAATCCGATTTGAACAATCAAACTCAACACATGACGACAACGACGAACTCGAAATAATTTGTCAATTTGTCATTCAAATATGTAAATCACATATGAAGCACACTTCAAGTCCTCCTTTTCCACGAATTCCTCCTCCAGTGGCCTTCTCTTCACATGCTATAGAGTCTCCAAGTAGCAATAGGGTCGGTCATGAGGAGATTTTGGATATATTTATAGAGATTTCATTTTTTAACTTCTAATACAACTCTAGCTCCTCTTAATTTCGAGTTAATCTCTATCTTCTAGCCTTTCAATCTCCAATTGGGTTGGGATAGACATGAGAAATCGTGGCTATCATGTTAGGATAATGATAGAACTCAATTTTAGATAATTATAATGTTTATTTAAGCTTATCTTGCCCATTTAATTTAGTGGATAATGAGAATTCCAAATTTAATAAATTTGTTTTATTATTCTTACTTTTATTTTGGCCCCATAATAAACCAACATGCACAGGCACGCACGGCACCCCTCCCGGAAACCCAGGAGGACCGTCGGCCAACCTCGGGTGGACCTTTGCCTTGCTCTACTGTTGGCTGCTGCTGCTGTACCCCTCTACCATAATTGTAATCCCACGGATATGAATAATTTCTAGCTAGATGCCTCGGCTGCTCACAATTATAACACCGAAAACCTGGAAAAGCTACAGACTGCCCTACCGTACTCTGCTGCGACTCCTCCGGTGCTGGCCTAAAACCTCGGTCCTGCTGAAAACCCTGCTGCCTGCCGCCTCCTTGTCCTCTAAACATAATTTTCAATTTGCCACCCCACTTTGCAAATCCTGATGATGATGATGCTCCTGAGGGTGCCTTGCCCTTGCTAACATCTGCGGACTGCCGCGGAAGCCGAAAACTACCTGTCCCTGCTCCTCTAAACTGCCTAGCCTGCACAGTCCTTTCCAAAATCGCTGCCCTCTGCGCTGCTTCTTCCACTGTTATGCACATCAAGGGAATTACTGCATCCTGAAGCTCTGGTCGCAGTCCTCGAATAAAATACCCCACCATCATAATGTTATCAGTAACCACATATGGAGCATATCTACTCAACGCCATGAACCTCATCTGATATTCTAGCACTGACTGGTTCCCTTGCTGCAACGTTCGAAACTTCTCCCTCTTGGCCTGCTGCATCTGAACTGGGAAGAAAGTATCATTGAATACCTCCAAGAACTCTGGCCAGGTAATGGTATCCTCTGTTCTCCCTGCAAACGTCATCTGCATCTTCAATCTCTACCATTCTTGTGCAAATCCACGCAACTAATAGGTAGCTAGTACCACCCTATCAGCTTATGGACACCTCGTAATAACAAAAACCCTCTCTACCTTATGCACCCAGTTCTCTACTGTGTCAGGATTCGAACCTCCTGAATATGTGGGTGGCTGCAACCGCAGAAACCTCTCTACTAGTGTTGTGGGCTCCTCCACACTGGCTACCCGTGCTGGTACTGTAGGAAGTACAGGTACAATGGGTGGTACCTCAACTACTCGTGGTGGTGGGGGTGGTGCCACTGGTATTGCCTCCTCCACAATCAGGCGATACCTCTACTACTGGTTGTACTACTGCCTGGTGATACAGTCTGGTAAGGATCTCTGTGAGGCTTTCCCATATCCTTTCTATCATCTGATGTGTAGTCTCCTTAGGCTCATCTCCACCTCCTCCCCAATCTCTCATGTCTGCCATTTCTAGTCCTGCACAAACATCATTCCAACCACATAACATACAAACAAATCAATACAAAAATCAAGGCCAACTACCAGTAGTGAACTAAAGTAGAGACCAGGCTATGTAAATTTATGATTTTATATTCACATGGACCTTACTCTGATACCAACTGTGATGGTCCTCGTCATTCAAACTCGTTAACTTAATAACGAGCTTGACCCGACTCCATCTCCGGGATCGAGCCATAGCCTCGCAAGGGATATTTATCACACAGAGTCCATAGAAATATAAAGGAAATAGCTCAAATATGTATAAGATTGCACATCTCACAAATATTTACATGAAATATACATAGCCCGTTCTCAACTACAGTCAAACACAGAGTACAGTAACCTGGGGCATACTTCGAGGAGAACAAAAGTAAAGATCACACTGCTGGTGGTGAGGGCCCAACTCTGCTACGACACGGCTCCGAACTAGACGAAGGACGAGAAGTCTCCTACTCTCCCTCACCTGGAAGAAGTAGGGGTGAGGCTCACGAGTTACAGGCTCAGTAGGGAAACTCCCTAAAAGCCGCACAAAACCAAACTCACAAGTGCAGTAACAAGAAGCTACACTAGGCAATTTATAGAAATATCTACACATGGTATTAAAGCTGTAAATAACAATTATCTCATGCTATTAATAGAAATCAACCTTTAATAAGTAAACGACGAACCTCGTCCAAGTGTACGTGCTAAAGTAGAAAACGCCACACTCAGGTCACGAAGATTGATTCGCGACACCAACAACTAATCCGGACAAACCACACAGAACTACATCTCAGCCTCGCAGCCACAGATGAAAGGTCCATCTGCCGCTCCACCACAACAAACTAAAGAACTGTGGAGACCAACCAACACCACTCCTGCGGACTACACTGCCGCAGGCCCATGCCTGGCACCTTTAGGGACTCCGACCCGAGCTCCCTAAAGTGAGGCAATGGAAAACAAGACTAGCTGGGGCCCAGTACGTCTACTGGTGTCTGTAACCCCCAACTATGAACGCGCTACAAGCGACTAAACACAAACTCTCACAAGTCGTTGTCCGTCTGTCGTCTTTCCCTCAGCCAGATGTACAACTCTACACAAGAGTGAGGGTGTCTAAGAAGACGACACAGACCTCGACGGTACACACAGTACCGGGACAAACCCCGAGCACTAACGTGCCTGGCTCACACAAAACCTGGGGTAACCGACTGGAGAGGTATCCACGGTAGGCGTCGTACTACTCGCCACGTACACACAAACCACGTAAACACCACTATTGTAAGGCCCTCGAATTTTGTTGCATTATTGTATTGCATAAAAATATCTCATGTTGTGTATGTACGTATGTAAATATTTACGTAAGTACTAGTTGGTATACTTATTTATGCATGTGTATAATTAGTTGTAAATAATGTATGAATGGTATGATGGTAGTGTGTACATGATAACGTATACATATGGCACATATATAGGTATAAGATGTGCATGGTTTTTGCATGTTTTAGAATTCTGGCCGAAGGCCAGCTTGGCGTCAATATCAATGGACGTTTGTGTGGTGTAGGCGTCAACCATATGGACGCCAACACTAATCCCAGCGTCCAGCGATGTGGACGTTAATTTCTCTGACCTGCATGCGTTGCAGAGCCAGAAATTTCGGGAACAAGCTACCCCAACCATTGGGGAGCTGTCTCCAACGGTCTGAAAGCCCTCTTGTCCGACCTGCGTGAGAGGAGAGCTTCCCCTCCTCTATATACAAGCCCTTCTTGCAACCCTCAGCCCTCTCTTGGCTCTTTGCAAAGAGAAGAAGACAAACCCTAGTTCTGTGAGAAAGACCTGACTTTGCAAGCCTAGATCCGGGAATTTGGAGCTTCATCCGGCCATCTACAACAACTGGGAGATAGCTGGAGCATCAGGGAAGGCTTCCCCGACCTCGCTTTGGTGTCTACATCAGTCAAGAACCCGGAGGAAGGTGTCTTTGGAGGCTTCTTGGGACTGCCCAAGGAGAGCTTCACCGCCACTTTAGATCCCTTGGAGTATTTTTCAGAGGCAAGTAACTTACCCCTGTCGTCCATGTAGATGTCTAGTAGGGTTTTGTGATTTTTACATATTTTTTCTCGTGTCCTAGATCCCCCATTCTTCTTGATTTTTTGGAGTTCGGTCTGTGTTTCTGCACAGACAGGAACTTGGCGTCAATGCCCTTGATGCCGAGATCCATGGTGTGCGTCCATCGATCTTGCCGTCCACTCCTGGAGCGGCCAGAGACCGCCGCCAAGTTCGTCTGGACAGAACAGTGAACTGTTCTGCCCTTCTATATGATTAATTTCGACGTGTTTCGCGATGAGGATATATTGTAACTCTTATATGCTATGTATACTAGCTAATGTGATGAATGGGAGAATGAATGTACATCTATTTTGTGGGTGGTTAAGTTTATTTGTCTATCTAATGTGTATGCGAAAAGAATGGCAATGAATATTCACCATGATCCTAATGATCCATGGCAAAGTTTTGTTGCCCAAATTTGTTAGACCATGTATGCATGATCCTATCTGTGCTATGAGTTTCAGACATTTTTCCCCATGCTTGTATGATTATTGAAATTTCTGTTTTGGGAAATAGAAATCATGCGTAGGTCATGTTAAATTACTAGTAAGTTGCGTGTTGCTCGATAAATTCAGAAATAAATTCTGTGACCCTGTGCATGCTAGGGTGCAGACAGTGAGCTGTTAAATTTGTGATTATGTTCAACTCCATGTTAATTAGCATTATGAATAATATTGTGAAATCGATGTTAAATTTTCTGTAACTTCATTTTGAGTCAGAAAAATCTGAAAATTTTCATGTCGAATCATAACCTGAGATCAGCATGTGGTTAAATTTTCAAGTCGTTTGGGCAACTATATAGTGAAATATGAATTTTTCTATGCGAAAAATGTGAAAAGAAAAATGCATGCTAATGTGGGAATAATGTGACATGTGTGTGATCTGATTTGTGCAAATTCTGAACATGTAATCCCTGTTAACTGTAGAATCATGTTAGGAAAACAGAGCCCTTGTGTGAGTGAGAAAATGAATGAGAGGCAAGTGTCATGTGTAAAGATATGTGTTAAAAATCGGTAAATGTGTAAATTGTGCCAAGTGTGACACTGCTTCCATAGAGGGTAGTGGAACCGTATCAGGGAAAAGTCCCCCTGGGAAGGTTCAATGTGTTGTGATCCCAAGGGCATTAGGATGAAATCCTGGAGGTGGACAAGTACCACTGGTTAGGGTGGAGACTTGTTCTCCCGGTCTGCGCAGTCCAAGAGTCGTCACTTCATTGCCTAGGTGACGTCTATGTGTATGTGATGTGATGTGTCCTTCTTATGGTGGTTTGGACTATGTGTCACGGCACTAAAGTGTAAAATGTGAAATGTGAAATGTGATTGTGATCATGTGCAAATTGTGTAGTGTGAACAATGTGTAAATGTGAATGTATAAATGTGCAATGTGTAAAAAGTGAAGTATGTGAATTAGAATTGTGTAAAAATGTAAAACCAAAATGTGAGGGTTGTGAATTTGTGATCCATGTTGCAATAATCTGAAATCATGTTAAAACAACAACTAAATGTACTTGTAATCATGCTTTACATGTGCAAATTGCTAGAATTCATGTTAGAAATGATTCTTAGTGATGTGTAAGTAATCCCATGCTTGTTTGCCTTCATGTTGTAACTTAAATTGATTAAGTAGCTCTCATGTGTTGGGTTATGCTTCCTAGTCCATGTGAAACCAGCAAGCTTAAAGCATGTAAAATGGTTATGTGTAGGTGTATGAATGAGTAGTAACCATGTTAGCAATGTTTCCTTACATGTATGTAAGCTAGTCATGCTAGATTGCTCTCATGTTTTAGTTTAATTATAAGTAGAACTTCCATGTGTAGGAATGATTAGAGAGCATGTGATAGGAGATTTTAATTTAGAAAATCTGAAAGCATGAATAATGTGTTCATTAGTAGAATTTCAAGATAAGGTTGTTAATTTCAATGTCACGCATGCTATATGTTGTGTCTTGTAAATGTGTAGGTAAAACCTGCTATGATATGTACATGTATGGTATGTGTAGAGTTATTTGCTGAGTCTTTTAGACTCATTACTTGCTTCGGTGTATAGGTGTAGTAGGTGACACACCTTTGGAAGAGGCCGTGGAAAGCGACTCCGAACGCGGGGAGTAGCTAGTTTGGTGGAGCATAGTTGTGACATTTTGGCACTTGATGTATGTAATTGAAACATTGTATTAGCACTATCATGGAAAGAAATGTTTAAGTATGGACAATTATGTATTTGATTTTCAGCAAGTTAATTATGTGGACTTTTAGTTCTTAAATGTTATCGAATCATGTATGTTAAATGTGGATGATGAATTAAATGAAGACAGTGGTTCTTTTACTTCCGCTACTCTGTTCTTATATTCACGTGTATCTCAGTTGAATGTTATTGTTGGGTAAATGTCCCACTGTGGCAACGTTCACTATATTGACGTGGGTTGGTATAACCGTACCGATATAATGAGGGTCGCTACAGAGATTGGTATCAGAGAGACCGGTTGAGATTGCACATGAATATACATAAGTCATCATCCCCATTGCATGCTAAGTATGTCCACATGTGTAGAATTGATTAATAATGAATGAAAAATAGATAAGAAAATGGTTAGAAAACTTAGTAACCTAGCTAATGGTGGCTGAAATTTATTACAGCCATGGCTTCGAGAGGTAGGCGTGGCAGAGCGCCGGCCCGTGAGGACGAGCCGAGACATGACGAGCGGGCGGAGCAGCAGGCCCGGCGCCGCAAGGTCCTGTACTTCCCCCACCGCCGCCTGTGGATTATGGAGTATTCATGCAAGGTCTGGTGCAAGCCATGCAGACGCAGGCTCATACTCAGGCAGCACTCCAGGCGCAGTTGGAGGCTCAGGTTAGACTAATAAAATGATTAATAGTCTGTTTTATTTAATTATGCGATATTATGTTGATTGTGTATTGCTTGCTTTGTACTGTAGCAGGCTCAAGTACCAGCTCAGGACCATGGTGGACCTTCTACCATGGAAAGATTCAAGAGGATGCTGCCACCTCTTTTAAGGGGGAGAGCGATCTGTTGTTGGCAGAAAGCTGGATGAGGGAGATAGAAAAGATCTTCGAGCCATCAGGTGTGCAGATGAGGATAAGGTTACATTAGCCACCTACATGCTACAGGTATGCTTTAGTTATATGCTTGTATGTTCTGTTAAGTTAGATTTGTTTAGATGGTGCTTATGAGCGGTGTACTGCAGGAAAGAGCTGATGTATGGTGGGCTTCATTGCTGCGTACCCGGTTCGAGGACGGAGCTATTGATGTTGCGTGGGACGAGTTCGTGAGGCTCTTTCGGGCCAAGTTCATCCCCGAGCATGTGCAAGATCGGATGGAGAAAGAATTCCTATCTTTGGCTCAAGGCTCCATGACCGTGCTAGAATATGAGGCAAGATTTTCTGAACTCTCTAAATATGCATCTCATATCGTGGCAGACGAGCGCAGGAAGACAAAGAAATTCGTGATGGGCCTGAAGCCATCACTGAGGACGAGGCTCGTGGCGTTTGACCACCGCACTTTGGACGAGGCCCTCAGCGCTGCTTGTAGGCAGGAGGGTGAGATGGAGCAATACCTGGAAGAAAAGAAAGCTTCGCAGAAGAGGCCAGCAGCCACATTCCAGCGGCAGGACAAGAAGAAAGCGGTGTACCCAACTCAGCAGCGATCAGTGGCAGTCGACAGTTCTCAGGTACCTTCTGTACGTTCCCCTGGTGTGAAGAAAGAGTGTCCCCACTGTGGGAAGACATATGGTGGTACCGAATGTTGGATGATTACGGGAAAGTGCTTGAAGTGCGGAAGCAGCGACCACAAGATCAAAGATTGCCCAAGACTTCAGCAGGGAGCTCAGCGCGGAGCGCCAGCCCCAGCGGTAGCGGCAGCAGTGCCAGCTACAGGAAGACCAGGAAGGCCTCGAGCCCCAGCTCGAGTGTTTGCTTTAGCTCGTGAGGACGCCGAGCAGGCGGAGCATGTCACCGAAGGTACGGTTTTGCTTTTAGGTGTGCACGCTCGGGTTTTGTTTGATACAGGTGCTACTCACTCATTCATTTCCGAGCGGTTCGCTAGGCAGTTAGCCCTAGAGTCAGGTGTAGAGTCTGAGGATTTAGAGGTCCCTTTGTCTGTGCACACCCCTGCAGGTACGGTATCGACTAGGAAGTGCATTCCGTCGTTACCTGTGTGCATTGAGGATAGAATCCTAGATGGGTGTTTCTTCTTGCTAAAGATGAAGGACTATGATGCTATTCTTGGTCTGGATTGGCTAGAGGAGCACTATGCGTTAGTGGATTGTCGCCGGAAGAGGATTGTTTTCCGCATTCCTGGAGAGGACGAGTTCTCTCATTCCTTGCCAAGGAACTTGGCTGGAAAGTTAGTCATCTCTGCCATGAAGGCGATGCGCATGGTAAACAAGGGTTGTGATACTTTTCTTGCCAGCGTGGTGTTAGTGCCAGAGGCTGATGAGTCACCTACTCTTGCGGAGATTGAAGTAGTGCAGGATTGTCTAGATGTCTTTCCTGATGACTTGTCTGGATTGCCACCGGATAGAGAGATAGAGTTTACCATAGAGTTGCTTCCGGGCACCTCTCCTATCTCGAAGGCTCCATATCGGATGGCACCTGTGGAGTTAGCCGAGTTGAGGAGGCAGTTGCAAGAATTGCTTGATAAGGGATTTATTCGCCCTAGTGTTTCCCCTTTGGGCGCACCTGTATTATTCGTCAAGAAGAAAGACGGGTCACTTAGGTTATGCATTGACTACAGAAAACTGAACCAAGTGACTGTGAAGAACATGTATCCCTTACCTCGTATTGATGATTTGTTTGACCAGTTGCGAGATGCATCAGTCTTTTCTAAGATTGATCTGTGATCTGGTTATCATCAGCTGAGGATGCAGAGTGAGGATGTGTCCAAGACGGCGTTTAGAACCCGTTATGGACATTATGAGTTTTTGGTCCTTCCTTTCGGATTGACCAATGCCCCTGCAGTGTTCATGGATCTCATGAACAGGGTGTTTAGGCCGTATTTAGATAGCTTTGTTGTAGTGTTTATTGATGATGTACTGGTCTACTCTCCGGATGAGGCCGCGCACCGTCAGCATTTAAGAGTAGTATTAGAGGTTCTTCGTGAGCACAAGTTGTATGCGAAATTCAGCAAGTGCGATTTTTAGTTGCGCGAGGTTCATTTCCTCGGGCATGTTATCTCCGGTGCTGGTGTTGCAGTTGATCCAGCAAAGGTCCAGGCAGTTATGGATTGGGAGATTCCCAAGACCCCTTCGGAGATTCGTAGTTTTATTGGTTTGGCTGGTTACTATCGGCGATTTATTGAGGGATTTTCATCCATCGCTGCCCCTTTGACTCAGCTTACCAGGAAGTGAGTGAAGTTTTTTTGGTCCGAGAAGTGTGAGAGTAGTTTTCAATTATTGAAGACTAAGCTCACGACAGCCCTGGTGTTAGTCTTACCGAGCGGTGTAGAGGGTTTTGCTATCTACACGGATGCGTCTTGGATTGGTTTGGGCTGTGTGCTAATGCAGCAGGAAAGGGTAGTGGCTTATGCTTCTCGTCGGTTGAAGGAGCATGAGAGGAACTATCTGACTCATGATTTGGAGCTCGCAGCAGTGGTTCATGCACTAAAGATCTGGAGGCACTATCTTTATGGTGTCAGATTTGAGGTGTTTACCGACCACAAGAGCTTGAAGTATCTTTTCTCCCAAAAAGAATTAAACCTAAGGCAGAGAAGATGGACTGAGTTCTTGAAGGACTATGACTTCGACCTTCAGTATCACCCTGGGAAGGCGAATGTCGTAGCGGATGCTCTGAGTAGAAAGAGGCCATCTCTCCAGCAGGATTGGAAGATGTTGGAGGATGCGGCTCGCGCGTTGACTGAGTTAGAGCCATCGCTATGTCAGGCTTTTGTAGCTCAATTATCTCTTAGGTCATCGGTTTTGGATGAGGTGATCGAGCAACAGAAAGCTGACCCTAGACTCCTAGAGTTAGTGGGCAAGGCAGGCATTGCTCGTGATGAGGACGGTGTGATTAGATTTCATCACCGTGTTTGTGTCCCTGATTTAGTAGATGTCCGTGAGCATGTGTTAGCGGAGGCTCACAGATCGCGATTCTCTATTCATCCGGGTAACACGAAAATGTACCAGGATTTGAAGAGATCCTTTTGGTGGTCTGGCATGAAGAGGGATGTAGCGGATTATGTATCCCGGTGTTTAGTATGCCAGCAGGTGAAGGCCGAGCGACAGCGACCATCCGGCCTTATGTAAAGGATGGACATCCCAGTGTGGAAGTGGGAAGCTGTCACTATGGACTTTGTTTCGGGTTTGCCTCGATCTAGAAGGGGCAACGACTCAATTTGGGTAGTTGTGGATAGATTCTCGAAGACTGCTCATTTCTTGCCTATGAAGAAGAAGCAGTCAGTAGAGAGTTTAGCCAGATTGTATGTTAGTAGTGTCATTAGATTGCATGGTGTGCCGAAGTCGATCATTTCGGATCGAGATCCGAGATTCACTTCGAGGTTGTGGAAGGGTTTTCAGGATGCTTTAGGTTCGGAGCTGAAGCTCAGTACGGCGTTTCATCCCCAGACTGATGGACAGTCCGAAAGGACTATCCAGACGCTCGTGGATATGTTGAGAGCGTGTGTATTGGATTGGAAGGATGACTGGGAGCGTCATTTACCTCTAGTGGAGTTCGCATACAACAACAGCTTTCATGCGAGTATTGGTATGACTCCATTTGAGGCGTTGTATGGTCGCCCCTGCAGATCTCCTTTATGTTGGGAGGAGACTAGTGATAGGCAGTTGATCGGACCGGAGTTAGTTCAGGAAACTTCGGATAAGATCCAGCTGATCAGAAAGAGGCTTGTTGCGGCACAGGATAGGCATAAGAGCTATGCCGACAACAGGAGGAAGGATCTTGAGTTCGAGGTAGGTAATCATGTCTTCTTGAAGATATCGCCTGCTCGAGGTGTTGTCAGATTTGGCAGGCATAGTAAGTTGAGCCCTAGGTTCATTGGCCTATATGAGATTCTCAGACGATTGGGCAGCGTGGCATATGAGCTAGCATTACCCTCATCTTTGGCTAGTGTTCATCCCGTTTTCCACGTTTCGATGCTCAGGAAGTATGTCCAAGATCCGTCTCATGTGATTAGTCATGAGCCAGTGGAGATTCAGCCAGATCTGTCGTATGTTGAGCAACCAGTAGCTATTCTTGACCGGAAGGTTCAGCATCTCCGGAACAAGAGTATTGCGTCGGTGAAAGTTCTCTGGCGGAACTTCTCACGAGAGGAGGCTACTTGGGAGATTGAGGATGCGATGAAGAAGAAATATCCCCTTTGTTTGAGTAGTGTCGTTCTAACTTCGAGGACGAAGTTTCTTTTAAGGGGGAGAGGGTGTAAGGCCCTCGAATTTCGTTGCATTATTGTATTGCATAAAAATAATTCATGTTGTGTATGTACGTATGTAAATATTTACGTAAGTACTAGTTGGTATACTTATGTATGCATGTGTATAATTAGTTGTAAATAATGTATGAATGGTATGATGGTAATGTGTACATGATAACGTATACATATGGCACATATATAGGTATAAGATGTGCATGGTTTCTGCATGTTTTAGAATTCTGGCCGAAGGCCAGCTTGGCGTCAATATCAATGGACGTTTGTGTGGAGTAGGCGTCAACCATATGGACGCCAACACTAATCCCAGCGTCCAGCGATGTGGACGTTAATTTCTTTGACCTGCATGCGTTGCAGAGCCAGAAATTTCGGGAACAAGCTACCCCAACCATTGGGGAGCTGTCTCCAACGGTCTGAAAGCCCTCTTGTCCGACCTACGTGAGAGGAGAGCTTCCCCTCCTCTATATACAAGCCCTTCTTGCAACCCTCAGCCCTCTCTTGGCTCTTTGCAAAGAGAAGAAGACAAAGCCTAGTTCTGTAAGAAAGACCTGACTTTGCAAGCCTAGATCCGGAAATTTGGAGCTTCATCCGGCCATCTACAACGACTGGGAGATAGCTGGAGCATCAGGGAAGGCTTCCCCGACCTCGCTTTGGTGTCTACATCAGTCAAGAACCCGAAGGAAGGTGTCTTTGGAGGCTTCTTGGGACTGCCCAAGGAGAACTTCACCGCCACTTTAGATCCTTTGGAGTATTTTTCAAAGGCAAGTAACTTACCCCTGTCGTCCATGTAGATGTCTAGTAGGGTTTTGTGATTTTTACATATTTTTCCTCGTGTCCTAGATCCCCCATTCTTCTTGATTTTTTGGAGTTCGGTCTGTGTTTCTGCACAGACAGGAACTTGGCGTCAATGCCCTTGACGCCGAGATCCATGGTCTGCGTCCAGCGATCTTGCCGTTCACTCCTGGAATGGCCAGAGACCGCCGCCAAGTTCGTCTGGACAGAACAGTGAACTGTTCTGCCCTTCTATATGATTAATTTCGACGTGTTTCGCGATGAGGATATAGTGTAACTCTTATATGCTATGTATACTAGCTAATGTGATGAATGGGAGAATGAATGTACATCTATTTTGTGGGTGGTTGAGTTTATTTGTCTATCTAATGTATATGCGAAAAGAATGGCAATGAATATTCACCATGATCCTAATGATCCGTGGTAAAGTTTTGTTGCCCAAATTTGTTAGACCATGTATGCATGATCCTATCTGTGCTCTGAGTTTCTGACATTTTTCCCCATGCTTGTATGATTATTGAAATTTATGTTTTGGGAAATAGAAATCATGCATAGGTCATGTTAAATTTCCAGTAAATTACGTGTTGCTCGATAAATTCGGGAATAAATTCTGTGACCCTGTGCATGCTAGGGTGCAGACAGTGAGCTGTTAAATTTGTGATTATGTTCAACTCCATGTTAATTAGCATTATGAATAATATTGTGAAATCGATGTTAAATTTTCTGTAACTTCATTTTGAGTCAGAAAAATCTGAAAATTTTCATGTGGAATCATAACCTGAGATCAGCATGTGGTTAAATTTTCAAGTCGTTTGGGCAACTATATAGTGAAATATGATTTTTTCCATGCGAGAAATGTGAAAAGAAAAATGCAAGGTAATGTGGGAATAATGTGACATGTGTGTGATCTGATTTGTGCAAATTCTGAACATGTAATCCCTGTTAACTGTAGAATCATGTTAGGAAAACAGAGCCCTTGTGTGAGTGAGAAAATGAATGAGAGGCAAGTGTCATGTGTAAAGATATGTGTTAAAAATCGGTAAATGTGTAAATTGTGCCAAGTGTGACACTGCTTCCATAGAGGGCAGTGGAACCGTATCAGGGAAAAGTCCCCTGGGAAGGTTCAATGTGTTGTGATCCTAAGGGCATTAGGATGAAATCCTGGAGGTGGACAAGTACCACTGGTTAGGGTGGAGACTTGTTCTCCCGGTCTACGCAGTCCAAGAGTCGTCACTGCATTGCCTAGGTGACGTCTATGTGTATGTGATGTGATGTGTCCTTCTCATGGTGGTTTGGACTATGTGTCACGGCACTAAAGTGTAAAATGTGAAATGTGAAATGTGATTGTGATCATGTGCAAATTGTGTCGTGTGAACAATGTGTAAATGTGAATGTGTAAATGTGCGATGTGTAAAAAGTGAAGTATGTGAATTAGAATTTGTGTAAAAATGTAAAACCAAAATGTGAGGGTTGTGAATTTGTGATCCATGTTGTAGTAATCTGAAATCATGTTAAAACAGCAACCAAATGTACTTGTAATCATGCTTTACATGTGCAAATTGCTTAGAATTCATGTTAGAAATGATTCTTAGTGATGTGTAAGTAATCCCATGCTTGTTTGCCTTCATGTTGTAACTTAAATTGATTAAGTAGCTCTCATGTGTTGGGTTATGCTTCCTAGTCCATGTGAAACCAGCAAGCTTAAAGCATGTAAAATGGTTATGTGTAGGTGTATGAATGAGTAGTAACCATGTTAGCAATGTTTCCTTACATGTATGTAAGCTAGTCATGCTAGATTGCTCTCATGTTTTAGTTTAATTGTAAGTAGAACTTCCATGTGTAGGAATGATTAGAGAGCATGTGATAGGAGATTTTGATTTAGAAAATCTGAAAGCATGAATCATGTGTTCATTAGTAGAATTTCCAAGATAAGGTTGTTAATTTCAATGTCACGCATGTTATATATTGTGTCTTGTAAATGTGTAGGTAAAACCTGCTATGATATGTACATGTATGGTATGTGTAGAGTTATTTGCTGAGTCTTTTAGACTCATTACTTGCTTCAGCGTACAGTTATAGTAGGTGACACACCTTTGGAAGAGGTCGTGGAAATTGACTCCGAACGCGGGGAGTAGCTAGTTTGGTGGAGCGTAGTTGTGACATTTTGGCACTTGATGTATGTAATTGAAACATTGTATTAGCACTATCATGGAAAGAAATGTTTAAGTATGGACAATTATATATTTGATTTTCAGCAAGTTAATTATGTGGACTTTTAGTTCTTATATGTTATCGAATCATGTATGTTAAATGTGGATGATGAATTAAATGAAGACAGTGGTTCTTTTACTTCCGCTACTCTGTTCTTATATTCACGTGTATCTCAGCTGAATGTTATTGTTGGGTAAATGTCCCACTGTGGCAACGTTCACTATATCGACGTGGGTTGGTATAACCGTACTGATATAATGAGGGTCGCTACAACTGTACTCAAACTCTACAAGTGTCAATGCACTGCTTACCATTCCCTTAAACAATAAATAAAGCCAATCCGATAATTACGTAACCATGCAAAGACCATTAGCCCTCGGAATCCAGAACGTGACGGAGTCTTCTGTCGCCTTCAGAATGCGACGCCTCGATACGACGCGTTCTGAAGCAAAATGCAACGGGTCAGGATGTCGCGTTCTGAACGCGACATCCAGGTCCGTCACCTTCACAGCCAGAGACCCAAAAACTGGGGTTCCATCTCCGGAATCCCCTTGCACACCACGAAAACATGCATGAAAAGCATATATTCATGCTCTAACCATTACACTAGCATGGTATCTATCATCTACAACGTGTAAAGCAAGCTAAACATGCTCAATACACAATCCACAGCGAGAAATAAGGTGGAATCTCCCTACTCTCGTAAAGAACGTGAAGAACGACGATAACCCGGCATTTCCCCCGCTCCGTAGCAAGTCCTCGCGGCGAGACCATGCCAAAAACAACACCAAAACCTCGAATCACCCAAAATCCTCAGCAAAAACTTCCTCCTGGCCGAGCAGAGCTTGCTGAGCTCTGTTTGGCCGACCTAGGGTAATAACCCTTCAACATTGAGAATGCGACGCACCCTACCGTCGCGACCTGAACGCGACGGTTTAGGTCGTCGCCTTCTCATTGCTAATGCCAACGGGCCGCCCAGTGTGTGCCATGCGGTGGGCATGCAGACGAAGACCCTCAGCGGCGACAACCAGAACGCGACGCCCTGGACCGTCGCGTTCAAAACGCGACGCCCAGCTCTGTCGCGTTCACAAACAGTGAACCAACGAGTGCTTTGGGCCCAAACTCTTGGCCCACAAAGCCTCGCAACCTGCCAAACACCTCAAACACAGACCATGGGCTACACATTGGCCACCATAACTGCTAAACCTCGATTCGAACGGTCAATACGCTACAGTTTTAGGTGAGTCTGACAAGGAAGGCCAGATGCATGAGGAAGGGGATGACCAAGAGTGAACGGGCGTCCCTATTGAAGATATAGCATGGATATACTATAGCGTCATAGTAGCATCTTAGACTAGTATAGATAGTCAGTTTTACTTTTTCTTTAATGTAACCTAAATATTAGTTCTGAATTAGTGAATGTAATAGATAATGGTAATTGATTATGAATAAAAGCTAAATTGATTTTTATTATTCGATTGTCCTATGGTTTGAAGTCTACTACTCTATACTCGCACGATTGTAACTATTTGTCCCGATATTCCGTGTCGAGGTGTGACAATAATTTTGCCAAAATCTCCGGGACTAGATATGGGCCCATAATTGAGTTTGTAATGTGTAATACTAGTATTTATCCCATTGAGCCCGTCGACTCATGGGTAACAAGAACGTATCACGTGAAAGTATGCTAACTAGGATATATTTATCTAGAAAGTTCAAGACTATCATGTCAATAATAATGATTCGAAGTATTATCGAGAGTGTCATGTCAATAATGATATATAGTTCAAGGCTACTTTAGGAATATCAAGTCAAGAGTTCAATCTGGAAGCATAACGACATATTTACATTAATTCTATATTTAATTAATAACTTGGTTTTATGTGTTACGCTCGATCACTTCGAGAAAGTCAAGATGAGAGAGATAATTGCTCTTCTAGCTTTAGGGTTAATTCATGGTACAATTAGTTCGTCAGCCACGTGTGAATCCGTGGTCAGAGAAGACTTACAAATGCCTCAATAAAGGAATCTCTAGTTTTACAGAAGGAATATGTAGTACCACGAAAAATTCAGTAATTTAAAATTATAGATAAATTAAAAATTTTATCAATTAATAAATTCAAACTAGTCAAAAAGGTACGCATCATTATCACATGCGTAAAAACTCATATAAAAATTCTGTAAAAATATTAGTTATACTTTAAGCAATATTCTCTAATGACCTTTCATGAAATTTAGGCATAGAAAAAATCATTTAGACCAAATTTAAGAATTTATGCGACTTATTATCATAATTAAGGAATAAGTTGGAGAACCCATTATTTTATGAGCCAAAGTGGATTATAAATTAAATTAAGTATGTGGGTAGACTTTAAATAATATGGGTTGATAGCCCATTATGATATTTGGACCAATGGACAAATCTTGGCCCATGAATAAATTCTCTAATAAAAGGATAATTAAAAATCTATTAAGCAAAGTAAGTACATGGGTTGTATAATTAAGCTCACATGCGTTATTGGGCCAAGAGTAAGAGTCCAAATGCTGAAGGTTAGAAATAATGGCATGAATAATATTTAATCAAATTAAAAATATGAAGTTACTTGAATAAGTGTGATAAATAGATTTAAATGAGAATAAAGGGTGAATAATTGGAATTAAATCAATACCCATTAAATTAAATTAGTAATGGGTTTTACTAATGGTCCTACCATAAATTGTTGGGCCCAAATATATATGAATAGTACATCATGAGATGAGAAATAATTAAGCTAAAATCACACCTAAAAATACTAATAAATAGAAAAGGGTAAGATAAAGAATAAATGAGATGTAGTTATCCTAATCCTATCCTAACCCATTATCCACGAAATTTAATCTCTTCACAGCCCTAATTAGGAGATAAATGAGAGAAATTAGATGATAAATAAGGGAAATTCAAAATTTAAGGAAAATAGATCTATGTGTCTACTTTCATTTAAAACTGGTTTCGTGATTTTTGGATCATCGTGCGAATTTATATTGAATTTACAAGTACCCTATATCAAATAGGATCTGCCCTAGAAAAAGGGGAAAAAAGGCCGGACCCTTCTGATATCGCGATGGCGCGACCCGCCGCGATATCAGCCGGGTCGCGCCCCGTTGTCACGTCGCGTTAAGAATGCGGCGGCCTAAGCCGCCGCGATTTCCACCCCGAACTGGTCCAGATCGGCCGGTTCACCTGACGCGCCCGGCCGCCCTGTCGCGACCTAAATGGCGACGGGCTCCCCCGCCGCGATTTCAGATTTCGGCCAGCACCTGATAATTGCATTTATACCCATGTTCTATTTACCATTTAACCCTTGTTTAAGCTAAATTATACACTATTAAGACTATTCTTTATCGGAAAGATATTAATTGTCATTAATTAAATAATTCTTATTAATTAAAAGCCATAAGCACGACTTATCATATTATCATGATCTCTCTACACTTGCACACACATCATTAACATTTGCCATTTGACCCTGTTAAATTTCTCAATAATGTATCTGGTAATTAAGTAAAATTAATTACATAATTTCCCTATTATTTAAATGACACATGTCTTCATTTTATTCGCGTGAATTGCACACCGTTACCGTTTTCCCTCGGCCTTCGAGCACTCGAGGCACGACGGATCAGTTTTCTACACACTTTCTCTTGACTTGGACCACCTCTCCATCGAGAATACTCTCGACTGAGCCAGGGACTCCTTGTCAAGGCCTCCGTAAGTCTTCTTGGCTTTGACTCACGTCCTTAGCCGACGAGCTGGTTGTACCTTTAAATCCTGTTACACTCTTAGGGGTCAGTACGATCCAAATGGCCTTAGTGAGATCTCTCTTATCTTGTGATCACGCCGGACCACCTGGCTCGTGTACACAGCACGGCTAGTGGGGCGGATGTGACTTCTACCAGACTACCGGTACCTGACCTAGTGTTGTGCAACTGTGACTATCACCGGTTTATCATTGTTTTATGATTATACCCCTATCTCATCTACTATCCTTGTACTCTCATCTATTCACGTTCACTCAACTATCTCGTCTGTTCATCTAGTACTCTCTTGAGTGTCATGCCCCACCAATTTAGCAGCGGAATAAATCGGCGAGAACGTGAACCAAGTACATAGTAGAGAAAATGTACAACAATTGAATAATGCAGAGCATCTATTGAACAATAAATGGAATAAACTCTTCTTTTCATTGAAATTCCACTAAGACTATTACAACCACTAATTCGGAGCCAAACACAAGGCTCAATGACATCACTATATTGAAAAGAAATCCAAAGCAATAACTACTAGACTTCATTGTACTAGGGTAACTTCATGAGTTGACTTTGGGTCGCTCATCACTCTGGTCTTGTCCCATTGGTGTGTATAACGTCCTTGTCTGACTCACCTGAGACACAACGATAAATAACACAGGGTGAACGATAACGTCCAGTAGGACTTAAATCTCAGGCTCAAGCAGGTTTTAAATGATTAATGCATTAAATGGCAGAGTAACTAATGATAGAGAGAGTCATGTAAAGTTGTGAACGTAATAGCACAAGTAACATGGTACAGATAGCAGATGAATCAAGTATAGCACTAGGATTAATGTCAAGTCACGATAGAAAGCAATAACCGCATGATGGCACATAGCGTCAACGTCATGTAATAGCAAGAAACATGTATAGCAAGGAGAGAGAAAGTAGTTGGCCATATAGAGAGTAAATGGCGTTTTGGTTATCCGTAGATAGCCGCGAGAGAATATAGCACTTTTTTTTAAATGGCACTTTGTTGTCGTAGACAATGAGAGAATATAGCACTTGTTTTTAAATGGCACTTTGTTGTCGTAGACAACGAGAGAATATAGCACTTGTTTTTAAATGGCACTGACAACGAGAGAATATAGCACTTGTTTTTAAATGGCACTTTGTTGTCGTAGACAACGAGAGAATATATCACTTGTTTTTAAATGGCACTTGGATGTAATGCCTGCATCCTGATCATGTTAACTCCCGCGGGCAAATGGCACTTTCGGGCGTTCTCCCCAGGACCAGATCGGGCCCTATTGCACTGGCATTATTTATGTTGTTTAATGGCACTTGGATGTAATGCCGACATCCTGATCATTTAACTCCCGCGGGCAAATGGCACTTTTCGGGCGCTCCTCCCAGGACCAGATCAGGGCCCTAATGCGCAGGCATTAGTTATTTTGTTTATCTTTAGACAATCAGTCAATGGCCAATATAGAGTACCAAGAAGTAGATGAGAGCACTAGATGAATAGACGAAATAGTAGAGTGAACGTGAATAGACGAGCGAGTAGAGTATAGATGAGAGGTAGTGGTCATTGCACGTAATGCGACGAGTAAACAGGTGATAGTAACAGTTGCACAACACTCGCACGTGGTGTTGGCAGTCAGGTGGAAACTCACGATCTTTCCGCTGGCCATGTTATGCACAAGTCCAGAGGTCCGACGTGATTCAAGGTAAGAGCGAACTTCTAATAGCCGTTTGGATCATAACGATCCCTAAAGATGTAATGGGTGTTAGGGTACAACCGGCTCGTCGACCATGTGGGAATCCATGATCAGAGGAGACTTATGGAGGCCTTGTGCAAGGGTTCACTAGTCCGACGAAAGGAATATCCAACGGAGAGTTCACCACAAGCCAAGTAAAGTGTGTATATAAAAACAGGTGCTCGACGTTCTAGAGGAATTCTAGAACAGTGGAGCGTCGATATCAGTATATGAACAACGCAAGAAACGAATACAAGTCCTTTAAAAATAGGGAAATTAATATACTTTATTGTAATAAATTACCAGATACATTATGAGATACTTTATGCCAGATTTCAGTCATATATGGATGGTTCATGTGGGTGCATGTGTAAGAGAATTCATAGATAGAAAAGAAGTCGTGAATATGTATTTTAAAACATTCAATATAGCTCCATTTTAAAGCAGGATTTTTACTGCATGTATAACTGTTAAAAAGGCGTAAGAATTATTTAAAAAGTGACAGCAACACTTTTTATGGGTTTTCATCAAAAATCCTGTGAAGGCGACATAGGCCAGTAAGGATTGCGACAGGGGTAGGGCAGGTAGCGACAGGGCCTGCAAAGGGTCGCGACAGGCTTGTCAGTACGGGCAGGCAGATCGCGACAGTAGCTTGTACAGGTCGCGACATGACTTGCAGATCAAGTACTGGGAACGCGACAGAGGCGGGAAAGGGTCGCGACAAGACAGGCAAACGGATAGCGACGGCTTACCTGTCGCTTTCTGAACGCGAGGGGTAGACTGTCGCAATCAACCTCCAGAAGGCGGCCTGTCGGGCCGTCGCGATCTGGTGGTCTGCGCCTGGCTCTGATAGGAACCAGACCAGACTTTGGATTGCGGGCCAAGTTGAAATAAAATGATGCAGGGTGCTTCGAAAATTTATAACAAATCGCATGGTGCATGAAAATTCGTGAAACAAATTTCTAACAACTCTAGACAGACCATGGTACATGCAGTATTCGGGAATTCGAAAGTTTCAAGGGATTCGACAGGCTTTAATTCATGCAAATAGGAAGAACAAGAACAGTGAGCAAATTGGAATAAATGATTTAATTCGCCAACTAGGGTGAACGAAATTTAGGGCTTTTAGGAGCAAAAGATGCCTATCAACCCTCAATATTTACTCAAAAAGTTTCATGACAAGAGGACGAGTGGATTCAAAGATATGCATTAAAGAAAAGGACTTGAGGTCATGAAGTGTACAGAACTTTGAAAATTCTTAAAAAAGATTTGATAGATGGAAAAATATGAAATTGGGGGGTTTCGTTCAAGAGGGTAGGAAGAACCTACAGACGAGATTTCAGAATTTTAGCTTGTGATAATGCCTACCTTGGACTCGATTTGTCTTCTAGGGCTAAAATCTCCAAGAACGAGGAAGAAGCTCCAAGAACTCCTTCTCCCCACGAGATCCTCTCCTCTTGGCCTCTCCTCCTGGTCCAGGAACCTCTTGGCACGAGCTAGGGCCGGCCATGAGGGTTTAAGAGAAGTATTTAAGCTTCCCTCTATTCCCTTTCCTAGTTTAAGTCTAATTCCTATTAAATTCCGAATTTTCTATTTTCCTCTCATCTTTTTAAGCAAGAGATATCCTATTTGGGTTGGGAGAGAGCTAAATTCGTGGCCAACCTCTTAGGGTAGGTTTATGAATCTCAATCCAACTCAAACTTCCTTTTTAATACATTAAATACATCTTTTCTATTTAAGAAATAATTTATTTACGAATTTAGGATATTTTCCTATTATTCTTCTTTTAAAAATCTCTATTATGGCCCAATAAATTTTATATGGTTCATTTATCAAAGCCCATTATTTATTAGATTTTATCTTTTTAGATTTCCCTTTTAATTAGGGAACAATAGAGTTACATATTTTATTATATTTTTCTTACCTGATTTATTCATGGACTATGAGAGGTCCATTGGTCCAATTCAGATAATGGGTAATCATTTCATGTTGTTGGAAGTCTCTCCGACATAATCGTTTAAGTTATGGGCACGTTATCTTTCCGTGTTAACGGTTTTCCGACTTAGTTTCCTAATTTGGATAATTAGTCACATTGTGACGTACACTTGGCCAATCGGATTTTTGTCGCACGAATTTCCTCGTGGAACACTTAGGGATAATATTTGGGGTTGATTTATAATTTTTACAGAATTTTCCGGTGTATTCTTGCACATACGATAATGGTATGTATGTTTCTATTATTTCATTTTTATAGAAATTTATTATTTCGAATTTTTTTTAAATACTGAATTTTCCGGGTTGCTACATTGAGACTCTTGAGCTGTTGTGGCTCTTATTGCTTGTACTATACTTGACTGTCTAGCACTATAATATGGGTCTTGTGACTCTACTGTATCCAATGCATACTGTGCAGGGCACAGAGAGTGTCCGAGGGGCTCTAATCTGGTTCTGGGGGCAGAGAGCCACTCGAAAATACATACAGGGGCTATTGACGGTGTTCTGCATTGCACCGGTTCTGACTATACTGATTTGGCTAGACATCTAACTATTATATTATTACTGTTAGTCTGAGGAGTTCAGACGTACTGTGCTATTACTGTGCTAGCACTGACTGTTACTGAACGACTACTGTCCTAAAAGTGACTATTGTCGTATTCTACTAGTGCACTGTTGTGCAACCATACACGCTATCTTGTTACACGCTATCTCGTTACATGGCCAATCCTTTATCATCCTAGTTTTACAATAATCTTGTGGAATGTATTATCGTTCACTTGTTATCTTGTACTATTACTCTCTTGACTATACTTGATCGTTCTCTCTAGTTAACCTGCTTTACAAGACATTAATCACTTAAAGCATGCATGTTTACACGAGATATTAAGTCCTACTGAGCGTTATCACTCACCATTCGTTATTTGTTATTGTGTTTTCAGGTAAGTCAGATGATGATCTTACACACACCAACGGGAATGGACTGGAGTGATGAGCGACCAGGAGTCATAGCGATGGAATGACCTTAGTATCATAGAGTCTAGTTAGATATTTGCTTAGTTATCTTTTTCCAATGTAATGATGTTATTGAGCCCTATATTTTGACTCTGAATTAGTGGTTGTAATAGTTTAGATGAATTATCAATAAAATGAGGAGTTTATTGCAATTATTGTTCATTAGATGCTCTGATATTTGAGACTGTATGCGCAATTTACGTTACCATACACGTTGTTCATGCCTCCCTGATTTATTCCGCTGCTAAATTGGCGGGGCATGACAGAATATTTGACAGAGAGATCATCCAATGCCAAGAGGGGCTGCCTATATGTGAAAGTGTGTAAAGCGCGTGCCGCGCGGTGTGTAACGCTCGTGTGCGTGTATGAATCACTTTTAAATCCAATCTCAACCCAAAATTAAACTAGGAAACTTCAAAATAGGCAAGTATGAAAAATAGTAACCAAAAGTACAAAAAAATAAACTCCTGCTTGTACAATTTTAGCAAGTTGCAAGTGTCTATTTTAGCAAGGCATGATAATGAGGCAATAGAGAGATTAATCGACAAGTAGAGAACATGATCAAGCAATTAAAATCAATTAGAATCATATTAAAACAATTAAAATTTTTATATGAGTTGATTAATGCGTGAAAATACCAAAACTATATGTTCTGGAAACCTCGGGAATCAATACCACACAGAAAGGACAGAAAAACCTGAAATTTGGCAGACTGGATGAAGATAGTGACCTTCTTTATGTCGCCTTTAGAAAGTGGCAACCTGGCTTTCTCCATCTTGATCCCAAGGCGATAGTGACCTTGTCACAATAAGGTTGCGATAGGTCAACACGTCGCAACCTTAAGGGTGACGTACAGTGACTTAAACAGCCTTAGCCAACGCCTACTCGAACTTGGTTTTGATATAAGGGTCTTTGGAAATTTAAAACTCATAGTACGATGCATGAAAGTTAGGTCAATCACTACTGTTGTCAACTAGACTCATGTCTCAACCTACAAACAAGGAGAATTAGAAAACTAACTCGGTTTACTAGGGTAACTTAACATGGTGGGATTGTCAAAGAAAAATTGACATAGTCGGGTTATTAAGGGTAGAACTCTCAACACACACCATAAAATTGAGAGTTTTTTGTCTTATTTGCAAGTAGACTCAAAATACATGATACATGAAAAAATTTAGAATTTAAAACAGACTGCAACAAGAGCTATGAAATTTGCAAGAAAAACATGGGTTGACTCTGACGTAACAGATAGCATTGAGATGTGAAAAATAAAATAAAATAGAAACATATAAAATAAATTAGGAAAATAATTTTCTTATGATCTGAACATGCACTACAAGAAAAAGCGGCATTTCCGACGGACATAATCTGTCAGAAATCTGATGGCAATCTGTCGGAAACGCCGCCTTTCGACAGCTTTCCGTCGAGCGATCGTCGGAAATATCTGGTCAGAAATTACCGATGGGAACAAAATCCGTCGGAAATCCGTCGGAAATACCGACCGAATATTCCGTCGGAACTTGCGTCGGTAATTTTCGACACAAAACGTCGGAAAATATTGTCAAAAATTTGGTCAGTATTTGCCGACCAAACTGTCGGAAAATCCGTCAGAATTTCCGTCGACACTTTAGACAGAATTGCCGACGGATTTTTTTCGTTGGTAAACTGCATTTTCTGACGGCCGCCCTCCGTCGAAAATGCCGTCGGAAAATCCCATAATTTTTTTTAAATAATGAAAATCATAAAACATAACAAATATAAAATTATACACAAAAATAAATACTAAAAATCAAGACAGGTCTGTTGGATCGTCTACTGTCTCCGCCTCATGATCGTCAGGTGCCGGAGGTGGATCCTATATTAAAAAATAATAATATGAGAAATATTAATAAAAATTAATATACATACATTATTTTCAAAAATTAAATTTAAAATATGTGATTATTTCTCAAGTTTAATTAGAAACTATTTTTGATCATTTATACTCTAATTTTTTTTAGATTAGTGATTTGAGTGCCGAACCCAAACCGGGAATCCAATTAGGATTCCGTCAGTTCCCACACGTCACTTTCACCCACCCGGTCGTGTTGGAGCGAACGGCATGCCGATCAGATCCCTATTTGGGATTTTGGATCCCCGGGTTGTGTGTTTTGACCTTTTAGACTTGGATTTTTTTAGATCTGTCATTTCAACGCCCAACCCAATCCGGAAATCCAAATCAGATTCTATCAGTTCGCACACGTCAATTTAACCCACCCGGTCGTGTCGGAGCGAACGGCATGCCGATCTGATCCCTATTTGGGATTTTGGACCTCCAGGTTGTGTGTTTTGACCCTTTAGACTCAGGTTTTTTTAGATCCGTCATTTCAACGCCCAACCCAATCCGGGAATCCAAATCGAATTCCGTCAGTTCGCACACGTCAAATTTCCCACCTGGTCATGTCGGAGCGAACGACATGCCGATCAGATCTCTATTTGGGATTTTGGACCCCTGGGTTGTGTGTTTTAACTCTTTAGACTCGGGTTTTTTTTAGATCCGTCATTTCAACGCCCAACTCAATCTGGGAATCCAAATCGGATTCCGTCAGTTCGCACACGTCAATTTAACCCACCCGGTCGTGTCGGAGCAAACGATACGCCGATCAGATCCCTATTTGAGATTTTGGACCCCCGGGTTGTGTGTTTTGACCCTTTAGACTTGAGTTTTTTTAGATCCGCCATTTCAACGCCCAACCTAATTCGAGAATCCAAATCGGATTCCGTCAGTTCGCACACATCACTTTCACCCACCCGGTCGTGTCGGAGTGAAGGACACGCCTATCTGATCCCTATTTGAGATTTTGGACCCCCAGGTTGTGTGTTTTGACCCTTTAGACTCGGGTTTTTTTAGATCCGTCATTTCAACGCCCAACCCAATATGGGAATCCAAATCGGATTCTGTTAGTTCGCACACGTCAATTTAAGGAAGCATACTCTTGACGAGAAAGAGAAGCCGATCAAAACAACTCTTGCTCATATGAAATTCAGACTTCAAATTCAGTAGCTGCGATAGTGCAGACACCGTGTATGGTTCTCACAACCATCCCATAATGGCTCATCAGCATCTCGAAGTAACTGATAAAATCTCTGAGCTGTATCATTCAGCACTTCTTCATTTCTTTGGTCATCATGAATATTGAACTCCAAACCAGCAGCATCGACAACCATGTCTACGTACGTACTTGTGGAGACAAAGTTGGCTGGTTCAGACGACTGAATATTCAACTCACCATGAGACGACCATAACTCATAATGGGCAACAAATCCTCTCATATACAAATGATGCTGCACATCCCATGCGATATCCACTTCCTGTTCTTACAAACCGAACACGGACATCAGATGTTACCCATCGGATCAACTGCTACTGATGAATTACTCAATGCAAACTGAATGAAACTGTCAACTCCATCTTTAAACTCCTCTGTCACAACTCCATTCACTATTTCACGGTACATCCATGACCGATTCTCATAAGATATTTTTCCTACACAGATTAAATGTCATGTCATGAGTTAAAATTCAAGACACCCTTACATTGTTCGAGTAAGTCAAAATGAATAGGTAGGATATATTATTTAGATTATCAGTTTTTACCCATCTGTGAATATTTGATCGCACTCAGATGACCATTTACTATGTGTTTTTATTATTTACTGAAAATTTCGGCAGCATCTCCCCACACCTCTCCGATATACCAATATTATTTATTGATTAAGATATTTTCTTAAACACTTACTAATAAGTGGTTAAGAAAATATTCTTAATCAATAAAGGTATATCAGAGAGGAGTGAGTAGAAGCACCCGAAATTTTCAACAAATAATACAAACACATAGTAAATGACCACCTAACTGCGATCAAACATTCACAGACTGCCCAAAATGGGACAATTCAAGACTTTGAATTAGATATACACGTTCTCATCATTGAAAATAAGACTCGTGCACATCAATCCCAAAGTCTTGAACGGGAAGGTTGATTGACACGGGCTTAACACGCTCTCGTGATGTGTGTGCAGTGATAAATTGCTATACATGCATAGATCAAATTTAAAACCCACATAAATATGAAAGGAATATGAAAATGAAATCATACATGTGAACAAGTGCAATAATAAACCAAATTCACACATACATGTACATGAATTGTATTAAAGTAAGAAATGCAATACTAATCACTAAACGGAAAGTAAGCAATTAAAAACAATCCATATAATAGTGTTATATTGAAATAAGTTCAAATTAAGGATCTAATAGCTACAAGAAAGATTTTGTACTCATTTTTTTATGAGAAGTATATGATCAATAGAGAAGTTTATAAAAATATATGAGAAGAGCTAAGGTGCATTGGAGTATGCCCTGAAATTCCAACATATATGGTCCCTTAATGTGTATAACTATTAATGGTACAACTTGCTTGATATCCTAGAGGAATTCCAAGCTTATGGAGACTTACGGAAGTCTTGGCGAGGGAGTTCCAGTAGTCTGACAAGAAGAATATGTGACAGAGAGTTCTCACAACATTATGAAGATGTTGAAATAGTTGCTCGACGTTCTAGAGGACTTCTACAACAATGGAGCGGCATCAACGATGTTCTAAAACAATGGTATAAAATGAAAACAAGCGTATTATTTGAATAAGTCCTTATATTTGCTAACTTTTAAATCTTTTTAAATAATTAAACCTTTTCATGGTATCAACAAGGTGATAACCAGCAATAGACATGGAATTTTCTATGTTTATCTTTATCTCCAAGTCTTCCTAACTCCAACTGGATTGCGATAGACATGGAAACACATAATTGTCATGTTAGGGTAGTGATATGACACTAATTTCAATAATAATGAAGTATATCTAAGCTTATGTTACCCATTTTTAGTGGATAATGGTATCTAATGCATCACTCACCAGTACCCCGTCGATGTCCCGGAGGTTCTAGATCACTGAGTATGTAACTACAAGTATTCACTGCATAGGCCGCCGTACGTGGTACTGCTCTATATTACAACCATAAGATTAATAATTATTATTCTCTATACTTAAACCCGTATGTTCCATAGATTACCCCACCATGCAATAAATTCCTTTCTAGCATAATTCTCTGGATTTCTTTCTTCCTCCCATATATGGGCATCTGGGCAATATAATCTGATCTGGTTTGCACATCCATTTAATCTGATCTATCAATTAAATAATTTGAAAATTATGTCATCTTATTTATGAGTCTATCATTTTTTATCGTTTTAAACTTTTTCACTATGATAAATTTGTGTTTTATTTATCTTTACAGACACTACTCTAACTATCAAATTATACAGATCGATATATCTGTCCGATAAAGTTTGATATGATAAAATAAAAAATATATGAACCCGGGGGGAGGGGGGCCGGTGGGGGGTTGGGAAGGGGAGGGGGGCCGCCAGGAGGGGGAGGGGGGCCGGTGGGGGGTTGGGGGGGGGCTGACAGGAGGGGGAAGGGGATCGCCCAAAGGGGGTCGGGTGGGGGGGTTGGGAGGGGGAGGGGGGCTGACAGGAGGGGGGCCGGGTGGGGGGTTGGGAAGGGGAGGGGGGCCGCCAGGAGAGGAGGCCGGGTGGGGGGGTTGGGAGGGGGAGGGGGGCTGACAGGAGGGGGAAGGGGGTCGGGCCGGGTGGGGGGTTGGGAAGGGGAGGGGGGCCGGGTGTTGGGGGGGGGGGGGGCGACAGGGGAGGGGGGGCTGGGACGGGAGGGGGAGGAGGGGCCGACAGGGGAGGGGGAATGGAGGGGGAGGGGGGGCGACAGGGGAGGGGGGGGTTGGGACGGGAGGGGGAGGGGGGCCGACAGGGGGTGGGTCGCCGGTCGCCGGAGGGAGGTGGCGGGGGCGGGGAAGAGAGGGGGATGCACATACCTGGCAGAGCACGACGACGGCAGCGGCGGTCGGCGTGGCGCGGTAGGCGGCGAGGGGCGCGGCGGCGAGCATGTGTGTGTGTGTGTGGTGTGTGTGTGTGTGAGAGAGAGAGAGAGAGAGAGAGAGAGAGAGAGAGAGAGAGAGAGAGAGAGAGAGAGAGAGAGAGAGAGAGAGAGAGAGAGGAGAGGAGAGAGAGAGAGAGAGAGAGTGGGTTTTGTGGGGATGGCGGGGAGGGGAAAGGGATTTTACCGACGGACTGCCGATGGAAATATTTCCGTCAGAATATCCGTCGGTAATATTTCGGTACCGACGGATATTTCCGACGGAAATATTTCCGTCAGAAGTTCCGATGTATTTTCCGACCGAACTTTTTCCGTCTGAAGTATCGACGGATATTCCGACGGAAATTATCCGTCGGAAACATCCGTCGGTAATACCGCATTTTCTTGTGGTGATGATAATTCATGCATGGGTACATTAATTAGGATTCGGCCTAGAGATAACCTACATTTAAATTGAAAAACTCATGTTACTCTTTCTGAAACCCTATACCGATAGTCGTACAAACTCCATCAAATTTTCACGATCCACTATGAGAAAGTTGGGCAAAATATCCTCTAATGAAACTAGACTTGAAGAGATTTCAGATGGTATATGGTATGCTATATTTGGGTGTGGTTTTACAAACGTTTGATGGTTAGTCAAAGCCAGTGTAGTCTGCTGTACGTAACAGAACTCCAGTTGAGAAAAGAGGAAGAAGATCCACGTTGCACCAGTCTTCTCCTCCAGGTTCTCAACCTCCAAGAGCTTTATACACGACCCCAATAAATTGTAAAGTCATCTCATGGAGAAGAGAGACTCAATTTATAGGGGCATGTGTTGTTAGTATGGAATAGGATTTCAAAGTTGCAATTTTATGGAGTTTACTTCCATAGTTTTGGAAATCTCTCTCCAAATTAGAGTGGGATATACATTGAGAAACGTGTCCCATTACTATACCTGCAATTTGGGCTCTTTTGGGTGGCCCAATAATACATTTTTGGGTGTAATTAACCTATTTAATCTCACTAGTTTAAGTAATAATAATTTAATTTTTTTTTCTATTTTGAATTAATTTGTTGTCTAAGAGACTCTCTTGGCCCAATTTTCTTGATGAAGGGTTGAGGAATGATGTTAGGAGTCCATTAAATTTTATAAGAATTTTGGACTTATTTTTGTGCATGTGATAATAGTTCTTAGGTTTATTTTTGATTTACAATAATTAGTCACAATAATTCTTAATATTGACCCAAAGGATTTTCTTGTCACAAATTTTAAGATAGATAGTTGAAAAAAGTTATTAGGAATCAAATTATGATTTAAAAAAAAATTTGGATTAATTTATATACATATGATATTAGCATTTATGCTTCCTTGACAGTTATTCGGTTTAATCGCAATTGGTCTTAAATTCACTTCAAAAAGCTCTACTTGGTCCAAATCTCATGATAGATCTTTAAGATATATAATTTGAAGTTGAGCTACGAATTTGTATTAAATTTTTGGATCTCCTTTTGTACATGTGATAATGATGTTTATGTTCAATATAGAAAAATAACTATTTTTATTTGATTTATTATTCTGAAATTTTCGGAGTGCTATAGAAATTGAGAGAGAGAGGTGCGTAGGAGAGAGAGAGAGGGTGCTCATCTAAGTGAGTGAGAGCAACAAAAGAGAGAAAGATGGTGTTGATATGAGTGTGAAGAGAGAGAAAGAGATAGGTTAGAGGTCCACTGGGTGCCAGAGGGGTCTTCCCCTCTGATTGTGTGTGTGTGAGAGAGAGAGGAGTAGTTGGTGAGAGAGACATTAAATATACTAAAAGTTTGCATAAATATAATAAGAGAGAGAAAGATAGATAAGTTAGGGGTGCATTGGGTGCCAGAGCGATCTTCCCCTCCGACTTAATTTGGTAGTGTGTGTGTGAGAGAGAGAGAGGAGGAGTTGGTGAGAGAGAGATTGAATATGTTGAGAGTTTACATAAATATAATATAAAGTGTGATAAAAATTCAAGTTACATAATTAATACAGCTTATACATATATGTTTCAACTTACACATAACTTACACCATATGTTGCAATTAATTTATGTAAATACACAAATGTATGTGATAACTTACACAAATATATTATAACTTACATAAATATGTTGCAATTTACACAAATATACAAATATGCGATAACTTATACAAATATGTTGTAGTTTATAAAACATGTTGTAATTTATACAAATATGCTGCAACTTATACAAATGTATAGTAACTTATATAAATATGCTACAACTATTATATACACATATATTGTAGCTTACATAAATATGTTGTAACTTATATATGTATGATACAATAATATGGCTTGCACAAATATATTGTAGTTTATACAAATATGATATAACTTATATAAATATGTACCAACTTATACGAATATGGTACAACAACACAACTTACACAAATATGTTGTAATTTACATAAATATATTGTAACTTACACAAATATTTTACAACTTATACAACTATGATACATCAATACTTACACAAATATGTTAGGATACTATAACTTATACAAATATGCAACAACTTACACAAAATACATGGTAACTTATACAAATATGCTACAACTTGCACCATTAATCTATGACATGTTTGTGTCATTCAAAAATTAATTGTGTAATTTACATGACTCAATCTTAAAATATTTGTCAACTCTATATTATATTTGTGTAAGCTACATGTTAATTATATAGGCTGCAACATGTTTGTGTAATTTAGAAAGTAATTATATAACTTGTATCACTCAATCTTGAAAAACTTGTCGCACTTTATATGGTATTTAAGTTGCATGCTAATTGTATAAGTGTGAGCATATTTGTGTAACATAAGAAGTAATCATGTAAGTTGTAGCACATTAGTTTGTTAGATACCAATGTGCATAATTAATTCTTAAGATATACAAAGACATTCTAAATTACACCATTAAACTATAATTTACACAAATAAAAATTTCTTACTTACTAAAAGAGATCTTTATTTGTGTGAACTGTAGCATAATGGTGTAAGTTGGATTGAATTTGCGTATCTCCGGAGTTAATTATGCACTTCAACCAATATACATAATTAGTTCCTACATATCCGAATACACTCTAGATTATACTATTAAGCTACACTTCACACAAATAAATATCTCTATCAATTTCTCTCTTTCTTTCTTATACTCGTACACCCCTCCCCCTCTATTCTCTTACTCTTTGTCTCTCATGACCACCTCTCTCTCTCTTCCCCGCCCTCTAATTAGGTGGGGCCTCCCCATTCGATACCTTCTCTTCCACCTCTCTTTCATTAGCCCCTTCTCTCTCTCTCTCTTATTATCTGAACTAGAAGGAGAGACCTCTTCGACACCCACTACACTTCCAACCCCCTCTTTCCCTCCACGACATTGGAAGGGGAGTTCCCCCTCTACTGTCTCCCTCCGACCTCTCCTCTCTCTCGCTCATCATCTCATGCACACCCACACCCTATTTCTCTTTTTCTCTCTCTTTCTCACTCTTGGAGCCAAGGAGATAAACATATTTTCTCTCTCATTTAGATCGACACTTTCTTTCTCTCTCTCTCACAGTCAGCTTCCTCTCTCTCTCTCTCTCAATTTCTTTTTTTCTCAGGGAGAAATTTTTTGAAAGATAAAGAAACTGTCGTGACATAAATAAGGAAGAAAAAAAAGAGGTGACAAATTTGTTCAGATATGTCTTTGTAAAAATGTTAAAATCGGATATATTTAAATAAATATTTTATTAAAATAAAATTATTTTAAAAATATCAATTTTCTGTTACGAGATCAATTCCTTGCTTTGTTTTGTTAGCATCACGGGAAAGAAAGGGAAAAAAGTGGAGTTTTTTCATGCGTGCCTGCTGCTTCCCCTGCTTCCCGAGTCCTCCCGACCAAGACAACCTGGTAAAACCTCCAGCGTCCGAACTCCACTCGCACCCAACCAAATGCCCTCCACTCCCCCCCGCCACCTCGGCCCCCGTGTCCTCGCTCGGCTTGCACCAACAATCTCCTGCAACACATGACATTGTTGTCATGCATATATGCCGTGCACATCTCTCCCTCTTTCTCCCTAGATTGCGTGGCTAATCCCCTTTTCTTCCTGTTTTCTCCCAAGCACACTTCTTCCTCTTCGACCAGGAATGCCCATTGCCGGTTGCCGCGGCCCAATGTGATTGTCCTCTCGGAATGCAGCTAGCTGGTTCCGCCTGGGCCTGGGGAGAGGGAGGGCGAGACATGCACCGCATGACGGTGCCGCACAGCCTCCTGACGTCGGAGCTGGTGGGCATCCGTGATGGATTCCGCCGAGAGGAGCTCCCCGTGTGCCCGAAACCCCGTAGGGCCGCTGCCCCTCTCCCGGAGTTCCTTTCTCCGCTCAGCTGTAAGCACAGGTATCTCTGCTGGAGGGCCCCGCCCCCTAAACTAACTAAAGATTCTGTCTTTTATGTAATTTTTTTGTTCTTTTGGTGATGGATGCACATCTCCCCTGTTTAGTCTCTAATCTAAGTTCTTCTCAGTGGTCGGATGATGGTGACCATAATTTTGCTCACTTGCTTGTGACAAAACCAACTTAAAATTCTGTATTCTGTGTTGTTTATACATTTGGTGATGGACGCCGATTCCCTTAAGTCTGTAATGTAACTGCTTCGTGGTGGTTGGTTGATGGTGACCATTATCTTGTCGACTGACTTGTCACAAGAAACCTCTAAATTTCTTTTCAGACTTGGGTTAACGAATTCAAGTCTTCAACTTGAAAATTTAGCTTTTCGTTTCATATTTCTGGCATACTGAGACGTGAGAATGTCTCCTTTTTGTTTGCCGAAGAAAATGACAGTGGATATTAGCTGTCTGATCCTTTTATGGGCCACTTGTAACTTTTGGTGTCCTTAGATCTTCTAATGTTTGTAACATTTGGTGTCCTTAGATCTTCTAAGGTGTCCCTTAGTCATGCTGGCCGAGGGATATTTGAGAAAAGATGTTCTATTTAGCCTTCAGACTGCAAACTTAAGAGCGAGTATGAAACATGAATTAGGAAGCATGGACCTCAGAATGGTCATGTCTATATCATTTTTTAGGGCCATGCTGATACACCCACATACAGGAATTCAAAGAGAGAAGGGAATCATCACAAACTAACGGTGGTGACAAGTAAGCAAAATCAGAGAACTATTTAACTTGTAAAAAGCAAATCATTCAATATATAAAAAGCAAATCATTAAAGTCATTGCGAGTTCAGGATCAAATGTACTTTCGGTACTTCCTCATGCAATGACTGGAGCTTATGAAGGAGTGCAATGACACAATATTTACAGGGAAGTCGAGCTTACTTCGAGAATACTTGTTTACAGGTTCTTTATTCTTTGTACTTTGGTTGTGGTTTCTTCTTTATGTAAACTTGCAATGTAGAAGGGTGTTATGAAAAATCCGCAACAGTTCTTCCTTTAGTTTTTTATTCTCCTTTCTTCTACACCTACTGGTTGTACTGCATCTTTTAGCAACAAAATAGGCAAAACCATGCCTTCTGTCAAATCTTACTGCATATGGAGACATGACTATATGGAAAGTTACCAACCAGATGAATAGCAGAGGTTACCAAGATTTTACAATTCTTCATGTCTTAGGCGTAGGCCCATAAATAGAGTGGTTTCAGACGAGATTTGTCTTCATGTTCCATCTGTCTATCTTGGTTGGATAAGACATATCTATTGCATTTATAGATTGGATAACAGTGTGGATATCACAGACAGATAACAACTGGAATCAGATAACATCCAGGTTTACATTCAGATAATTATGCTAAGGAGGGATGAACATTATGATTACAACTAACTGCAGTAAAGGTAAGATTGAAAAGTATCTTTGATGGGACATGTGTTTGGCTATGGTGTTTCTAGCCAATCACTTTACTAGCTGTTTGTGAGATAACTTGCTCTTTTTGTTTGGTCAGTCTCGAGCCCACATCGGAGTGTTTCTAATGCGAGAAGATAGCAGAAGGATTGGCCCTAAGAAGAAGGTGAAACCTCCACGTAAACGAGGAGAAGTAGACAGGCTTTTAGATTCTTCTTTATCTCAGCCAGTCAAGATTATCCAACAGTTGAGACGGAAAGTGTAGATCCTATAAGAGGGCCTGTCCCCTTATAAATGAGATATAAAGGAGTTGGAACTGAATCCTTTGTTCTTTATCGGCTACTTTTAGTTGCCAAAATTAAACATTTAATGTGGTAACCTATTTCCAGAGTGGAAGGGGTCAGCATGGGTGTTTTGTTTCCACATCTACTCTATTTAACCAAATCTTAAATGGAGTATCTAGGTATGACCTATCTGATATGGTTAATCGGATAATTCTCAAACAAATGAATCAAGTGTGAAACAATATTCAAATCTTAAATAGAGTATCCGACCATGGTCCACCAGATATCCATTTCTACTTTATTTAACATTACATTATGAATTGAGTATCTGTGCAAGGAAGGATCGGAGATCAGACATGGATCTGCCGATCCGATCCTGTCCGATCCAGGCTGATCCGAACAGGTCCCTATTTTTTAATAAAAAATGTTAAGATTTTCAAAAATAAAAAGCAAACATCATGAAAAAATGGAAAATAGTTGTATTTTGCCCGAAACTTATGTAGGACCTCGGGTAACAGCTTGGAATTTTATTAATTTGCAAAGAAAAGGTTACATACATGGGGGGACATGGAACCTTACTCTGCAAGTGTACAATGAATAAACTAATGAATGAAGAAAAAATTGAATAACATTATTTTTTTCCCATTTTCATGATTTTTTATTTTTGTATTTTTAACATTTTTTATTAAAAAATAGGGATCGGGGGAGGAGCATGGGATCGGATCGGTTCGGCCAAAATTCCGATCCATGCTGATTCAACATTAAATGTCTGAATGTGATCTATCAGAAAAAAAAGGATAATGTTCAAACAAATGGGAAGGGCGGGCCTAGGAGCAACGGTAAGGTTGCCCCTGTGTGACCTAGAGGTCATGGGTTCAATACCAGAAATAGTCTCTCGACTTGTCAGGGTAAGGCTGCGTATATCGTCCCTTCCCTAGGCCCGTGCTAGCGGGCCTCATGGATTGAGTATGCCCTTCTTAATGTTCAAACAAATGAACCCCTTCCAGGAAAAGAAAGTTTCAATACCATGGTTTGCGATCTCCCAATAATCTCTCAAGAATCTTTGTCTCTCCAAGCTGCTGAGATCCTAAATGCCCGAAATGCATAGCCTTTGCACAACTATGATGCCATTGGATTGGCTACTTAGCTTTTATCTCATCAAAGCTTAGGTCGTTGAACACTCGGATCTTGTACCAATGTTCTAAAAAGGACTAGGTGTTCCAAGTCAGATGACTCCCTCACTAACTAGTCGGATTAACTAGACAGTAGACAGTGAGTCGGGTGCCTCAACTCCGTGTCAGTTATTTTTTGAGGATTTTTTTCGAAGTTCTGATGCATGCCACCTGCTAACTGCTAATGTTGAGAATTGGACTTGGATTTAAAGCCCCTGCTCTGGATCCAGACTTGGAGTCCGATCTGTGGAAGGATAATCACATATAGTTGGCAACTGGACGAAGGAAAAGACAAAAAGGCTAACCGGAATAAAAGTCACGTAGAGAGGTAAGATATACTAAATGAAATATTGCAGAAACAGTTCGAGTTGGGATCTGCCTAGGGCCTAGGTGGCTGGAGTCCCGAGCTGACTAATCAGCCTGCCTAGTCACCTAGGCAGCTGACTTTTTAATCACTGCCTGGTATGAGTCCATGTGAGCTGCGCATAATTATCGACATGCTATTGTTGACATAACCCTCAATTCAAAGAGGATGAGTAGGAGAAGAAGAAGATGAATAACAAGAAAAGAGTGGAATACGAGGGAGTGGGAGGGAGGCACTTAGCCATTAACCACTTTCAAGCTAGAGGAGATGAACAAACTATCTACCGCCATTCCCGATCTCCCGAGATATTTTGAGATCTCTCCTAGATCTCTTATCTTCAACCCTCTTGAGATAAAATCGAGATCTGAGACAATGTTCCTTGGTTCAAACAAATGAGTTCGACTACAAAATAATGTTTAATTGTGTTTGAATCCTACCTTCACAAAGCATGAGTTATCATGAACAGTTGTGTAAATGGCCTATACTTTTCACTTCAACTTCTTCCACTCAATCTTCATTCATGTCTATCTTCAATGAACACCACCTTCAATATGTAAGTACAGAAATTTGAAGAAAGGATACAAGATATTCTTCATCTTTTGCCTTTCAGTTGGCCTGCAATTGGAGTCAAGATATAATCTTATTCAAGTGCAAACTTGTATCTATTTAAGAATTTAAATATTAAATGGAAAAGTGATGGGAAATAAAGAGCTGCAAAGTCAAAGCCCGAAGCCTAATTTATATTTTATTTGGCCCATTGTAGATCCAATTGATGTAATTTGATTGTCTTTTAAGTTAGAAGTCTATGTTTTAGTTATTGGATCTTTATTTAGCATGTTTGAGGCCCAATTAGAGTTTTTTTTTTTGATATTTTCTGTGATTTTTAGTACGAATTTCGTACGATTTTTCTAGGTCCAAGGTATTTTAGTCCGTATGAGGTCAAAAAAGGTCATTAGGGTTTTGTCTATTTAAATAACATTGTAATCCTCTTGAGGGGGAGTAATGATGAATTAAGAACAGTCTTGGAGCAGCCGCTTTTCTTCTTCCTCCTGGTGGATTCCGGTTTTCTTCTTCGTCCTCCCGGTGGATTCCGGTACTCTTCTTTTTCCTCCCGGTGGATTCCGGACTTCTATTCCTCCGTCTCCTTCCCCTCTCTACTGTCCCGCATCAGTTTGGTATCAGAGCCCAACTCTGATCCGTCGCGCCTCAATTTCCCGTCCGCACGCTGAGCATCGTCCTTGTCTTTTTCCCTGTTCGAAGCTGCAAGGGAGTCCACGTTCTCTGTGCCGCAAAGGAGTCCACTTTCCCTGAGCGAAGATCCCACACCCCTTCTCTCCTTCGTGCAGCGCTCGTCTGGCTGTTTTGCGTGCAACCCAGACTTCTGCGCGTCCTCCTTGACGTCTGCGCGCGAGGACCCCACTCGCGCAGCCTGCTGCGTCCTGGCGCTCGCGCTGCGCCCGCGAAGTCGGGGGGCGCCCCCTCTGTGGCTGCGCCCCTCCCCACCCGCGTCCAGGCAGAACGCGACTGCTGCGGACCTGCGCCCCGCGTCCCGGCGCTCGCGCCCTGCATCACAGCATGCGCGATCCTGCACGCGGCCCCGCCGCGACCGCGAACGCAGGCCGCCCACGCCCCAGGCCGCCCACGCCCCAGGCCGCCCCGACCACGCGCCCGTCCGCAGTCCTTCGCGCCCCGTCCACGCAGCACGCCATCCGCGCACATCGCCCGTGCACAGGCGGGACCCTCTAGCAACCGGGGAAGACCCTCGCGCGAAGACCCCACCCGTGCACCGGTCGCCCGCGACCACCGCGCCCCTGCCCCCGCGTCGTCGCCGCCGTGGGACCCGCCGCCCAACATCGTCACCGCCGGCCACCCCTTCTCGCCATCGCAACTGCCCTCCTCTCCCTCTCTCTGGCCTCTTCCTGCACGAGGTTAGAGGAAAGAGGGCAGAAGGAGGAAGCCGACTCCTTTAAAGTGGGCCGGTCAAACTAGGTTTGACCTGGTTTGGCCTAGACTCGGTTTGGGCCAGACCTGCTACAGAAAATGGTTTGCTACAATACACAGGCGGTGCACTTGGACTGTTATCGCACCGCCAGTGTAGGAGTTTCATTTGTGCTCCGATTTCCATGCCGTTTGCGTCATTTCTCCAGCCAGCAACCACTCTGGCCAGCAGTCAGCGAATTTGTGAGCCTTCCGTCCGTACGGTTCTCGCACGTTGGGGTTCGGATCAACATGGCCGTTTGTTTCTCTGTATCTCTGGATATGATGCCATGTTTTGCCGAGACAAGCGTGTGCATACTAAATGGCCAGTTTGTCCGTATGTTGCTCGAACCTAATCAACCAGGTAATTATATTTCTCAGAGTGTTGTAGATTTGTTATCTCGAACAGGGGAGATTATCATCTATCCAGACATTGCTTTTGTGGAGTTCTCTTTTGATTGTTGTCGTTGCGATACCCTCCAGCGGTGTGTTTATTCAGACAGCGCATTGGTTGAGATCTATCCATCTAATGACTTGTTCATCACTCTTGGGGCTGAGTGGTTAGCGAAGCGGCACGTTGACTTGAGATTTGGGACGACACCATGTGTTCTACTACCACCACACGAGGCATGCATAGTCCCTTATTGTGGTTTCACAAACACCTCGGAGTTGCCACCGGAGCCAGTAGCACAGGACATCTTGATGGAGGATGTGATTTATGAGGCCGACGCTGCACTGATCGATGAGTATGAAGAAGAGATGCGAACAGGCTTGCAGGATCAGAGTTTATGTGTTGATTCTGGATTGGATTGGATGGATGATTCTATACTCACCAATGACTCAGATTTGATGGATGACATTGTGCATGAGGCAGTTTCGCCAACTGTTCTATCGGATGCCTTAATACTTCGGGAGTCATCTCTTGTTGATGTAGTATGGTTAGATTTCTGCGAGGCATACGTTGGCCGACGGCTCAAGGTCCCGTACATGATTGTTTGCTTGGAGTTCAATATTTGCTCCCTTGTGTTCGGCTTCATCTTACTTCAACATTTCAAAACTCGAGGACGAGTTTTTTCGAACAAGGGGAGAATGATGGGAAATAAAGAGCTGCAAAGTCAAAGCCCGAAGCCTAATTTATATTTTATTTGGCCTATTGAAGATCCAATTGATGTCATTTGATTGTCTTTTAAGTTAGAAGTCTATGTTTTAGTTATTGGATCTTTATTTAGCATGTTTGAGGCCCAATTAGAGTTTTTTTATATTTTTTGTGATTTTTAGTACGAATTTCGTATGATTTTTCTAGGTCCAAGGGTATTTTAGTCCGTATGAGGTCAAAAAAGGTCATTAGTGATGGGGGACAGGAAGGGGGAAGAAGGCCGAGAGGGAGAGAAGGGGAGAGGGTCACCGGAGAAGGGGGGGGGGGCAGGGGGCGCACCCCTCTGAGCGGGAGATTAAGTCATCTCTTTCTTTTTTTCTTTGCATTCAATACCCTCAAAATGTGGGAACACATGGGTATTTAAAGGGGATGGGAACCCACATGGTCCTTTCTCACCTACTAAGGACCCAAAAGATCAAGATGCCCCTTTCTAAATACATAAAACTTTAAAAGAAAAATTACATCAAGTGGGCCTCTAATGGGTCAAACAAAATAAACAAATGGCCCATGGCTCCTTTGGTGTAGCTTTACGATTCCTATCATTCTTCCTTGGTTCGAGAAAACTCATCCTCCAGTTTTTGAAATGTCGCAATATCCATACAAGAGGCAGGGGAATAATAACGTCATGCACTAGCAAAGTCACCGTAGGGATATCCAAACCAATATACCTTTTGAAAAGTTGCAGTCTGCATAGAATGTGTGCGTCAAGATCGCACCATATCATATCAAAATCCTCGAGAGTAAACTTGAAGTCAACCACGACAGTAGAAGGTGAACCAACAGCACGATCTTCTGCGAACACGCAATACGATATTGACTGAAGACCTGATAAGGAGAACAACTCAGGATCCCAGGTGTCATCTATCTCAGACTCAGTGCAGACACAACCATCTGACACTAGGGACGAAGCCTCTGACAACATTTTATGTGGCGTCGCTTGACCATTATGCAAGTCCTGCAACTCAGACCATACCCGCATCTCTACTTCATACTCGTCGGCTAATGTTGCGTCGGGCTCATAGATCACTACTTGCTCTTGCTCTTCACACTTGACATCCAAGGCGAGATCTGTCTCATAAATCGTCTTTTGTAGTGCAGTAGCAAACATATCACGTAACTCGCGAAGATCATTCTTGATACTGATCCAAATGGGGTCTTCAGATAGCTTCCAACGCACGCTCGAACATTGAGCAACCATCCTCTCCGTGAGGATAGTGGTGTACAGGGTAAGGACCTCGACTTGTGAGAACAAACCGATTCCCTAAATCTGATGTGGGACGATGGCGGCGTCGGGGTACCAACGTGGGATCAATGAGCCCCAGGTGAATAGGGCCCGTCGAGACGACCGCGGCGACACGAACGGCTCGTCAAACCAAGCTCGGACGAGTCCTCCACGCTGGCGGTGCGATAAGAACCTTAGTGCACCGTCGTGCACTATAGCCGACCGGCTACTGTAGCGGGCCGGGTTGAACCGGTCTGACCCGGTTCGCTGGCTACTTCTTATATCCCTCCCCCTTGCGTCGGCCAGAGAGAAGACAGGGAGAGGAAGGGGAAGGGAAGGCCGCTGCGGCGAGGGCTCGCTGCCGGCGGGGGAGAGCGGCTGCCGGCAGAACCGGCGGAGGCGGCAGGGACTCCGGCGGTCGTGGCGGCTGCCGGCGGAGCTGGCGATGGAGGAGCTGGCGCCGGCGGCTCCTCTTCTCTTCTCCTCCTCTTTCTGTCGAAGCTATGCGTGGGGGTGTGGTGGGGGGGGGGGGGGGGGGAAGCGGCGAGCAGGGGGGGGGGGGGGAAGGGACGCGCAGGGCGAACGAATCGGGAGGGGGATCGAGCAGGGAGTTCTGGGGAGGGGGAAGAGCGGACAGGGAGGGGGAATCGCACAGGGGGTTTCCGGAAGAAGAGAAGAAGTGGATGGGGAGGAGGAGACGAAGAAGGGACGGCGCAGGGGTTCTGGGAGGGGAGAGGGAAAGCAAGGAGAGGGGGAGTTCGCGTTGGGATTCGGGGAGGGGAGATGGAGAACAGGGAGGGGAAGAGGAAGCAGACGGTGGGGAGACTACCGGAGGGGAGGAGAAGGCAGCGAGGGGATCGCTGTCTTCTCTGATACCAAGATGATGGGGGACAGGAAGGGGGAAGAAGCCGAGAGGGAGAGAAGGGGAGAGGGTCACCGGAGAAGGGGGGGGGGCAGGGGGCGCACCCCTCTGAGCAGGAGATTAAGTCATCTCTTTCTTTTTTTCTTTGCATTCAATACCCTCAAAAGGTGGGAACACATGGGTATTTAAAGGGGATGGGAACCCACATAGTCCTTTCTCACCTACCAGGACCCAAAAGATCAAGATGCCCCTTTCTAAATACATAAAACTTTAAAAGAAAAATTACATCAAGTGGGCCTCTAATGGGCCAAACAAAATAAACAAATGGCCCATGGCTCCTTTGGTGTAGCTTTACGATTCCCATCAATTAGGGTTTTGTCTATTTAAATAACATTGTAATCCTCTTGAGGGGGAATAATGATGAATTAACAACAGTCTTGGAGCAGCCGCTTTTCTTCTTCCTCCCGGTGGATTCCGGTTTTCTTCTTCGTCCTCCCGGTGGATTCCGGTACTCTTCTTTTTCCTCCCGGTGGATTCCGGCCTTCTATTCCTCCGTCTCCTTCCCCTCTCTACTGTCCCGCATCAAAAAGATATTATGTAGATTTTCCAAAACTATCCCTCTGGCCGCTTTGGTAAGGGTTACCATCCACAGGCAAGTAGCCACGAATAGGCTAAACCACCCTTTCCCCTATCCCTCTTTGGTAGCAGTTTGAAGTTTATCTGGGATGTGGTTCGCTAACTCCTTATCCCACTTTGGTAAAAGTTTGAACCAGGATTGCAGATTGTCCCTCACCCAAGGCCACTGATATCTGGATAGATAAGCTGTCCATGGTGTTTGTGCGGATAGGCTTATCAAGCAGTATCCAGTCTTATTTGGTAAGGCTGGCTTAGCCTACTTGCACTTCCAAAATGGGATATGCACAATCTGCCCAGATATCTGTGGATATTCTGGGACATCTGGTTACCAAAGCCTCCCTACGGGGCACTTTGATAAGCGAATGAGGTCTAATATGAACTTTTATTCACTGGGTTGAGGCAAAATCTTCTTTGGTAAGTTGGTTAGGACAATCCTAGTCTACCCAGGATAAGGGTCTTGTCACTAATTCCTGTGTTTCACTGGAATAAGAAGTTTGTACCAAAATGTAAAAGTGAAAAATCTTTAGCTGTCCTAACTGACCTTTCCCTAATCCGCCTTAGCATAAAAGTGGTCATAACATGTTTCTAATCTAAATTTACCTTTATTATATTTTAACCATATTATGTTCATAGTGGTTGTCTCTTGTTAGGATAGTCAGATTATTGGAATATTTCCAACTTTAATGCTATTTAATGTAATATCTACTCTGTATTCGATGTATACATAAAATGAATAAACTATCTGAATTAAAATAACTGGATATAAATGGAACTTAGGAGTAGGGCTGCTCAGTGTTCGGGCTAACCTGAGAACCCGACCCAGTCCAAATCGAAATTCTCTGATCAGATGGGTTTCATATTTCTCAGGTCATTAACTCGAACCAAACCAAGGTAGTCTCCAGCAGGTTGGTTCAAATGAAAAACTGAATGAAACCGACAACTTGATACCCACTACCATTTGAGCATTCACCGACTCTGCATTCTGCCCACTCGACTTCCAGATTCTCAGGCAAGCTTTGCATGTGGCAATCTGATCTCCAACAGCAGTGCGGCTCTCCCATCTGGCCTTCTCTAATCTCCTGATGACACACCTGCTCACACCCCTAGTTGCTGGTAGCTGTGCAGCTTGTAAGTGGAATGTCTATGTATCAATGACGGGGACCTTCGTCGGTTGCTAAGGCCATTCCTACAATTGTGGTTCATGAATTTGTTATTTTATCTTCAGCTTTATTTCAATGTCTGCCACATTACCTTGTATTTCCAATGTCTGATGGGCACTGGGTTTTTGGACCCTTCTTTGTTAGAGCAAATGTTATTGTTTTAATTAAAGCAATGTCTACTCCGTTGAGAAAATAAGAAAACAACAGCTGTTTGAGGCAGGATCCGTCATATTTCTTTTTCTTCTTTACATCAACAAGAGGAATGTTCAAACTAATATTGACAATGTTCTTTGTAGAGTTAGGGAGTTTTCCTTCATTGGTTGGTATCGAGCTGATTTCCTTTTCTTCTTTTATCTCACCAACAGGAAAGTTCTTTAGGATCCTACTGGTTTCATTATTTCTTCATTGGTTTCTATTTGTGATGACACTGGTTTGATTTCAAAAAATCTAGTAGTTTCCATGTCGTGGCTTTATCTAAACAAGAGAAGCCCATCAAGTCCAAAAGGCCAAACCTAGATGAAAACCTGAACTGAACCGAATTAATTTGGTTTGGTTCATTTCGGTTAATCACTTGTACTGGTCCGGTTCAGGTCGGATCACTTTTTAATTTCTGTTCTCTTCGGATTGCGTTAAAAACATGGTAACCCGGACCAAACCCACCTGTGATCACCCTTAGAAGTGTTAGAGATGTTTCATTGCTGGTAGCAGCCACCATTTCTAAATGAGCTAGCCACTAGTCTTAGGAGCTTGCTCTTGTTGGTTCTATTTTGGTCTCTCCTAGGTCCCAAGATAGTAAGATGCATGGTTTGGAATCTATCTTTCTACGACCATGCGGCAGATGAACTCCACGATTCCACTAATATCTGGAAATATTGCAGGTTGAGCACCAGTGTGTCTTTATACTCTTCTCACCTTCTAGTTCTTTGATCCTCCTGTGTTGAGGATATTCCATGCCTTTAATGAGAGTACTTATAAGTAACCTGTATATACTACTACCAGCCACAAGCCAAATGCACTGAGCCCACGCCTACCAGCTTGATCCACATGGACCATCAATATTTGGAACCATGAACCTAGAATATATCACGAACTCTTGCTACCCAAATGCTAATAGGTGCATTACTACCCTCCACCATACACACCTTGGACACAAGATTACTATCTCAACATGTTCCAGTTGCTTTAACTTGTGGAATCTCTCTTGAAACTCAAAATAGGTGGCGTTTGTGTTGGTAGTAGTAGTGACAATATTATCAACTTCTTTTTCATGCACTCACTGCTTTCAACTAACATTTTTTCTTTAATCTCAGCCATCCCAGCTATGAAGGAGGCAGTAAAGTTCTGGACATAATACCAGGAAAGGTTAGAACTCAAACTCTATAGTCCTGTGGTCTAAACATCCCCAGTAAGTGTTCTTCAGCTTACCAAAGTAAGTGTTCTTCAGCTTACCAAAGAAGACAAGGCCGCACCCTTTTTCAACAACATTATCTTTCTGCTGAAAAGTAGGCAAAATCAAAGGTGTTTACTTGTTCCATGATTTCAAAATCAATGACAAGATCCATGTAACAAGTTCAGTTATTGGCTTTCCATGCCTAAGCCATAATTGGTTGCCTTCTAAAGTCAAGGCTCTGTGCGTGCATTTTTTCATTCATAAATGCTTTAGAAGATGTTCATCTTGAACATCTATGTCAAGATTCTAAATGGTTTTTATTCTGGAAACCTGTAGATAACTTATGAATTAAATAGTTCCATAATAGAGTCTTCCTAATTTTAATAAGAAGTAAAAATGTTTGGTTTCTTGTTTCTTTAAATTCCATATGTACATGTGCAAGTTTGCCTACTTCTCTCTGGAATGCAGTAGACAGTGTCTCCCAGTCTTTCCCAGAATGCAGCTGAAATAAGTAAATCTTTCCCAGTTATTTCTAGAAGTTGTGTTTCCCATGGCATGTACTTGGAACATCAGACTTACCAAAGGAAAGTAAATTTAGTAATTGTATGAAGCATTGTTTATCTTTCTCTAATGCTTCATTAATGCTAGATGGAAAGATTGTGTCTATTCTAGGAGTTCGAGAGGCATTAGGCAGGGTGATATGCTATTGTCTCTGGTTTTTAGCTTATCAGTATAAGAATTTGGAACAGTGTTGATTAGTTTGGTATGTATAGAGGTCTGTTCTGAACATGGAGTGGGGGGCAGGGAAGGGGAGGGGTGTTTCGAATGATTGACTACCCTTAGCTTCTCTGTAATGCAGATAGTATGTTTCTACTTTGTGAAATAGGTGTAGGCAAATCAATCCCTTGATCTTCAGTTTGAAGCTTACAAAAAGATGTCTTGACTGGAATCAATCTCCATAAGTCACATGATCTTTAGTTTGAGAGGTTATAAAAAGATGTCTTGACCAGAATCACTCCATGAGTGAAATCTATATGACTTGAAAATGAGATAATTGGAAGGTTTTTGGTGCAAAATGCTACTTATTGATTGCAGGGCTGCAGAAAACTGCCTTCTTACTCCTGTATCTTGCCTCACCAAGTCACTTCACAGAATTGGGAAACCAGGAATGAAACATATGGTCAAAAAATTTCAAAGTTAGATAGTAACTTGGAGAGGAATGTGTCTTTGCCTCAACTTTCCAAGTTGAACAAATATGCAGGAAGTAGTGAGAGGTATCCAAATCATGCTTTAGGACAAGTCATTTCAAACTGCCGAAACAGGCTTCTTAAGGATCTCCAGCGCTTTAATGCCGTTGTCAGGAAACAAATGTACAGTTATCCTGAGTTATGACTGCATGTACTTGTGAATGAATGCTGCATGCTGGCCAGAAGGAAGATGAACCCTTGGAAAGAGCCACAGTATCGCCTATTTGTCTGGGAGGTCTAATGAATGGCATGGCAAATTAAGAAAACCTTATGTTGATATTGAGTCATTCGTAAGACAGGATTCTGGGCAATCAGGAACTTGCTGGGTGCTTCTAGAGTGGTTAACTTGATACTCGATGTGAGAGGTTTCATGTGTAAATCCTACAAGCAACAGCAGGAAGTAGCAGAGGCACAATCATTTGCAGTTGTGCACATCGATACAAGACATATTGATTACTCCTTTCAATGTCTAAAAGTACACAATTAGAATGTTGTCACTGTCTTACCTTTAGTTTAAATGTTTAGTATTGAAAGAAGGCTTTTTCCCCATTGTGATTAAGCATGACACTGTAGATATTTGTCTTTTGTTGCTGAATCTCACTTTTAAACAATTAAATGGAAGATATTTGACAATATGCAGTAAAGTTCAAACATTTAGATGAAAATTGGTACGGCCTGTGCAGAAAACATCCGATCTTATTTATGTCCAGCGCAGCAGGAAGATTGAGACTAACCATACTGTACTGTATTTTTATGATGCAGAAGAATGATGGACAAGAATCCATGAGCATTGGGTGCCCTCCTTCCTGTTACTGTGGATCTCCTCCAAGTAGAGTAGACAACCCATTGGTGCATGATGTTGAATTTATCCATCAAATGGAGCGCCTTTCCCCACTGCAGCAAACAAAGCTATCTGCTAAGCGTAGCTTTCCCTCTGCCTCCTGAGTTCCTTTAGTTCCAAACCTGTAGCTTGCTTGCACCAGCAATCCAAGCCATTGTGTTTATGGTTACCAGGATTGGTGTCATGGAGGCCTCACTTGCCCAACTTGCTCAGTGTCACAGGAAACACGTCTTTCCTTATGTATTCTTGCAATGGGGAGTAATTCTTAGTAAATCCATTTCTTTTTCTGTGGTCTTTCTGACTCTTCACCTAGGAGGTCTGTATATACCTGAGAAAGAGCTAGATATCATTCTGTAAGTAAGGATTCATGTATCACTTGTCAGGTACTTTTTTGGGTTTCGACTCACCAAAATATCAATGTCAGATCCAGGCATGTAGCTTGTTGACGACTTATTTTCCTTTCTTCTCTTGCTGGTTAATTGCACTTTATTGGAGGAGAAAGAGTGAAATTAATTATACGATATAGATGAATGATGCAAAGCTTCATCCTTCACCAAAATTCAGCACTCTTGAGTTCCTGAGTACCATTGTTATAAGCTTGGTAATTGCTTTATGTGTAATGTTCTAGTTGATTTCCATGGTGTCTCCAGCAGGTCAGCATAGCTTGGGGCACTGTCTGAAACTATTTTTTCCCCTTTCTTTGTCTAATAGTCATCCAACCTCCAACATGCTTGGTAGTGTTCTAGTTGATTTCCATGGTGTCTCCAGCAGGTCAGCATAGCTTGGGGCACTGTCTGAAACTATTTTTTCCCCTTTCTTTGTCTAATAGTCATCCAACCTCCAACATGCTTTCTTATGTTTGTTGAACTCAGATAAAGCCCTTGAAAACCAGTGACAATGGATGCGCACCATTGGGTGCATCTATCAAGTCTGAAAATGCAATTAAACATCATTTCGAACATTTTTTAACATTGGGTTTGATGTAATCTGGACTTTTGAAAATACACCTAAACGTCATCATATTCACCTGAAAATACACAGCATTTTCCCCCATGTCTGTTTCTTCATTTAGCTTTGTTTTGACGGTGGCTTTCCTCAAATACGTTAGTTTTATTCAGCATCCGGTTGACTGTGCATTAAAAACTTTGAGGTGTTCCAGGGAGGGCATTGCTGGATAATTAGAAATAGAAAATATTTGACAATACAATCGGATGCTGGATAATTAGATATGTGAAGACATTTATAACGGCATATCTTTGGATAAAAAAACTCTTACTTGGAAGCTGCTTTCACACTAACATATCGTATAATGTGACTAACTGGCTTTGGACAGCCACAGATATAAGAGAAACTTTCTGCACACACTGGGCACGGGTGAGTACCGCCGGCCAAGGTTCGCCGCATCGACGAATTGGGACGAATCAAGTTTTTCTTGATCCGTCACGATTCTTCGGAATCGGACTGATTCACATGAGAATCAGATGAGAATCGGACCGATTCGATCCGATCGAGCAAACGCCCACCCCTCAGAGACGCATTGATGTGACACAAATGGTGCCCGCTCAGTGCGTGCAGTCTCCAGATATTTCTTATTTAATATTTAGAAGCCACCAGTGCGTGCATTTCTCCAGATATATTTTAATTTAACTTTCGGAAGCCACCATTTTACCTAAGAAAATTATGTCTCTGTAACTTGTTTTGATTTTGAGAAAAGAAGTAATTAGGTATTTCATTAGATGGGAGCTGAATATTTATACCTGAGTACACAGTATAAGTTGTACCCTAGGTACACTATAAGATAACTACAAAAACTACATTGACACAATGACAAATAAGCCCATACTGAAACTAACTCTAACACTCCCCCTCAAGCTGGAGCATATATGTCGAACATGCCCAGCTTGCAGCAAAGAGTAGCAAATCGAGAATTTCCAAGAGCTTTGGTAATAAATCTGCAAGCTGATCTTCTGTGGGAGTGAAAGGAGTGCATATCCGCAATGACATAACAGCATCCCTTACAAAGTGACAGTCAACCTCAATATGTTTGGTTCGCTCATGGAAAATGGGATTTTTTGCAATGTGAATAGCAGCTTGGTTGTCACAGTGCATCTTCATGGGTTCAGAGTAGGTTACACCAAAATCAACCATCAATCTTTGCAACCACATCATCTCACATGCTGTCTGAGCCATAGCACGGTACTCAGCTTCAGCACTAGACCTGGCAACGACATTCTGCTTCTTACTCCTCCAAGTAACCAAATTTCCCCCAACATAAGTGCAGAATCCTGAAGTGGACCTCCTGTCTAGTTTAGACCCGGCATAGTCTGCATCAGAAAAGGCTTCAATTTGCAAATGACCATGCTTCTTGTATAATAAACTTTTCCCGGAGCAGCCTTGATATAATGTAAAATTTTCAGAGCAGCTTGCCAATGACACACTTTTGGCTTCTGCATAAACTGACTAATAGCTCCCACAGCAAAGGAGACATCAGGTCTAGTGACCGTCAAGTAAATAAGTTTCCCACATAATCTCCTATATTTTGCAGGATCATCAAAACAAGGACTGCCCTCAATATCAAGGTCTTGCTGAGAAACAGTGGGTGTCTCAGCTGGTTTACACCCAAGTAGACTCATTTCTTGAAGTAGATCAAGAGCATACTTTCTCTGAGAGAGAGAAACACCATCCTTCCCATGAGCAATTTCAATACCCAGAAAATAGCGTGGTCTTCCAAGATTTTTAGTGACAAAATGTTTCTCTAGATATTTCCGAACTTCTTCAACACCACCTGTGTCACTACCAGTGAGAAGCATATCATCGACATAAACAATTAAAATGACAACACCAGTAGAAGAATGACGAATAAAAACAGAGTGATCTGCTTGACTTCTTTTCAATCCAATTGCTAAAGCAATTTGACTAAACTTGTCAAACCAGGCGCGTGGACTTTGTTTCAGCCCATAAATAGCTTTCTTCAACTTGCACACTAACTCCCCCTGAGCAACGTACCCTGGAGGTTGCTCCATATACACTTCCTCATGAAGGTCTCCATACAAAAAGGCATTTTTGACGTCCATCTGCACCATCTGCCACCCTTGATTAATAGCCAGAGAGAAAAGCACACGAACGGAATTCAACCGTGCAACAGGAGAGAATGTTTCAAAATAGTCAACCCCATAGGTTTGTGTAAACCCTTTTGCAACTAATCTAGCCTTGTACCTCTCAACAGTCCCATCAGGAGAATATTTCACATTAAACACCCAACGACAGGAGACAGGAGTAACATTAGCTGGTCGAGGTACCAGGACCCAAGTATCACGAGAGATTAAGGCACACATTTCATCATCCATTGCAGCTTTCCATGCAAGTTGTGAAAGGGCCTCAGAACAGACCTGGGAATAGAGATGGTTGAAATAGACAAGGCAAACTGATAGAAGGACGGGGCCAAAGAAGTGTAGGAAACAAAATTGCCAATGGGGTGTTGATAAATACTTTTACAAGACCGCACCCCTTTCCGAATAGCAATAGGAAGATGGAGATCTGTAACAGGTGGGGAAGGGAGCTCACCAGAAGGAGGAGGATCCACCGCCGAGGGAGAGGATGGTGGGGAGACAGCTGCTTGAGGTGGTGCACGGCGCTGATAGACCTGTCCATAGAGTTTATCTATAGCATGTGGCATAGAGGCTTCATTGTCAGTGGGAGGATGTGAGCCAGAAGGAAACAAAACAGGTGGAGTAGGAACATCAAGAACAGAGGGAGAGGCTTGCACAGTTGATTTAAGAAAAAAAGGTGTAGTCTCATAAAAAGTAACATCAGCGGAGACAAAGGACTTCCTGGACCGGGGTTCAAAACAACGGTACCCTTTTTGGGTTCTAGAGTATCCAAGAAAAATACAAGGAACTGATCTGGGAGATAGTTTATCACGACCCGGACCAAGTAAGTGAACAAAACAACACCCAAACACCCTAGGAATAAGAGGAAATGGCGCCTTTTTAGAGTGTAGACATAAAAACGGTGATTGTCCATCTAACACTTTACTGGGAACACGGTTGATAAGAAACATGAGGTAAGAACAGCATCACCCCAGAATTGTTTTGGAACATTCATATGAAACATAAGCGTCCGAGCAACATCAAGAAGATGCCTATTTTTTCTCTCAGCAATGCCATTTTGCTGTGGGATGTATAGATGCAAGAAGTTTGATGAACAATCCCATGAGACAAGCAAAAAGACGCAAAAGAAGTCTGAGTGTACTCTAATGCATTGTCTGTACGCACAATTTTGATAGAAGCAGAATACTGAGTTTTTATTTCAGCATAAAAATGTTTAAAAGTATGAAATACATCAGATCTAGATTTGATAAGAAAGACCCAAGTCATACGAGAAAAATCATCAACGAACGTAACAAAATAGCGGAAACCGAGCCTAGAGGAGACAGGAGACGGTCCCCAGACATCAGAGTGAACAAGAGCAAAGGGAGTAGTGCTCCGTGTATTCTGACTCAAAGGAAATGAAACTCTATGAGTTTGCCTAATTCACAGGCATCACACTGAAACTTATTAACTGTGGATGAAACAGGAACAACTCCACGAAGCACAGCAATTGAAGGATGACCCAATCTGCAATGCCACTGATAAGGAGTCTGACTGGCCGACAATGCTTGAGAATTTTGCGGTCTATCAGCAGTGATATAATAGAGTCCACCAGATTCACGACCCCCACCAATCTTCTTCCTCGTTCGAAGGTCCTGAAAGATACAATAAGATGGATAGAATGTCACAGAACATTGCAAGGAACGAGTCAACCTGCTAATAGAAAGAAGGCTAACAGGAACTTGGGAACATAGAGAACATTGTCCAAAGTAAGAGTAGCCAACTGAACAGTGCCTTTTTGCTACTGAGGAATAAGATCCATCTGCTACAGCAACAGGTGCATGTGAGCTAGAAAAATCAAGAGAGGAGAAAAGGAATTCATCACCTGTCATATGAGACGAGGCTCCAGAGTCCACTACCCAAGAAGAGTTATGAGCTGCAAGGGCTTTACCTGAGGGTGTAACAGCATGGAACGAGGATGAAGAGGATGCAGAGCCTTTAATAATGTTTTGTATTGCGTCATACTCTTCCCGAGATAATGTTATGCCTCCCTCTTTTGGTGTGCCATCTGTCTGTGATTGCTGCAATAATGTACTGGAGACTGTGGTTCCCATATCAGATGCAACTCCAAGGTTTGCAATGGGTTTCAACTTGCTTCCTCCTTTGCCATACTTCTTCCAGCAAAAATCTGAACTATGGTTGGACCGTCCACAATGTGAGCATGGCTGACGACCACGTCCACGTCCTCGACCACGACCATTTGCTGCAAGGGCAGAGGTATTACCTAGATCACTAGTGACATTTAATGACTCACCTGAAGATCCACTGGGATCAGAATGGGATGCAGTGCTAGCCCGTAACAAGCGCGAGAAAGCATCTGTCAGCTTTGGAATAACTGTATCTGCTAGCAAATTATCTCGAACATGCCGTAGATTATCATCAAGACCAGAGAGAAACTTTGCAACAATAAATTCATCACGTTGTTTCTGAATCTTTGCCGCATCTGTAGTAGTTGGTTGATGATAGCTGAAGTTCATTCCACAATCCTTGCAATTCCGAGAAGTATAGAGCAACATGTCGACCATCTTGCTTAGTCGCAAACAGTCGAGAATAAAGATTATAGATGTGGGAAATATTTGTCTGGCCAGAGAATGTATTTTTCAGAGAATTCCACATCTCCTTTGCGGTTTCTAGAAAAAGCACATTATTAAAAATATAGGGTTCACAACTATTCCCAATCACCGAAATCACCATCCCATCATCCGCCTGCCATGCTTCATACACTTTCGGATCTGATTTATCTGGCGGATCTTCGTCAATATGAGAAAGTTTCTTCATCGACATCAACAGAAAACGAAAAGCCCTCGACCACTGAGGATAGTTGGCGCCATTCAGTTTGACAGAGGTAGCCACCATGTGGTAGTTTTTGCCTTCTGCGGGGAGAATAGATGTCGAGGAACTCCTATTTGCTGAAGAATCGCCCATAGCTGCAAGAACTAGTTTCACAAGAAGATGTACATGGACGTCGCCGAGCAGAGGTGATCAGCACATAGAGAGAGAGAGAGAGAGATAGTCGAGTTCCCTTATGTGCGGATCATAGAGAGATGAACGAGACTCTTGCTGGGTCGTCAGTGATGCAGCGTCCTCCAGAGCATCCCCTGTTGCGACGGTGGGCTGAGAGAGATGAAGCCCCAGAACATACGGCCTCCTGGGGTCTTCCAGGCGCCCTCCTTATGGTCTGTCACAGGAAGATAGGAGGAGGAAGAGGCAGAGGAAGAGAAGGATGGAGGTGGAACGAGGAAACGTGGAGGATGGAGGCAGAAGAAGGCAGAGGAGGAAGGAAGGAAGGAAGGGGGTGGGGCAGCGGCTTGAAGCCCTAACCAGGGATCTGCCGCTCTGATACCATGTTTTGATTTTGAGAGAAAAGAAGTAATAGGTATTTCATTAGATGGGAGCTGAATATTATACCTGAGTACACAGTATAAGTTGTACCCTAGGTACACTATAAGATAACTACAAAAACTACATTGACACAATGACAAATAAGCCCATACTGAAACTAACTCTAACATAACTGACTTGATTAAAAGCATTCTGTTTGTCTTCGCATGCGCATATAACCCATCATCCTGCATGCATCTGGTGATCACCTGATCCTACAAATTTTCAACAATGGAAGTCTGTCTGCAGTTGCTTTCATAATCGCTGTCATCAGCGGTGCACAAAAGAGATAAATTACAGAAGTGAAGCATAAAACAGAAGAACATTATTCCTGTTGTTCACCGCAGTCATTAGAAGAACAGCTGCCGAGATTTGCACGCGGAGTACAAGGAGCTTCGGCACCGGTAAAATCATCGTCATAACCAAATTCACTGCTTGTTTTTTCGGCAGATGAGAAGTCCAGGCAAATCCCATGCACAACTTGCTCATAAGATTCTGAGAAGTCATGCCAGGTTAGCTGGTGATACTCAACAAGCTGAAGAAGGCGATTGTTCTCTCTTGTCAACGTAGCATTGTCATTGGCTAGTCTAGACTTCTCAGCCAGCAGAGCCTCCAGTTGAAGCCTCACCTGCAAATTATAACAGCCCCATGAGACAATTTCCCGAGAAGCATACACATTGCTCAGCAATAAATGAATTTATAATCTGCCATCATTAATTTGAATGCATATTATTATGTTTTCCTGACTCAAAAACCTAAACTACTCGATAATGTCAATGTGGTTTTCAGCACATTGGATATGCTTTCTATGAACTAATGATAGTACCCATGACCACTGCGTTGTGAAGATGCTTACTGCAAGACTAGATCTGATGTGGATTGCAAGAAAATAACCCTATTAGTAGTTGAAAGGGTTCATGAGACTCTTTTCTCTCTCCCTCTTCATCAACCAACAGAATTGCTTCCCTCACATCAGCTGCATTGTAAGAGTAGTCTTGCAATAAGTATCTCTATTTTGTGATCACTAATCTCATGTGCTTATCTTTGTACACAGTCGATACTAATTTGTAAGCAAAGGTACTTCATAGCTGATGCCATTTGCCCTTTTCTTTTCCTGGATTGCTCAATTGGCAAATAAGAACAAATCTAATCCAGGCACATGGCAATTTCCCCTCATCGGAGGATTTCTTCAGACAAACATGGCAATTCCACTTGCTCGCAATGTCCTGCGATTAGGGGTGTCACACCACTGGGAGCAATAATCTTCCCACCGGTAATGAAATGTGTAAATCTAGAAAAATAGCATCTTTAAAAGTATTATTAAATTAATTAAGATAAAGTTACCTATTATTTAATGCAAATAGTATGCATGAAACAAGTACCATAAAAACAAAAGGAAAATAGAAGGAGAGGAAAGGGGATCCCAGATATGTAGAGAGCCCAAATCTGCATGTATATCTGAGACAACTTGGGGAATGGAAAATAGATGAGTGGTAATGAGACTAATGTTGAGCTTTCGGGTCCATTGTACAACCTTAGACCTCAAGTCATACGAGCTTGTGGGTTGCCTTATATTTTGCCTTAGCACCTTTCTTTAGATATCCTAGGTCTACATGTCCATTCGGGACCATCAGCATGAAGAACACCTTTCCTAAAAATTAGGAAACAGAGCTTATCTAGTTTTTGATAAGATCAAACCATAAAGCTCATTGGTTTATTTTGCCCCCGTCATGATGTCAAGAAGCTTCGTTAAATATCTTTTCCTCTATCCATTAGTCTTGCTGCCACTACTTGACATCCTCATTTTACTCATTCTCATGTTTCAATTTGTTCTTGGGAAAATCGATTAGTAACATTCTTTGAGCATTAGTGGCATTCGTCATGGATGCCAAACAATAATGTTACAAAAAAATTCTCCTCCTAATCCATTTTCCAGATCACAAATTTTGACAATCAGGGTCTTTACAATGTGCATGCATGCTTCCATAAAAGGCCACAACATTCTCTTTCTTAATTTGACAATAGTAGGTCACTCAATCAAAATTTTCCATGTCTTCACCGTAAAGATCTAAAATATCAAAACATACTACAACAGTCAAGGTAGTCCCCTTTGCAACTTGCACTTACTGATATATCAAAAAAATGTCTTAGATACATCTTAATTTCTGCAAAGACAATACTGTAATAATCAGAAATGAACTAACAATTACCAGATCATCTTCATCTGGCCTCAGTCCTTTCTCTAATCCATCTCTTAACCTCCTGTTCTCCTCCTCCAGCAGAGCACTGCGCTCTTGCATAAATCCCAAGTCTGACTTTATGGTCTTCAGTTCTCGTGCAAGTGAAGATGCTTTGGTTGCCATAGAGATAGCAAGCTAAGTCAAAAGAGATTGAAATATGAAAGTTAGAGACAAGAAGAAACAACCGGCAACATCATCAAATAAAGCAAAGAGAACACATGGTCTGGAAATCTTAGTCCAACATTTTTGGCCTTCTTAAGTGTCCCGCCGCATTTTGCAGCAGCAGTGGCGCCTTCTTCGTCAATTTTCAGGTCTCCATCATTGGTGTTTGTTGGACTGCCTTCCTTGCCAGTTCCATTATCCTCTTTAGGCTCCTCAGGGAAGCATGGCCTCTTTGTCTTGGGCTCAGCTTCTTTGTCTTCCTCCACTATTTGACTTTCTCTTCTAGATAGATCAATGATAGAGTGGTTGGCCAGACTTTGAACTCCCTGCCACATGACATAGAACAATGTTGAAAGGGGGCTACAGGAAGAGGAACAAAATCTACATCTATTTCAATAACTATGGGAAGAAAGAAGTAGCAACTTGTGCAGAAACTCATCACGCGTATCTGTTCAGACACAGTTTCTACAGCGTTAATACTCCGATTCCTGGGAACTTGGAAGAACAGGTACCGGCGCATCTCTAACAGACCTAAACCGTCACAGCTAAGAGCATGTAGAATACCGAGTTTTCAGGTACTCGGGAGTCCCCCCTTGAGAGATCTCCTGGACACCAAGCTACCAAGTAAGCCCCGACGCTGATGCACTCAAAGGGCTAAACTTCCCGAGAAAGAAAGGGAGAAGGAGAGACACAGACGTTTGTTGCAAAAACCGTTGCAGTGGATTTAGAAGGCTTCAAGGGGCGTTCGAAATGAACAAAATCCCTCTTAACGGCGAAAACGTGTGCCCTAGGGTTACTTTCCTAGAGAGCATCTGGTAAAAAAACCAGATCTTTCTATTCTAATTATCCTCATTCCCCGGATCACACTGCGTCGGTGTTACAGAGAAACCGAGAAATGGGTGTACAATCTTCGCTCGTCGTACCTGTTGAGCCTCGTCCAACGTGTCCTTAAGCTGCGACAAGGACGAAGCCACGGAGTCCAGCCCTCTGATCAGGAGCAGCGAATCCTCCCTGAGCCGCTTGCCGCATCTCGACTCCACACCGCACTGCGGACGGGTTCCCCCGATTAAGCACAAGCAGATAAAAACAAGACCTAGATTTTTTTCTAGAAAGACCAAAATGGGGGGAGACCAGAGGGATGGATGAAACCCATACTGATGCCGCAGAGGGGGAACCGGCCAGCTGCTTCCGGTGCTCGAGGAGCGCGTCCACGCGGCTGCGCAGAGCCCCCCAGAGCCGCTGATCGGAGGAGGGACTGCTGGTCACCGGAGACGTTGAATCCATGGAAGGGAAGAGGGTCCAAACTGCTGGTCTGAGGAGAACCTGGAGCTGAGTAAGCGGAGGGTAAAGTTAGATGAGAGAGAGAGAGAGAGAGAGAGAGAGAGAGGAGCGCCTGGGAAGCTTGGGAATTGGGGGCTAACGGCTAGTAGGAATGGAAGTGCTTTCAAAAAGCTGGGGTTGTACGTGGGCAACGGTCCAATCGCAACGGCCAGGCAGTTCCCTAATTTGAAAAGAGGCACTCATGTAGACTTGATTGCAACAACAAATGTACATTAAAAAATATCTTTCTTTAAGGAAACTTCATATTTGTATTTATAGTTGTTTGAAGTTGGGCACCTCACTCTCTCTCTCTCCTCTCTCACACACACACACACACACACAAAGGTTATCATCTATCATCCCTGTGGGGCTTCTCATATCTTATCTCAATCAGATTTTTGAGGTACTCCATTAAAGAATAACCCCATGGAAACATTTGAAATCCATATCTCAAAATTCGTATGGTCTTTCTTGATAATTACCTAGATTCTCCTTAATTTAGACAAAGATTTGGGACATGCGACCATGTGTTCCTACAAGAGTTCGCAAAAAGGATTCCCAACCAACGTGGGGTGAATTCTCCGGGAATCCAGGTTAATTTCTCACGGGCATGCGGCAAGGAATTCGATTAGTAGTTAGTTAGAGGTGCTATCCATGTTCGGACACAAGATCTGGATCAAATGGGGGTGGGGATGCTATTTGGCCTCCCACCCTCATAAATTAAGAGTAATTAGTGTACGTATCTCAATTATTAAATTAAGATAGACAGCCTCACTTTAAACTATGATGTTAGAACTACATTTGTAAAGGTTAGAAACTGGTCTTTAGATGAGACCACTTGATCGATACACTTCTAAGATTTGTTGGATGCACTTCTAAGGATGCATTTGTAAAGGTTAGAAACTGGTCTTTAGATGAGACCACTTGATCGATGCACTTCTAAGATTTGTTGGATATGAGAACAAAGTTGAGGATCGACAAGAGGGAGCACACGAGCAATTAGGGGGCTCTAGATTTGATCTTAAGAGAAAATCTCCCGATACTTAAATCAGAAATAATTAGAGAGTGGGTGCAAAAGAGAGGAGAGTGGGGCTTTTGGGCATCTAAGTGTGCATACTTTGCTCCACCTCGGCAAGTCTACTTATAGATAGCAGTCTGGGCTATTCGAACAAGTGCTATTCTTAATTCCCCGACTAGTAAGATACAAATCCTTTCATCTAGGAATCCAGCTTTCCAGGAAAGCTGATAGAATCCATGTTAGATCTCACCAGTAGTCAATCATTGCTTCTCCTTTTCCTTGCATGAGCCCAGAATTCTCTAGACTTGCATGGATGAACAGATCCTTTTGTTCAGTAGCAGCTAGCATGTCGTAAAATTCAGACTTCCACATTTCTGGATTCACTCCTGCTATATATAGTTAGCGGATGGAGTACATTTGTTTTCAAATGTTCACGAGAAGCTTCACTGTTGCTGAATCTTTGATGCAATGGCAAAGGAGATTGAGAGCCTGACAATAGCACCTTAAATTTCTTGGAAAAGCAACCAGCAAGCTCTCTCACGATCTCATCGCCATCTGGCCTGCAAAACTCAGGCAGTCAGCCAAGAGCTGCGTTTTTTTTGAGTGACAAAGAGAAAGGAAAGGACAAAGCCCACCAATACCGGATGAAATAAATCTTCCCACAATTTATAAGGAAAACATTGTAATCCAACTTTGGACACAATCACAAGTGTTGTCCCACAAATGTCAGATTTGGAGGATAGAAGATCCAACAGTAAGTAGGAACGGATAATGACATGAAAATAACATGTCTTTTTTTTTGTTCAGCTCAATGGCTAAGTTATTGGCCACTATCGAGAGATCTCAAGTTCAATACTCAGGATCTCTCCCACCAACTTATGTCCCAAATTTAGAAAACTCTTAGAAAAATGCTTTAAAAAACTTGTTTTTGATGGGAATGAAACCCATAATCTTCTGATATATGTCGGAGTGTTCCACCAACCAGACTACTCCTCATGTACACCAATAACATGTCATATGTTACTCAGATCATGCATTTTGGCTCCAGCGAAGAATAGCCAACAATAAAAAGAGGTGATAGTAAGTAGGAAGGGATATTGACATGAACTACCAATAACATGTCATATGTTACTCATCAAGACATGCATTTCGGCTCCAATGAAGAACGCCCAACGGTCAAAAAAGGTGTACCTGGCCCGTGTACGAGACTTCCACCAACATGGGGTCTGAGGAAGAGACGATGCACGAAGCTCCCGCCAGTGAAGAATAGCCAACCGTATAAAATAAAAGTCGGCTATGTTTGGTATTTGGATAGAGTGGGGATAGAGTAAGGTTATCCTCAAATTTTTGAAGATAAGCTCAAAATTTTGAGGATAACCCCACTCTATCCCAAGTCTATCCAAATACCAAAAAAAGGGGTACCAGAACACTCCTCATCACCCTTCACTAGAATAAAATTTTCAGGATTTCCCCTTAAGTCCTGGCATATTACTTTTAATTGTTTGATTTGCAGCCCATATATGAAGTCTATAAATAGGATCTTGTACGTATGATCACCAATATAAAGAACTAGTTGAAAAATATATATAGAAATTGTTCCCTTTCAGATTACTTTTGTGAGACATTCCGTAGATATATATATACCAGTAGGCAAAAGCAAAGATACAGCATCTGAATTTAACAGCACATGTGATCAGGACAACAATGAATTATATGGTCAGACTGATAATTCTATGATAATTATGACAGGGAGTTACCAAAGCATGATTGCAGATCACAGCTCATAAGAATAAGAAACGTCAAATGTTTCATTGGTTCGACACTTCTTCAACACTTAACAGAGGTGTACATGATCATTAGTCTACCAGTTGAAATAGAATACAGCAGGAAACCACCACCAATACTCTACAGGTGAACATGGATGTGAACTAGGTGCCCTAAGTCCTCAAGCCAGAGGAGACCGTATACTGTCTGTCTCATTTCCACACCACTCAAGAGAAGTTCCTTCTCCCATCATGGTGAAGAAGAGGCTTTAGGGGAGGCACAAGTAAATGGCATAGCATGCTTTTGGTGGAGCAGTAGCATTAAGCATAGATATCACTGACCTTTCACATAAAAATAAGAACAGAGAATGTTTTAAAACTCGGCAAACTAACAAAAATAGTCAAATCCTACAAGCATATAAAATAGTTAAAAAGAGGGCTAAGAAAATAGTTGGTGAAGTTAAATCCAAGATGTTTGAAAAATTGTATAATTTATTAGGAATATGAGATGGTGAAAATGAGATATTTAAACTTGTTAAATTAAGAGAAAGGAAAATAGAAATTTAGATATGTTCGTTGCATTAAGGATGAAGATCAAAGAGTTTTAGTAAGGACTTTGAGGTTAAAGAGAGATGACATAGCTATTTTTAGAAATTACTTGATAGAGATTCCTTCAAGGGTTTCTCTTTAGATGTGGACCAACAAAATTTGATAAATATCAATATTTTAGGCGTATTAAGATGTAAGAAATAAGTGATGCTTTAAAAATAATGAAAGTGGGTAATATCTTAGAACCATATGACATACCTATTAAACTATGAAATCACTACAAGAAAAAAAACTGTTTAGCGACGGCCTCAGTCCGTCTCTATGCCGTCGCTATTCTGTCGCTAAAATGTCTAGCGACAGAATAGCAACGAGATAGCGACAGACACTTGTCTCTGCTAACTTTGCACTTTATTAACATATCTCAGAGCACTAGTTTACATTTCTTCTCTAATCTCTGCAACTGAAATTTTTAAAACTATATTTTTTAACTACTTTAACTGCACTAGTGCCAGGACACAACCACACAACTTAAGCCACTATTCACATTATGGCACAGCAACTGCTCACAATACCAATCTAACAAACAAAAACTCACGGTTTACGTGCCAAAAGCAAACGTAAAAAAACTTCATATCACACCAAAACCACAGACTTACTACCAACAGTGGACATTAATCCATGTATTGGGACATTGTACTTTCAATGTCTTTTCATATTCTAAGTGGACATTGCTCTGATACCAACTGTAACGGACCGGGGTATTTATGCCCATTAAGGCTCCATATCCAGATCCGCCTCCGCGAACGGACCGAAGTCTCGCAAGGGATATCTCACACACGTGTCCAGTAAGAGTACAAAAGACAAACCACAAGAATATAAGACACAAGAAAGTACATGTGCTCATATCTGCTCCAAATTTGTACAACTGTCCCATTACATTAATACATGTCCAATTTAAAAAGAGTACAACTACTGGGGCATACCCCGAGGGAGCACAAGCTCACACAAGCACTAACTACTAAACTACTGCTGGTGGTACAAGTCTGACGCAACGCCACTGCAAGCCAAACACACGGCAAGCCCTGAAAAGAACTGTAGGGGAGTGAGCCTCAACAAGTCACTGGCTCAGTAGGGGCTACCCAAAACAACACTGTAACCACAGACACCTCGACCCCAAGGGTCTCACTGGCAACAACAATAGCCAAACCATTTCATGCTCACATCATGACAATAAATAACAATTAAACATGCTTCGATAATAAACATAACGACCTCAGAAGAAAAGTAGGACTACAGGACTAACATAATATCATTAGTCAGTCCAACAACCAAAGTGCCTAAACCACAGTCTCACTGGCACACTGCTACACAACGGGTTGCCTAAATTATAAGCCACACAGGCAAGTCATTGCCCAAGCTACCACGCTGAACCTCAAACACTTGAGTAACAGGATCGCTAACAAAGAGTGGTCCTTTATACTCCAAACCACACTACATCGGAAACTACACACAAAGTAACGGAACTGGCTACCACGAAGCCAATCACAACACACTAAAACTATAATTGGAATCATATCCAAGAAGAGTAAAATCAACAAGTGGAAGGTCTCACACGGCCTCCACGGAGCATAGCTCAACTAAACCACAACATGCCTAGGCCATAAGCCTCATCGGCAAATTACCCACAAAGGTAACATAATTAATAATTACAAACTAATCCACAATAATCTTATAAACAAAGATCTACTTAAAGCAATTAGGATACAACAAGTGGCAGGTCAAACCACAAGACCTCCACAACACACAAGTACCCGGAAAGGTTGGTACACAATGTACCACCACAAAACTACAAAGTAACCCACGAAGGGAACAAGTACCTGCTACTCTGAGGTACCACAACACAAACACCCGAACAAGGGTACAAGTATGTGATAAACACCACACTGAACCATAATTATATTATACCTTTAATTAGGCACAATATTACAGGTGAAACCTTAATCGACGAGTCACACAAACCACAACTGAGTCACAGCTGTGCCAACACCAGGGCACACCTCGAACTGGTCAAAACCTCGACCACGAGTCATAAACTCACAAACCACAGTCACTAGCAAAGCACGAGTCAGAAAGAACGACGCCACCACACGGGAACGGACTACTGGCTGATCAGGCCAATATCCAACCCGGACAACACAACACAAGAACTACCTCTCAGTCTCGCAGTCACGGACGAAAGGTCCAACTGCTGCTCCACTAGGAAGAAGTCAAACAACTGTGGAGACCAACCAACACACACTGCAGACACACAACTGCAGGCCCATGCCTGGCACCTCTAGAGTCTCTGGCCGGAGCACTCTAAAGTGAGGCACTGGAAAACAGGACTAGCTGGGGACCAGTGTCGACTACTGGTGTCCGTACCCCCAACTACGAGCGCGCTACAAGCGACTACACACAACAACACAAGCCGCTGCCTACTGCCGTCTTTCTCTCAGCCGGACGTACAACTCAGCACAAGAGTGAGGGTGTCCAGGAAGACGACACAGACCTCAACGGTACCACACTGTACCGGGACAAAACCCCGAGCACAACAAACACACGTGCCTGGCTCACAAAGAACCTGGGGTACCCGACTAGAGAGGCATTCCGGAATAGGCGCCGGACCACCACACTCGGCTAGCACAAACCACGATACTTACACATATAGCCTTTACTTATAATTACGATATACAAGTGTTAGGATTAGCTTAACATCGGTCACCAGTGACCCCAAAGCTATCCCACACCAACACACAACTGAACCACAAACTTGCCTATCATTGGTCACCTTATGACCTCCAAGCTAACTCACATTAATATATATATATAAATCGCGATAGCCAATCATATTTGGCCTATCATTGGTCATGAGAGACCTTTGCAACACACACCGCTTACTTACTTCATAAATCCTATAATATTATTTGAAAGACAACAACAGACCAGGGCTAGGTCGGTATGGACCTTCACTGCCCAAACACCACAAAGTCATGGCTAGGCTCACACAAGAACCTCACTGCCCAGTTACTATGATAAATCATAAGATTACATTACAACAAAGTGTGTAGTACACATACCACAAACCACGTAAACAACACGTGTATATTACACCCTAGATGGTGTACCACACGTCTACCACATAAACCACATGTCCAACACATGGACAACGCACTTCAAGAGAGCCACGGGTGCCAACGCACCACACATACTACGTAAAGCGATTACGTACACACACATCATTCATGTAAAACATGCCCATTACATGAGCAGTATGCTCCAAGAGCATAACAAGTGCACTGGCTCACACCGGTCATCGCCATGCACACTCACAAACATGCAATACTCATAACCAGGAAAACTACGTAAACAACACTGCATGGATACATGCACAGGTTGGCGGCAACATCGACTGCCGCTGAAAGAAGTAAACGGCAAGCGATCTAGCCGTTATATCTTGGTGATGAACCTGGCGTCAATCGATGTTGACGCCGAGCTCTTCAACCCCAGACCCTGCAGAAACCTAATCGATCCCACATGCATTCCTGATCCCGAAATCATTAAGAAAATAGGAGGAAACAGTTCCTCTAACCCCATGCATTATAATAAACTAAAACAGCATGCTTTACTACATAAAATCATCAAACCACCATTAACCCACATGGTGCAACTTAATCCGAAAATACAATAAAAATGCTGGTTCAAGTAATTAAGTTGTGTTTTAATGTCTCTAACAAACTAACAGGGCTCGACCCCTACCTCAGAGAACGCATATTAAACTCCCGAAGAACATCAAATCACGCCGAAACCCAAGAAACGTCCCACGAACACCGCACTCCAATCCACCATTCCCCGCCCGAACTGCAGCTACCACGCGTACCACAGCCTTCCCACGAGCTCCCGCCGACCGTCAGGACTCGCGAAGAAGCTCAAGGGTGAAGGTGGGGGAAGAGGAAGGGAAAGAGAGGGGAAAGAACAGGGCTCGGGTCTGCCATAAAAACACAGGCATGCCAGATTAACGTCAACCATTTGGCGTTTAACCAGACCGCCACAACTAGACGTCCACAAGCTTGACGCCAAGTTCAACAGTCGACGTCCTCAACGATGGACGCCAACTCACTGCGTCCAGCAAGCTGAACACCAACACGGACCCAAACCAAACTCGGTAAGGATCTAGTAAGAAACACACAACACTAATGGGCCTCACATTGGCCACCAAACCACTAAACCTGGATCCACGGGGATCGGAAAACGCGCGACGTTACTAGTCGGCAGCTATATGTTGGACGCTAATTAGGGGCGGATGGATAGGTGTCGCTACGTTGTCGCTAATCGCGACGGATTAGCGACGGCAACGGGCTGTCGCTAACGTATGCTACAATCAATATCAGCGGCAACCCATGTCTCGTTGCTAAAATCCGTCACTAATAGCGACGGCTTAGCGACTACAATGCGAACGAACCTATATCGCTGAAACAGCGACGGATGTTGGAGATGGACTCTGATCCGTCGCTATTCCGTCGCTAAATAAATAAAAAATAGACTAATATATTTATATTTAAAAATATTTATTTTTTTACACCTGTATACAATTCATATAACAATAACTAAAAATAAAATATATCACAATCACCATTCACATATAACAAAATCACATAAGTAAGATTCAAACATTTCACACTAACACAAATATCTGTAAATGTTGACAACAAATTACAAAGTGTTTACATAGATAATGAAGAAGATAAAAATAAAAAGTTAAATGACGAGGCTCCTAATCCTCTGCAAAACGAGTCTCGTGGTCGTCGCCATCTACATCGCTGCTAGATTGTTCTCCAATAGCCTACAAACACAAAATAATTATTAGACATGTATGTATATAGAAGAAGAGATAAGAGATCATTTTACAAGTATAAGTAAAATTTAAACATTTCACACTAATTTAAATATCTGTTAAATATTTGCAACAAGTACAAAAATGTTTACATAGATAATGAAGAAGATAAGAATGGAGAGAGCCAAATGACGTACTCTTAATCGTCTGCAAGATGAGTCTCGTGGTCGTTGCCATCTGCATCGTTGCTAGCCTGTTCTCCATCAGCCTGCAAGCAAAAAATAATTATTAGACATGTATGAATATGAAGAGGAAATAAGAGATCATTTTACATTAACAAACTATAAACCTAAACATAAATGCTCTTGACAAATTCTAACCAAGTCCGATTTGGATTTTGTCAACTCCCACATGTCCAGTTTGACTCTCTCCACATGTTCAAATTGTCTACACTATGAACAAACACTTATTTCTATTTTCGGTCTGATCTGTAGCTAATGAATGAACAGATACATATAGCTCTGGCCAATTCACATTGGAAGAATAAGTGCTAGCTTGCAAGATAACCAGAGGATGTAATTGTGTAGCCACTAGCCAGGTAACAAGTTTTTAGGAAGAATCAACTTTTCAGTTTTCTTTCTGCTAACTGGGAAGACACTACCAAAAGTGAATGAAATGAAAAAAAAATGCAAATTCAGCAACGAAAGAAGATCGCCTTCATAATTATTTCAAGTACTGGTTGCCAAGATATAGAAAGAACAAAAAGAGCTAGAAGTAAAAAAAAAAGTATGTGGGGACAGAATTAACGAAAGGTTGCTATCTTCTAAATTCTTTTTCCCTTCATTGTTGACATATAAAGGAAAGACACAGATCATCCAAGACTACAGAATCAGAACACAATTTGTGTTTGAGTGCTTCTTTGCATTAGAAGCAATTAGACTGACAGGCATCCAAGACTGTCAAGATATTGGCCAAGATAACAAGAATGCATTGTCTAAGATGTTCAAGAAAAATTAAGAAAATGAACTTGCTGAGAATGGATGCCTCCTCATAGCCAGGTAACTGTAGAATAAGCCATGCATATATACTAATTAAAATCTTGAATGGGCATCTAACACTGGTAAGACATCCCCAATCCCTCTAATAATATATATATATTATATATATATATATATATATATATATAATGAAATAAAAAATTATAAACAAAGAGTCAAAACATGCAACAAACATTATCAACATTATTAAGAGTATCAAATAAAACAAAATAAACATGCAGAAAAAATGTTATAGACACTATTAAAACACTAAAGGAGTTCACACATGCAATTAGCTAGAATTTTAGAAACACTATTAGTGGCAGAGGGAAAGAGGGGGGGGGGGGGGGGATGGGGGGGGGGGGCACATGTCGGCAGAGGAGCAGGATTGGAAACAGTGATGAGAAGCAAATTGGAGAAGGAGACCTCCTAGCTTTAACATTTAAGCTTTCTTTGGGAGTAAAAAGTTGGTACTAGGTGAGGGTTCCAAGAACCAGAAAGAATGCAAAGTATGAGACCTTCCTCTTCTGCGTGGGAATACCTGAATGACATTTTGGTAAAGATAATGGCTGAAAGGTCTAAGAATCTTTATCCCTTCCAAGTGCTTGCAAAGGTCTTGCAGTGGCTAAAGACTGGAGGCATACATGTGGAATTTCTATGATCATGTTTCCAGTTGACGGATATAGGGTTCAATTTAGATGAAATCTTTCTGAAGTAGCAAACATAGTGAACCAAACTTTTTATTTAGACATGTTATATGATGAACAAGAACCGGAAATCTTGAGTCCTTCTGTGGATGTTTGAGTCGTCAGAAATTAGGAAGTTAGGAAAATGTGTTTTAGTGTGATAAATAATGACAAACTATAATCTTAATGCTTGAGGGTTATGGGGAAACTGAGAGTGCCACATCTTCCATTCCCCTTACCATGATGGTATAAAACAATCACCATCAAAATATTAGCATTAGCAAGCTTTTCTCCAGGTGAGGGCCTTCTCTGGGCATTATTTGAGAAGTTTAGACTCACAATAGGGTGCGGAGGGAGGGGGCGGCCACTGGTCAACAGGGGGGGGGGACGACAGGGTGAGGGGGCACTGGCGAGAGATAGAGAGTTGAAGGGCGCAGAGGAGGGGGATACAAGCCGGCGGAGGGGAGAAGGGCGAATGGGTGAGGGGGCACTAGCTGGAGAGAGAGAGAGAGAGAGAGAGAGAAGAGAGAGAGAGAGAGAGAGAGAGAGAGAGAGAGAGAGAGAGAGAGAGAGAGGAAGAGAGAGAAGAGAGAGAGAGAGAGGAGAGAGATACAAGGTGCAGGGGGGGCACAGGCCATCGGAGGGGAGGAGGGCGGGGGGGGGGGGTGCAGAGGGAGGGGGTGCACAGACCGGCAAAGAGGAAAAGGGCGATCGTGTGAGGGGGTGCTGGCGAGCGAGGGAGAGGGGGGGGGGTTGCAGGTGCAGAGGGAGGGGGGCACAAGCCGGTGGAGGGGAGGACGGCGACGGGGTGAGGGGGTGTTGCAAGGGAGAGAGAGAGAGAGAGAGAGAGAGAGAGAGGAGAGAGAGAGAGAGAGAGAGAGAGAGAGGTTGGTAGGGTGCAGAGGGAGGGGGTGCACAGGCCGGCGGAGGGGAGGAGGGAGACGTGTGGGGGTTCTGGCACACGAGAGAGAGAGGGGAGGGTTGCAGGGTGCAGAGGGAGGGGGCGCACAGGCCGACGAAAGGGAGGACGGCGACGGGGTGAGGGTGCATCAGCCACGACATTACCCTTGCCTGGATGGTATTGGATGTTGATGTCGAAATCCTTCAGATATTCTAGCCATCTTCTCTATCTCATGTTGAGTTCCTTCTGGCAGAATAAGTACTTCAGGCTTTTATGGTCTGAGTAGACAATGAATTTCTCACCATACAAATAATGCCTCCAAATCTTCAAGGCGAAGACCATGGAAGCCAACTCTAGATCATGCACAGGGTAGTTGACTTCATGCGTCTTCAGTTGTCTTGAAGAATAAGCAATAACCTTCTCCTTTTGCATCAATACACAACCTAGCCCAATCCCTGAAAATAACTTTTACGTGAAAATAAAAACGTAATTGTCTATTTGATTGTTAGGAAAATATAAAATTGTATGGAGGGATATGAGATTTTATGATCCACGCAAATGACAAAGAGTCATATATTCATTGTGTACTAACACTATTCATCAATTTTTTATTTTATTTTATTTTTTATTTTTTATTTTTAATATTTTTAAAAATAAAAAAATTAGATAACTAATAAAAAATAAGTAACTTTGACAAATACAATTTAAAGTAGGAGAAATAAAATAAAAATACAATTTGAATGAATAGTATTCTATAGATATTTTAATAAAAAAATAAAAATTAAATTAACTAATAAAAATAATTAAATTTAACAAAGATTACTTAAATGAGTGGAAAAGAATAAAAATGTAACTTACATGAATAGTGCCCAAACCATGTAACTGTAGCACCTGCTACAGCCGCCGCAACACATTTGGAAAATGGCATCCGCGCAATTTACGCGGATGCCAAAATTCGGGATATGTGTGATTTAGTTTTTCAGATTTTATTTTTCAGTGGTACCAAATAATATAAAAATTAAAGTTTTCTTGAAAAGTATTTCCTAACTCAACTTTTCCCCTCAAACAAACAAATCCTAAGTTAGGGAGGGAAATGAAGGGGTCGCTATTATGTTGCTAATTAGCGACAGATTAGCGACGATAAAATAGCCGTCGCTAAAACATGATTTTCTTGTAGTGAAATACTTATGAGACATTGATATTAAGTGGTTAACTAAACTTTTCAATAAAATTTTGACAGATAGGATGTCATTATAAGAGTGGAGAAAAATGTTGTGATTTCTTTCTATAAAAACAAAGGAGATATTCAAAGCTATAATAATTATTGTGAAATGAAACTTGTGAGTCATACTATGAAACTTTGGGAAAGGGTAATCGAGAAACATATTCAATGTATGACCACTATATCAGAAAATTAGTTTGGTTTCATGTAGAGTAGATCTATTATAGAAGCTATTTTTTTATTACAATAGTTAATAGAGAAGTATAAAGAGATGAGAAGAGATTTATATATGTCAAGGCATATGATCGAGTACCGAGAAAATTGATTTGGTGGACATTAGAAAAGCAGAGATTCTCTCATGAATATGTTGACTTGGTTTAGGATATATACAAAGGTGCTACTACTAGTGTGAGAACTATTACTGGAGAGACTTCTAAATTTTTAGTCACTATAGGTTTACATCAAGGTTTTGCACTAACTCTATATCTCTTTACTCTGGTTATGGATGAAGTAACAAAACAATTACATGATGATATCTTTTGATGTATGTTATTTACAAATAATATTGTCTTAATTGATCAGGGTATTGATGGTTTAAATATTAAGTTAGAAAGTTGGAGATATACTTTAGAGTAAAGATTTTAAAATTAGTAAGAGCAAGTCAAAGTTTATGCATTGTAGTTATAGCAATGAGAAGATGTTACATGAAGATATAATTCTAATTGATAGACAGAACATTCATAAGAGTAGTAGCTTTTGGTAGTTAGGATTTATTATTCAATAAAATGAGGAGATTTATGACGATGTTGTACATAGGACTCAGGCAAGCTAGTTAAAATAGAGAAGTACATCAGAGTATACTAGTGAAATTTAAAGGAAGTTTTATAGAACGGTTGTGAGGCCTGCTATGTTATATGGTACCGAGTGTTAGGGAGTATGAAAGGAACACATTAACAAAATATGTGTAGCAAATATGCGGATGCTGAGATAGATGTGTGGTAAGACTAAGAAAGATAAGATTATAAATGAATATTTTCGTAAGGACTTAGGGATAACTCCAATTAATAGTAAAATATGAGAAAATAGATTCATGTGATTTGGACACATGTACCATCGCTCTAACTCGGTGCTGGTTAAAAGACATATCCAAATCTTAGTAGATGTTAGTAAAAGGGCTCAAGAAAGGCGTAAAATGAGATGACACGATGTTATTAGGAAGGACATTAGCTTCTTAAGTCTAAACACATACATAACACTTGATAGAAATCTTTGGTAGAACATGATTCATGTAGTCGACACCAAACAACGTCTGATTATGATGAACACTGACCTTTCACTCACTACAATATTCCTACAAGAACCAAAAGGTTGCTATCTTGTGAGTAGGAAAGATAATTTATCATCGAAAATAAGTTTAAACTACGGTTGCTGATGAACCATAGACAAAATAAGAAGGAAATAAATGAAAATCGCCTTGACATAGTTGAAACTTCCTCCTAGATATAATCAAAATTCATGATCTTGGAAAAGGGATATCTTTCTTTGGAACAAAACTTGCTTTGAAAGAATCTATATAGTGTATCCACGTAAACCTTCGCACGTACACAAAGAAAGTAGCAATCAAGGTTGCGAAAAGTCAAATTAACTTTGAAAAATAATCTTCTAAAAGTGGATGGTACCACATGTTGATTAAGATCTAAAACACATGTAGAATTTTGTATTCTCTTAAAAATCTCTCAAAATCTTCAGCAAAACCTTGGTGTGCAACAATCCACCAAGAAGTTTGATGACTAACGATCTTCATTGAGAAATTTGTTGGCTGATATAGTGAAAAAGATGTGCTTATCAACTGGAAGTTTGATGACTAATAGTCATGATCTTCATTGAGAAATATATCGCCTGATACAATGAAATAGATGTGCTTATTAGAAGGTTATTTCCATCAATAAGCATAGACCAAGTTTTGAAATTGGGAAAAATAATCAAAAACAGAAAACCAGGCATCCATCTATGCATGTGATATTAGGACAGCTCTAGGAAGAGAACCATGGCTACAATGTAGAAGGCTGTGAACTCCATATACTAAGCAAGAACCATATAAAGTTGCTTTCTTTTTCCTATTTAAGAAATACATGTTTATGGTTTTCCTCACAAGAGATAAGATACATCAATTGAATCAATGACTAAGAAATGGTTACTGAGCTCATGGCTTAAACATTGTTTCCCCACTTTTTTTTCTCTTTATGCGTTTTCCTTGATTTCTGGACGTGGTTGTACTAAAAATGAATTCAGAACCCCCATCCTTAAGTTGGACTATATAGTAAATGTGACTAGATAATTTCCACATTTCATGTTTATAGGATATAGTTCATATCATTCTGCCTCTTGATCTTAATTGAGATAGACCCAATTCCCTACCAATTAATTTGAAACATCAAGAAGTCCTTGTCTTTGTTTTATGAAACATGAACAAGATTTAAGTCATCTGTCTTCATCTTTCCCTCCATTACATTGTTCACTTGAAATGTCCAACAACAAGGGGAAAAGTTCCATGTTATCCAATTCTTAACCACATGATTCAGAATTAACACAAGATGTGTTCTGAGTCATATGAGTGGTTTGTATCATCAACTTCTCCATCCACTTCTATAAAGAAAAGCAAGTGTGATTCAGAGACAATTTTGTAATCTTCATCTTTCATTGTTTGCCCAGTCTTCTCACTTATGCCTATATTTCTTCAATAGTCGGATGTTGATCATCCCCGACAATGAATGCGTGAACTTTGCCATTGATCTCAATCCAACTCCAATCTGGCTCTTTATTTACTCCCAAAAATCTCATTGTTCATCTAACTTGTTTCATATCTTGCCATCTATTATAATCAACATAAATACTCGACAAAATAATATAAGCAGATCGAGTCTTGAAATCCCAACTCCATTAGTTTTTCCCCAGCATATGCACCGATGTCAAAGTCCATGTAGTTTCTACAAGCTCCTAGCAGAATTCTCCACAAACAGATACCATGTTCAATGAGAACTGATTCTATGAAATCCTTGGCTTGTTTAAGCTTTTCTGCATGACTAAGAATGTCCACCATGCAACCATAGTGTTCTACCTTTGGCATCAAGCCATGATCATCATGCATTGACCTGAAGTAATTCTAGCCTCTCTTGACCAATCCCATGTGGCTGCATGCAGACATGATATTGACAAGTGTGACATGGTCTGGCTCTATACCCTCTATAGTTTTATGGCATCAAAGAGCTCTAAAGCAGTCCTACCCTATCCATTCTGAGCAAAACCTAAAATGATTGAATTCCATGCAACGACATCTCTCTCGGTCATCCTCCTAAAAATATAATAGCAATCTTCAACGTCTCCACACTATGAATACACAGTAAGCAAGACACTTTCTATTGGAACTTCCAAGTTGAAACCATACTTAATAATACGAGCATGGATTTACTTTCTCAGCTCTAAGGCAGCAAGAGATGAGCAATCTCTAAGAATACTAACCATGATTAAATCACTAGGTAACACACCTTGCATCTCCAATTTTCTGTACAAGATGATAGCCTCTTTATTTTCTCCATTCTAAGCATACCCTCCAATCATTGTATTACATAGCACAACATCAAGTTCCTACATTTGATTGTATCCTTTTCATGCATCATCGGGGCAACCATATTTTGCATACATATCAACTCGTGCACTCTTTGTGTACATTTGGCGTTTAAATCCAACCTTCAATAAATATCCATAGACTTGCTTTCCCTCAACCAATGTCGTCTGATCACTGGATGCATTCAAGACACTGACAAAAGTGAATTCAGTTGGGTTGATCCCAGAAAAATGCATTTCAGAGAATAGCCTCAAGGCCTCACTAGAATTTCTATTTTGTGCGATGCCAGTAACTACGACAAACCATGTAAACGAGTTTGTGTCACTCGATGATTCAAACATCTGGACTGCATCTTGCATTTGTCCACATTTAGCATACATCGTTACAAGGGAATTCTTGATAGAGATGGAGCATAGACCATTTTTCACCGCAAGGCAATGAATTTGCCAACCCTTCCTAGAGAAGTCTTGATGAGCAACATCATAGAGAGCACTGGTCAGGGCAAACTCATTCACACTGTACTCACCTTCCTCTAACAAAAGTCTAAATAGAACAAAAGCTTCATCTCCAACCTTCTGAAATGCATATCTCAAAAGTATGACCGCCCAAGAGACAAAATTTCGAGAAGGCATCATATCATACACCTTATGAGCATAAGAAAGGAGACCCAGCTTGCAATACATGTTTAGAAGAGAGCTCCCCACAATGACATCCTCACAACCCATAATCTTGACCGCGACAGCATGAGCGTCAAGACCATGGCTCGAGTCCGGCAAGTAAGAAGCAACTGTAAAGACACCTAAGAACGTGAAGGAGGTGGGAAAGGCACCGCCTTACCCTCATCCTCCAGAACAGTTCAATCACGAGGTTTGACTCCGCGGGCCCCTACTGACATAGACATTGATGAGGCAATTCCAGGAGACCACATCCTTATTCTCAATCTCCTAGAAGCTGAGCGCCGCCTCCGCCATGTGACTGCACTTGGCATATAGGATGACGAGGCTATTGCTGAATTAGCTGTTGATGGAAGCCTCTGTTTTGAGGACATGGACATGGACGGCTCTTCCAAAGAGAAGTTCCTTCTACTCCATGCACTGGAGAAGGAGACGGGAGAGGAGCGAGAGGGAGGCAACAGGCCAACTACTCATCACCGCCTGGCTACTGTCTGTCGGACAACTTTTGAAAGGCAAAGTCCTCTACCATGGCCGACAAAATTGTCCTCTGCAGCCTCGGTGCTCCCTCCAACGACAACCAACATATGCTACACTACATGGTGGTTCGCTCCATGCTAGCACAAAACCCTTATTGGAGTGGAGGGTAGTTAGAAGGGTAGATACAAGTGAGATCAAACACAACAAAACAAGCTGCACTTTTTTGGTCTCTCTCTCTCTCTCTCTCTCCTAATCGTTTGGTGCACACCGCGGGGGTGATATGCGCACAATGCTCCCATTGGCTACCCATCACGTTAATAGAGAGCGATTTGCAAACACACTTCCCTGCCTTGATGTGCACTGAGACTTTTTTTTCCCCTTCTTTTAACTTCTAAAGTCAGAAGTTCAGACCACATATGCTTAGGCACGTCACCGATGCTCACAGTGGTGACTCTATTACAAACCTTTTCATGCTTATGACTATCTAGTTACACATGAAACTTGTATTTAGTTCAATCACAAATTTGATTTATCACATGTTAAATATTTTTCACGAATAGGAATTGGATTGATTTAAATATGCCAAACATAACAAAGTTTTGAAATGAACTCTCCTAGTCAGACGAAGGAGAGGACAAAACTCTGGGTTACAACGGCCACAAGTTTGGCTTGGCCTACCGCTGCCGCACGATGCAGCTTCTCTTTGGGAGGTCAACTGTACAAATATTGAAGACTCGATTCTGATAATATATATGAGACTCGATTTTAGTAAACACTTAAGATTTGATTTTTATAAATTGCATGAGACTTGATTCTAATAAAATAGATGAGACTAATTAACTTTTAATAAAATATCAGGACTCTATTTTTATAAAATATTGAGACTTGATTCTAATAAAATACTTTTAGCATAGTATGACTTAGTTCCATACCGGTAGGGACTGAATTAAGGTTCTATAAATTAATAACTTAGGATTTATGCAACCTCATAAGTCAGGAGTCAAACATGAGACATGATGTTGGAGTTCAATGAAACTGTAAGTTGTAACATGATAAAGGTCTAAGGATATTCAAGACAATTCAATATTATAGGTCAACCATTTCAAAAAATAACATGGAGTAGTAGTATCCGTCTGAAATAAGGAACAAGGTTCATATGGGTAACTAACCCGAATACCATGCACGTAGACAAAATTTTAAAAATCATTTGACATCTTCAAAGAATTTTATGAATTCAAAGACATGATTAAGCATAAGACATGATATTAGAGTCTAATGAAACTCTTAACTATAGCTCAATAAAAGACACATGGACATGGCTTCATGCTCGAATATCAATAGAACGATTGCTAAAAGCCATGCATAAGAAGAAAATCAATATTTCATGAATAATACAAATGGTATGCGCTAAAGAACATGATCATTGTGGTGGCTGTTTTCTGCCACCTAACCCCATCATGACCCATCAGGGCCCATCAGCACCTTCCCTTTTGACGTGGCCTCCTTGCACGGTCCCACGCCTCCGTACGGATCGGATAAAAGGGGACCCACGTGCCAGTCACCCCTAGCGAAGCATTGCCGAGCTCTTTAGCGGAATGCTTCCGAACATGGACGTTAATCCTGCTGCGCGGAACAACCCTGGATATCACCGAACAGCACGTTCGATCCCCCCATGCGGGTCACCTGCTCGGAAGGTATGTCCAGAGGGTGCCGAACAGGTTTTCTGGCCTACGCCGCGGTTATAACCGCCCCAGGTCACGCGCCCCATCTTCAAGAAGCACGAACTGCCTGGCATCCCAACGGGCATCTGAGCGCATAACTCCTCCCGTTATGCGCACCCATCAAGGCGTCTTTCCAGGCACGATCTATCAACGTTACGCACGTTAGCCTTGGCGCCAACGCCTATAAAAGTACAGGTACAGGACCATGCACTGGTACGTTCTCTCCCACGCGAACACACCTTTACACTCGCAAACCCCCTGCCTTGCAAGCCTCGTACTGACTTAGGCATCGGAGGGTTTTCCCCGGTCTTCACCGGGTCCCCCCCTGATCATTTCTGGTGACTGCAGGAACCTTCGTCCGCACCAGCGATCGTCTTCCTCATCTTCTGTAGTGGAGGCCTGTTTGGCTCCAGCCCAAACAGGAAATCACCACCACATTTGGCGCCGTCTGTGGGAACGGCACAGTCATGGCTCGCGGACGATCCTCTCACCAGAACGCAGGGAGTAGGGCGACCAGATCTCGCCGCTCACAGGCGAATTCTCCTCGCCGGTCTACTCCTGTCGACGTCAACATCGCCCCTGCGGGCACCAACAATAACGACGTCCCCGCGCCGGCGGTTGCCGCGTCGGCAACTGCTCTCGAAGTAGCAGAACTTCGGGGGCAGATGCAGCAGTTAACAGGTGTTTGTCTTGCCCTGCAGGCTCAGCTGGTTAGACCACCAGCCTCGGCGGTCCCCCTACCGCGAGAGCGGAAGGTGGCGTCGTCGCATCGGCGTTCTCGCGTCCTCCCGGCGCCTCAAGAGCAGCAGGCAGACTCACCGCGCCGGTCGCATCGAGCCCCGTCCGAGGAGCGGGCACCGGAGCGCCGCGGGCGTTCGCCCCGTCACTCTGTTGTCTCCCCCCATCCGCCGCGATCGGTCGTGGGAGCCAACTCCCACGCGTCCGGACGAAGGGGCCCCGCTAACTCCGAACAGGAGCTCGCTAGGCGCCTGCGACGTGTGGTCGACCTCGAGCGCCGCGTGGATGCGATGGTTCAGCGCGCGGAAGGGAAAGCTCTGGCGGAAGATGACCTGGACTTCCGCTCCCCTTTCAGCAGGGAGATCCTGGAAGCTCAGGTCTCTTTCAAGCTTCCTCTGCCCACCATCGCACCCTACGACGGCACCACCGATCCCGCCGACCACATCCACGGCTTTGAGTCGCACATGGTGTTCCATGGAGCATCAGATGCGGCCAAGTGCAGGGCCTTCCCTGCAACCCTTAAGGAGACTGCCAGGGCCTGGTTCGAGACCCTTTCGGCGGGCTCCATCACCTCCTTCCGCCAACTGGAGAAGTCCTTCCGGGACAACTTCCTTGGTGGAAGGTCACAGCCGCGAACGTCGGCTTCCCTCCTGGCCGTACGCCAGAAGAAGGGCGAGGCGCTCTGGGACTTTGTCAAAAGGTTCCGAACAGAGGCGCTTCGCATCTCGCGTCTGGACGTCCCTCTGGAACCAGCTCTCATCCAGGGCACTCGCGACGGTTTCTTGCAGAGGACCCTTGGCGTCCAGCAGCCCGCCACCCTTGCCGAGCTACTCTCCATCGCACAACGCCATGCGGCTTGCGAGGAGAGCCTAGCAGCAGCAAGGGCGGAGCAGGGGAAGCAGTCCGATAAGAAGTGGCCTTCCGATAACGGCTCTGACCGTGATCGGAAGAAAGGACGACGCAACGGTGATTCGCCGCGCCGACCGCGCCCCTTCACCAACTACACCCCCCTTACCGTGGCACCCGAACAGATCCTGGCGGAGATCAGGAACGAAGCATTTGTTCGGTGGCCACAGAGGATGCGCTCCGACCCCCGGAAGCGTGATCAGAACAAGTACTATCGCTTTCATCGCGACCACGGCCACGACACCTTCGAGTGCCGCCAGCTTAAGGACGAAATTGAAGACCTTATCAAGCGCGGCTACCTTGGACGGTTCGTGTGCCGGAATGAAGAGCGCCCCAGACGCCGAGAGCGTACTCCCGAGCAGCCGATCAACAATGAGCCCAATGGGCAGGAGATCAACGTGATCGCGGGAGGCTTCGGCGCAGGCGGAGAAAGCACTTGAAGCCGACGCGACTACGCAAGGCGAGTGCATGTCGTAGATAGGCCCTCGGCACCTCGGCCGGCCCCATATCCCACCAGTCCTGCACGCGCACCGCCCGAAGAGGCCATAACCTTCTCGGACGAAGACCTTGTAGGGGTTACGACCCCACACGCTGATGCGCTGGTCATTTCGGCCACCATCAATCATTGTAATGTGCGCCGGATTCTGGTGGATAATGGAAGTGCCCCTGATGTATTGGCTTACGATTGTTTTGTCCTCATGGGCCTGAAAATCGATCAACTCGCTCCCGTAAACTCGCCTCTGTTCGGCTTTTCGGGAGTTTCGGTCCAGCCCATGGGACGAGTTCGCCTCCCGATCACCTTAGGGACGGCTCCAAGGGTCGTGACCAAGATTGTTGACTTCTTGTTCATCAACAACATGCCTGGATACAATGCCATCCTCGGCAGAGGTCTGATCGGGCGCATCAAAGCAGTACCTTCGTCACTCCATCAGAAGATGAAGTTCCCTACCCCGAGCGGAGTTGGCGAAGTGCTCGGGTGTCAGCGCGAGTCTCACCGTTGCTATGTCCTCTCCTTAAGGGACAAGCAACCACTCGCAGATCGAGCCCCTCCAACGTCCGATCAGCCTTCCACCAGCCGAGGAACGCCTGCTAAAGATTTAATCCCCGTCCAGGTAGACGATGACCCCGAACACGTCTTATACATTGGCGCCTTGTTGACAGAGGCCGAGCGGCAGCGCTACACAGCCTTCCTGCTGGCCAATTTGGATGTGTTCGCCTGGTCTGATGATGAGCTTCCGGGCATTCCCCCGGAGATAATGGTGCATCGCCTCCGTCTGGATCCCCGGATTCCACCGGTTCAACAGAGGAGGCGACCTGTGAACCGAGAACGGCAGACTGTGATCCAAGATCACGTTGTCAAAAGCCGAACTGTTGGGCTCCTCCGAGAAGCCCAATACCCAAGGTGGATCTCCAATGTGGTCCTCGTACGCAAGGCCAACGGTAAATGGCGTGTGTGCGTTGACTACAAGGATCTCAATAAAGCGACGCCCAAGGACAACTTCCCTCTGCCGCGCATTGATCAGCTGGTGGATGCTACTTCCGGTCACGAGCTTCTCAGCTTTTTGGACGCCTACTCTGGTTACCACCAGATCAGTATGCATCCCCCAGATCAAGACGCCACGACGTTCGTCACAGACCTAGGCTTATACTGTTTTACCAGAATGCCTTTTGGCCTAAAGAACGCGGGTGCAACTTACCAGCGGCTGGTCAACAAGATGTTCGAGCAGCAGATCGGGCGCAACATGGAGGTCTATGTTGATGACATGCTGGTCAAGACGCTTCCGAGCACTGACCACATTTCCGACCTCCAGGAAACTTTCGCAACTCTGCGAAAGTGCAATATGAAACTCAACCCTGCCAAGTGCGCGTTTGGTGTCCGGTCGGGCAAGTTCCTCGGTTTCCTTGTGTCAAACAGAGGAATAGAGGCAAACCCGGAGAAATCCAAGCCGTGCTTGAGATGAGCAGTCCAAAGACAGTGCGCGACGTCCAGCGTCTGACGGGGCGTCTTGCGGCACTGAACCGTTCATGTCCCGAGCAGCAGAAAGAAGTTTTAACTTCTTCAAGTTGCTCCGAGGCCCTAAAAGCGCCTCGAAGCAAGGGGGGCAAGTACGGTGGACTGATGAATGCGAGGCTGCCTTCACCGAGCTGAAGGCATTTTGGCAGCCCCTCCTGTTCTCTCAAAGCCTGTGCTCGGGAACCGTCTGTCGTGTATCTCTCGGTTATCGAACACTCCATCAGCGCAGTCTTGATCAGAGAAGAAGGAGCGGCGCAACATCCGGTGTATTACATCAGCAGGGTCCTCCAAGAAGCTGAAAGGAGGTACCCTCGAGCAGAAAAACTCGCCCTCGCTCTTGTCACGGCTGCCCGGAAACTTAGGCCCTATTTTCAAGCCCACTCCGTCACGGTTCTAACCGATCAGCCACTGAAATCCATCCTTCAACGGCCGGAGGCTTCTGGCAGGCTCATCAAATGGGCAATAGAGCTTGGAGAGTTCGACATTAGCTTTCGCCCTAGGACAGCAATCAAAGCGCAAGCATTGGCAGACTTCGTTGCGGAATGTACTCTCCCTACCGAGCTGGACCCACCGTTGGCGGACGAACCTCCATGGGAACTCTACGTCGACGGATCCTCTTGCGTTACAGGGAGTGGAGCTGGCTTGGTCCTCACCTCCCCAGAGGGGTTAGAGTTCCAATACGCCCTTCGTTTCCGCTTTCCAGCCTCCAACAACGTAGCCGAGTACGAAGCTTTGCTGTCCGGTATCCGCATGGCTAGGCACCTTGGAGCCATTCGGCTTAGAGTCTTCAGTGACTCCCAACTGGTTGCCAGCCAAGTGAGCGGGCAGTTCGGAGCAAGAGAACCCCGCATGGCTCAGTACCTTCAACAGGTCAAGAGCCAAGCAGAGGGTCTCCTATACTTCGAAGTTATACACGTCTCACGGGAGCAGAATGTGCGAGCCGATGCACTTGCCAAGTTGGCATCCTCAGGTGACATCGCCCCTTCCCGCTCCGTGTTTATTGAAGAGCTCGCCTTACCGAGCACGGAGGTAGATGTTGCAGCCATAGAAACAGACCCACCAACTCCGAGTTGGGTGGACCCTCTCTTGGCGTACTTACTCTGGGGTGAGCTTCCGCCCGAACAGGGTGAAGCTCGGAGAATCAGGATGCGTTCTCAGCATTTCACCCTCGTAGAAGGTAAGCTGTACCGACGGTCCCTTTCAAGACCTCTTCTGCGTTGCCTCAACCCTGAGGAGTCCCTTGCGGCCACAGAAAGTCCACGAGGGGCTGTGCGGAAGCCACCTGGGGGGCAGAACGCTAGCACGCAGCATTATCCGAGCAGGGTTCTGGTGGCCTTCTCTTTAGAAGGATTGCATGTCCTTCGTCAGAAATGTCCAGAATGCCAAAAGTTCGGAGAGCTCATCAAGCAGCCTGCCGAACAGCTTCACAGCCTGTTCGAGCCGCGCCCTTTCGCCAGATGGGGCATTGATATCTTGGGTCCCTTCCCAGAGGCCCAGGGCGGAAGAAGTTTCTGTTTGTGGCCATCGATTACTTCACCAAGTGGATCGAGGCCGAACCTATTGCCACGATCACCGAACAAGCCGTGTGGAAGTTCGTCTGGAAGAACCTCCTCTGCAGGTTTGGCGTTCCAGAGTGATCACCTCCGACAACGGGAAACAATTCGACAGCACCTTCTTCAAACAGAAATGTGCCGAGCTCGGAATCTACAACCACTTCACTTCCGTGGCGCATCCCCAGGCCAACAGGAACGCAACCCGCGAAGAAGAAGAAGTACGGGAGCAGAGGAAAGCACAAGAGGGGAGATGGCAAGTGGCTCTAAAGGCAGCGGACTCTGGAAGATTTTCGAAGGTGAAGACCCCGCTCTCACCTCCTCCCCTTCCTTATAAGGAAGGTGACGGCGCAAAATTCGAAGCGGGGCTGAAAACGACGTTTCCCTCCACTCCAAGTCTCTTCTCTAATGACCCGCGGGTGACCGTTCGAACCTGGCATGTGACGTTCCGGGTCTGACACGACCCACGTTGTCATCATGAAAGCTTCATGTTCGAGGTGAACCCTCCTTTAGCGACGCCGCCGTACGTCTGTTCGGATCTCTGAGGACGATACCGCATTTATGGCGGAGATGACACCCGAGTAGGTCGCTGCCCTCAAGCGCTCCGACTTCTGAGCCGCTTGAGGGCGTGGGGGGCAAGTGTGGTGGCTGTTTTCTGCCACCTAAGCCCATCATGACCCATCAGGGCCCATCAGGGCCCATCAGCACCTTCCCTTTTGACGTGGCCTCCTCGCACGGTCCCACGCCTCCGTACGGATCGGATAAAAGGGGACCCACGTGCCAGTCACCCCTAGCGAAGTATTGCCGAGCTCTTTAGCGGAATGCTTCCGAACATGGACGTTAATCCTGCTGCGCGGAACAACCCTGGATATCACCGAACATCACGTTCGATCCCCCCATGCGGGTCACCTGCTCGGAAGGTATGTCCAGAGGGTGCCGAACAGGTTTTCTGGCCTACGCCGCGGTTATAACCGCCCCAGGTCACGCACCCCATCTTCAAGAAGCACGAACTGCCTGGCATCCCAACGGGCATCTGAGCGCATAACTCCTCCCGTTATACGCGCCCATCAAGGCGCCTTTCCAGGCACGATCTATCAACGTTACACACGTTAGCCTTGGCGCCAACGCGTATAAAAGTACAGGTACAGGACCATGCACTGGTACGTTCTCTCCCACGCGAACACACCTTTACACTCGCAAACCCCCTACCTTGCAAGCCTCGTACTGACTTAGGCATCGGAGGGTTTTCCCCGGTCTTCACCGGACCCCCCCTGATCATTTCTGGTGACTGCAGGAACCTTCGTCCGCACCAGCGATCGTCTTCCTCATCTTCTGTAGTGGAGGCCCGTTTGGCTCCAGTCCAAATAGGAAATCACCACCACAATAATATTTTAACATGGCTTGCACAAAGATACCTATTTTAGCACAAGAAACTAAGGAACAAAATCCTAGAAAAATCTCCTTCTAAATTTAAGACAGAACTCTAACTTGACCCTCCTTCCTCCTCCTTACATTGCTTGAATGCAACTTTGAAAGAGGCAAGATATAAGACAATTATGTATACTCTACCACAAACTAGCGAAATTGACTCAAGAGGATAGCGAAATTGACTCTACCACAAACTAGCTTACAATTACAACATTTGTTGTAATTGGGTGATTTAGCATTAGAAGTTTATTTTATTACTGGCATAATTTCCTAGGTGTAATAGGTGACACTTTCAATTTTGCCATGGTTAGAATTAGCCAAATCATAACCAGGGGTTGCTTATCTAAGTCGGTTCTAAGATTTTTTTTAAGTAGTCAAGATGATGGATTCCTATGTAATCATGCAAATTCTAGAGCGTATGCATACAAATTGAGATTAACTATTAATTATTGATTATGATCTGTTCTTATATCCAAGAATCTATTCTTGGTAGTTTTAAAGATCTAAAGAGTCGATTTTATCTTAATATTATTTTATTAGTATTTTTTATTTTTACACTTTTAATATTATGCTTCTATCCTTTTTATATTTTTTAATGCTCAGAGGTGTTATGGTACCCTATAAGCAAAACATTGGATGTACTCGTTATTGACAACTTTGAATTAATCAACTATGTTTTCACTGTAGACACATAATTGATTAAGTTTGTGTAAGTGATATTACTATATTGAAGTAATCAATTTATGTTATCCAATTAATCAACTAAGCCAATAGATAAATGATATCATCACACTATGAACACTACATTGAAATAGTCGATTACAACTATCATGTTATTTTTATTGTCTTCTTAGCACATGATGAAGTTTATAATTTGTACAATTGATGACAAATCATAAAGATTTATGATTAATGAAATTGTCATTATAAAAATATAAGTCTTAAATATTTATAGTCGAAGGACACATTGAGAATAGACATCATGAGTTCGAGATAGACTATAACATAAATGCTATTTACTCATATGATGAGGGTGATTGATCTTATTGATTACTTAGGTTGAGACTTTAAAGTAGATGTGTAGGTGTCATTCATTGAATGGATTTGTTGAACTGACCCATACAAATAGATTTTAAATCCGACAGTCGAATGTTGATCCGATATAGTTCGTGAGTAATTCCAATCTCAATCCGTTGTACATCATCATTAGATATTGGATTAGAATATAATTAATACTTGAATTTTTTTTTGAAAATTAATGAAATCATTTGATTTAGAAGTTTAAAAACATGTGAGATTGCCATTTTTGTTTACTTTTATTTATATAACATCTATTATTATAATAATTTTAGAAATATTTATATTTCATCACTATAATAGGTTATAAATGGTAGTAACTAGTTATAGACTATTGTGTTTTTTTGTTGGTTTTATTTATTTAATATTTTTAAATCATATATAATATTATAATAATTACAAATTACTATTATTAAAATTCATTAACTCTATCAACTTAAAAAATTTAGCGACGAAGTTGGGACTCATTGTCTTCCTTCTAAGATAGAAGATTAATTCATCAGAAAATAAAAATTTGACAAAGAATTGGAGGTGGATTTAATTAAAATTTCTCTCCTTCCTCTCCTCTCTCTCTTTTTTTTTGAAAATTTTGTATATTTATCCCTATAAATATAGGTAATTAGATATTGAGAAAGGCTTATTGCACTTGCACATTGCACTTTAAGTGCAATGTGACTAGGCAATAGCTCATGTGGCACCCCTCACATGAGGAGTGATAAAGTGGCTATCCACTTGTTGGATGCCACATGTGCTTGTTGCCTAGTCACATTGCACTTAAAGTGCAATGTGAAAGTGCAATAAACCTTTCTCTTAGATATTAATCCCACAAATCTGACTATTGCTATATTAATCTATAAAAAATATATTGTAAAAAAGTCCATCTAATTAGTCGAGTCAAAGAAAGTGGATACTGGTTACGTTCCCTCGTCTAGTTTTGCCCAGATTTGTTGCTCCATACATGCTTGGTCTTGCTTGTGTTAGGGCGTTGTTTGCTGTTAGTGTGCGACAGTGGCGGATCCTTAGTAAAGTCAGTGGGGTCACGTGACCCCACTGACTTAGAAATGAGTCTTAAAAAGTTCTTTTTTTTTTTGTTTATATAGGTCAAAATTTTATGTACGTCTATATAAGGTGACCCCACTGAATTTAAGGATGACCCCCCTATAGTCAAGTGACCCCACTGAACTACTTTTCAGGATCCGCCACTGGTGTGCGATATATATATATATATATATATATTTTTTTTTTTTCTTCTTCCCATCCCACTACTTATCTTACATTGATTCAAATAATGCTGAGACAGTCATATATATATAGCTTATGCCAAGAAATCCCACTAAATCTGAACATTAACATAAATTGTCTTAGATCTCTCCAATTGATGATGGCAATGGGTTGCATGTCTAGATTTTACTTGTCCCTTTTACTAGTTTCTAGACATTTTGCATTTGCATATGATCCTAGTAAAATTTACTGCTCGCAATTTAATAATTAGATAAGCACTTCGAATAGAGTTTTGTTCTCACAGATAAATAAAAAATAATAATTTATAACTTCAATAAGAAAACTTTGCAGATTAACTTTTTCCCTGAGATAGCCTATGTTTTTTGTTTCTAGTTATTTTATTTGAAGTTATCAATGGAGGAAAATAAATGAGATAATAGAATTTTTTTGCGTGAGATTATCCTTTCCTTTTATCAAAGGGTCCTAGCTAGGGCTACCAATAGATCTTCGTTTTTCATTTAGCTAATATGTTTTTGTATTTTTATAAGATGCGGAACTCTGAAAAGAACTTTTCGATTACTTAACTTAAGCGGAAATAAATATCTGAATTCTCATAGGATGTGGAAGCTGAAACATCCAATTTCATATCCGTTTTTTCGTTTTCAATAATTTTTAATATATTATATAATATTTTTTAACAATAAAAACTCATCAATCTCAAAGCTTTAGCTCTTAACTTTTTAAGTCACTATCTCACACCTCCAATCTATATGCGAATGTTATATATCCTTATCCCAATTAGTAGTTAATAATCACTATCTCATTCCATCATATGTAACAATTTTTTCTCTTATACTCTTTATATTTACATATGTCAACTATCTATTACTCAACATATATAATTATATGATATTACTATCCTAATTTGATTTCGTCATACTTTATTTAGTGTCATTATAATATATGTGATGGAGAAGATATGATAGAAGATATGGTGTTTACAGTTCGGTTTGGTCTTAGTTGGGCTATTTTTTTGTCAATTCGAACCGAATCGAATGAATGCCTTAAATTTAATCGAATTGAACCGGACTTATTTCGATTCAACCTGAATTGAACCAAACACCAGGCCAAATCGAACCGAACTAGTTGGTTAGATTTTTTTGTTTGGCCCAAATAATAAATAGCCTTGGTAGAAGTTATATTTTTATTTATTGTTGTTAGTTATCTATACTAATAAATTATTAAATTTATATTTGAAACTATTTATAAATTTAATTATCAATGTATTTGTAAATTTATAAATATTGTTGTAATCGCCGTTTTTTCCGACTTAAAATAAAAATGGATGCAAAAATAGAAACACAATTTTCCATTTTTATTTCTAACTCTATTTTTTTTATAAGAAGTGGAAGTGCAAATACTTATTTTCGATTTCGAATCCGACCCAATGACAACCCTAATCCTATGAGATTTCTAATTCAAAGCTTTCTCCATTTGTCAGAGGGGTAGAAGAATCTAATGAGAAAAATACCCTTTAAAAGAGTATGCTCTATATATTAAAAAAACACCGATTAAAATGTAAGTCATGTAAAATGAGCATAAGGGCAACCGTATGGAAGCTTTCTCTTAAGGGCTGGCATGAAGGCTACCTACTTTTCTCATTTCTCTTTATCGAATTTAAGAAGACTTTCTGAGTCATTTATTCTTAAACATATTATTTTTTGTACACAATTTATTAAAAATACTTTTTAATTAAAAACGCAGTTAGTAGATCAATTTTATTCTAGAGGAATTCTCTTCTCTTGTATCACATGATGACACATTACTTCTGCGCACTACTCAAGTAAAACTCAATATTATGATACATCATTTTGAGTGTAATTTTGAAAGAAGATTTTTTTTTTAGTTTTTAGTCTTTATATAATATTTTTTCAAAATTGACTTAAAGTTCCTATAATTATTTGGCCCTTCTTAGAAGTAGGTCGGTAAAGACCAAACAGTTTAATTATAAAAGTGATATGCACTTGTATGACTGCTTGGATGCTTCTAAATAAAGTTGGGGTTTTTTTTTTATTGAATAGTCAAATTATTGAGATTAAAAACCAATTGTAATAGAATACAAGATTAAAAACTAGAAAAATCTTTAAGAAAATGTAACTTTCAGGGGTAAGGATTACAAAGATTTAGAGCAATAGGCATGTGACGAGTACTTAGGTGATAAATACGCCTCCATGTATAATTACATATCAAAAACAAAAAAATAAAGATTATTAAAAATAGAATAGGCCAAAATCTTTTATACAAAATTTCTTATCTTAAATCTTTTCTATTGAGAACTAGGTTTTATTACTCCACAAAAAAATTAGCCCATCAGATCAACCAATAGGACACGGCCACGTGTCTTCCAAGATGCTGTTTATTACGGACCAGTACGTTCCAGTTCGGAGGCTTGGAAATCCCACTTTCCTATTGGCCGAACAAGGGAAGGAACCAGACCGCCCGGTTAGGACGCCAGCAACGAATCTTCGACCGTTCGATCTCCATCCTGCCGCGAGGCGCATCTGGTCCCGAAAGCAGTAACCTATAACGGCTAGGGACAAATGAGACAATTCGCAAGTAACTAACCCTAGCACACAGGTGAGACCCGTTCCCCGCGCGCCATGCGCCACCCGCCACCACCAGAAACCAAACCCCACCCCCTCCCCTCTCGTGTTCCCGTCCACATACATAAAGGGGAGGGCAGCGGCGGCAAAGGGCTTCCTCTTTTCCGTTAGCGGCGGCAAGGAGGAGCGAGGAGCAGAGTCGAGGAAGTGGGTGCGCTAGGGTTTTTCGTGGGAGGGAGAAGGAAGGCCCGTGGGTAATCCATTCCTTACGACTCTCTCAGTTCCTCCTTTGTTTTGACAATATTCCTTCTTTTAGTTTGTTTTGGGATTGTCCGCTGGTTGGATATGATTTCCGGCCCATGTTGCGGCAGTGGGGGGTTGCTGTGTGTCTTCACTGGGTTTTCTTGGGTGGTCGGTGTTTTTTAAGACTTTTGCTTTCGTACTCGATCCTTTAGTGTTTTGTCATCTATTCTGCTTCCTCTGTAGAAGAGTTGGTCAAGTTTTTTAGATACGGTTTGTGGTGTATATGGAGGCTATGGGTGTTGTTATTTTTCTGCAATGGGTTCCTATGGATATGGGTCCGTGAGAAGTTTGCATCTTTTGCTCAAACTTTATTGTTTCTGTTTGAATCCTGCATTTTCCAGGGTAATTGGTCGACTGATTAGATATGATTTCTGTCGTATCTGGGTTGCTATGTTGTGTGATGTCGGGTTTCTGTGGATGGTGGCTTTGTGTAGGGTTTCCATTTTTTGTCAGGTGTCTTTTTTATGTTCTGTTATCTTCGTTTATGCTTGTTAATTGCCCTTGGGTGGGCAGGTAGGGGGAGAGATATGGATCGCTACCAGAGGGTGGAGAAGCCAAGGGAGGAAACTCCCATAAATGAGAATGAGATGCGGATAACCGCCCAGGGGAGGATACGCAATTACATTTCTTATGCCACCAGCCTGCTCCAGGTATCCCTTCAAATGCCTTCATTTGCTCAGCATCTTTGAATCAATGTTTAGACTCTCCCTTGGAGTTTTCATCTTTGGAAAATGCCTTTTGCTGACGCATAATATCTAGTAATACCATTCAAGTGGTCCTATGAACCATTGAAGTGAGTGTTAGGCCTTGTGAAACATGCTCTTTTGTTGTGTCAGTTCCCAAAAATGAAAACTCATGCAAAGCCTAATAGTAGTCAGCGTGCAATGTGAGAGCAATTTACAAGATGAATTCGAAGGAAAATTTCAAACTAAATGGGGAATTAAGACCTAGTCCTTTCTTGACTTCTTGATTAATTTGAGGTCCTTTGGTTAATTCGCAAGAAAGGTCATCTTTTGGTCCATTCTGTCACCAAACTTTTAATGCTTGCTAGGTGTAGAAAAGTCCAAGTCTCTATATGACCTTTATTTCCCCCCCACGGTTAATTAAATCTTTCATTCACTGCCATTGGATATGCATTCCATCTGTCAATGACCATTAAATAGGGTTCCCAGATCACGAACATTGAGGTTGAAATCTTCATGGAAGTTGCATTGAAACAGGTGACTGTTGGGGCCAAGAAAAGGGTAACAATTAATTGTAGAATAATCATAGACCAACTCGTGGGTAAGGAGTGGAACAGAGACTTTATGGTGTTCCTAGGTGCTTATGGTCCTGTGTTTTTTTTAAGAAGACATTATCCAAGAGTAGGACATATAGGATTGGTGCCTTCCCGTCCCTTGCTGCAAAATCCAGTTTCCACTTCCAGATAATAAGATATGAGGTAGAAGAGAACATATGTAATCGTGAACAAAACCACAGACCATTCATCATGGGGCAGCACTTTAATAAGTTTTCAGGAAAACATTTGGAAAGTGCTCAGGGTGGGGCTGGAGGGAGGTTTTCGCCCTAAATGAATGAATTAGGGCTATGATGGTGAACCTAGGTGCTCCTGATATGGTGCTCGTGTAGAGGCTGATGTTGATGTCATTGGAAAGCTGCTGCTTCCGTGCAGCGACGGGCCTCCCTAGAAACATGTAAATGCTGTGCTGTAACTGTGCTACAACAATAACGCCGTTCTCTTAATGGATCTGGTGCACTTGTATTCTACTTGCACTCAAATGGCAGCCATGCTTAGCTTTCACAAAGGTTGGATGTCAAATGGTGTAGCTTCTAATCACTTGAATGACTAAGTGGACCTAAAATTAATTTGATGGTTAAAAATTTGGACTAAAAATCAAAATTTCCATGTGAAAATGGACTCTGGTGAAAAGTTGCCCCTTGTTCTATGGGACCATAATTATTGCATGTAAATTGAAGCCATATTCCGTTCTCTCTGACCTCAATATCAATGATGAGAGCTAACTCTCCTATTTTGTAGAAATCGAAGAAAAGCTCCAGATAAAGAAAGCGGAGAATCACATAGACGTACATCTAGAAATGAACTTTTGGACCCATCGATGGTCAAATTTTTTATGTTTTGAGAAATTTATGTTTATGTTGTTGGGAGGATACTATTTTTGATATATATGAAACATTTGTGCATTACATTTTGTGAAGAAACTTTTGCAAACCGGCTGCAAGTTTGGGTGTCACATGAGATGAAAACTTTTTCCTGAATGGGGATTATTCCTCCTGGTGCCTCTCACATGAACCGGTCCATGAAATATTATTATCCATAATCATTGTATAACTTGGATGAACAAATGCACAGCTTTAGATGACTAGTTATCAAGATTTTGCGGCTGTTTTTCCAGAAGGGAAAAAGGGAATGGACATTTATCCATTGAGTACCACATGTAGTCTATGATGAAAGATGGATTACATGTTTGCTACCATGCTTCATGTGTCCAATCAAATTCTTTTTGAACAAACTATTTTCTTGCTCATTGCAATTTTATTTACACATATTTGTGAAACAAAAATTATTATCAAAATTTTGTGGTAGCATGTTACTATTAATATATTTATTTCCTATCAATTTTAAATGGCTTCAATGTGTCATCTGCACGTGTATGTCTATGTATCTCTCTATCCCCCAAGATTTTTTTTTCTTTCTATTTTTTTTTTGTTATCATTCCTCCAGTAAAGTTTATGTTTATCTCTGAAGGAAAAAGGTTCTAATGAAATCGTGTTCAAGGCAATGGGAAGAGCAATTAATAAGACTGTGATGATTGTGGAGCTAATTAAGGTATCTTTACAAGACATATACATCTGGCATCTTTTTAGTTAGTATCTTTTTCTTGTTGTATGCTCCATATTACTGTGTCAATTGTGCTATGATCTTCATTTTTACCGTGTAGAGAAGGATTGTTGGTCTTCACCAGAACACGTCCGTTGGATCTACTGACATAACTGATACATGGGAGCCTTTAGAGGAAGGCCTGCTTCCGTAAGATAACTTGCTATCTTGTTCTGAACCAGGAGAGCATGGAGTAATAATGCCATAAAGTGGGCTTTGTGCCTCCTCCATGTTGTTTTCTTGGTAGATTTCTTACCAGGTTACTTATCTATTTTCCTTTTTGTAGACTTGAAACAACAAGGCATGTGTCTATGATCACCATAACTCTGTCAAAGACAGAGCTGGACACATCGTCTATTGGGTGAGTCAAACTAATGCATTTTCCTTTTACTTGCTATCTTTGTTCCAGCCTTCCTTAGACATGATGTCTGGCTTCTGTTTCAAAGTTCTTGTAGGTTCTTTCTGTCAAAGTGCAGTCCACATGCTTTGAAATTTTGTCTATTTGAATGAAATCCAAATCTGGCCAGAAAACCTACATTATTTATATCAATCTAGTTCAGTCTTAATCTTTTCTGCTGATTTTAAACTTTTAAATGCTTTTTTGTGTAAAAGCATGGAAGAAGTAGCTTGCCATGTCTGTGTTTTTTCTTCTGAATTCGCTATGGATGTTTTCCTGTATGTACTTTGGGATGATGGTTCATGTCATTACTGGTGATTCCTTTGAATTTCTCCTTGTGCTTAACAGTCAATGGGTGGAATATAAAACATTCATTTCTGTGCTCAAGAGAAAATGGACACAGGATTTGCTAACATATTCTTGCATTTTTCGGTGTACACATCAAGAAAAAGAACATATGCATGTGTTTGAGGGGAACAAATGTCTCCACTGATCATGTATGCAAACATTCAATACAGATCCCAAAAACATGGGAAACAGCAAAAGTGAAAATGGTGACCTTGATTGTTACCTTCAAAAAAAGAGAGAGGAAGACATCTGATGATCAAACTGAAGGCTCTTGGGTGGGAAAATAGTGACAGGTCCTAAGCTAGTGCTGATCCAGGAGATGAGGGCTCATAGGGAGGGAAAATGTCTCATCTTTTTTCCTTTTCTGTAAGCACACATCTATAAATCCATATCAAATGAAGAAGTCTTCCCTGTGAAATAATTGCTTTATTGTAAGCCCCTAGTAAATTGCTTGATCTTTCTTTTTCATTTAGAGATGCATTTTGTAATGAACTGAGAAAATCACTGAGCAAACAAAATGGACTACTGCAATTCAATAAGATATGTTGCTTTCCACGCCAGTATGCCACACTATGTGTGGTTTCTTCTGGCATAGGTAAGTCACCTTTTTGCTGGGTCTCAGGTTTGAGTTGCTGTGGTGAGAGGAACTTGGTGGGTGTTTCTATAAAGGCCTTGGGAGCAAGGTTTCACTCAGTGTTTGGTTTATTTTTGAGGACAGATTGCTTTCAGTGAAAGGAGAAAAGAATAGCTTGTCTTTGTTAATATATTACAAATTGGAAAAATAGTGTGGTGTCATTAGTATCTTGAATTAGAACTTATCTCTTTCCCAAGAGTTTTAATCCTTATAGTTTATCTAACACTTTAATCTGAAGTACCAAAAATGTTGCAACATGACATGCTAGACAGAATCTCATACTTCCTGTTACTAGCCAACACAGGATTCCCAGGAGGAGAATCTCCTTTTAGTGAAAACAACTAAATGGAGACTAATTCACAGCACTGATGTTTCTGCAATGTGAAAGTCAAATGGGGATGCTATTAGATTTATAATTCCTGGTTAATTCACTTAACAGAAAATGCTAAACGAAAATATTTGTAACTTTTCTGTGTGTGTTTCAGTTGCAACTTTTGTAAATCTTTTTAATCATGGTTCATAGAAACTGCTTGAACAACAAATGGATCTTTCTTTGTATCTGTATTGTCTAGCACGAGTTGTTTTCATTGGATGCATGCAGTAGCGAAGGGTAAATTCATGCTAATGCTTTGATTTCATACCTGCCAGGGATTGATTTAGTTTCTTGGTAGTTGTTATGTCCTTATCATACTCTTGTTAGCAAATTATTTTGCACAACAGGTAGTTAAAATTAATTCTGGTCATATTTGAATCCCACATGTGCCTGTTCCACTTAATAGCCCAATTCGAGTCTATCTTGAAATATGGCACAATTCTTCAATTGGATACTCTTCCTGCCTGTGGTCTTAGTTTTAATGCCTCTGCCTTTGAGATCCTTTTGTTCCAAAGCTATATGTTATTTGATTTAAATGTTGGTGATCAATCAATGCCCACAGGTACCAGTCTCCTATCCCGCCGGATCAAGTGAAGCCACTTGTTGACTTTGACTATGAAGCAGGTGAATCAATTGAGCCTTCATGCGTAGCTTGAAAATTTTGTCTGGTTATTATCTTTGCTAATACCATAGTACCGTCCAGATAACTCATCTGGGGTTCGTGGCAGAGGCCGTAGTGGTCGGGCCAGAGGAAGGGGCAGGGGTATTGACTACAATCTGTATGGGTTTGTTGATTAAGTATGATATCTGCGGCATTGTTCCTTAATAACTTGTCATTTTCATGCTCCAGGATTTGCTAATATGACCAATGATTATGAGGATGCAGCCTGGGACAACAGGGGCCGTGGATATGGTAGGGGTGGTTGGGCCTATGGTAGAGGGCGCAGCTTCCGAGGACGTGGACGAGGAGGCTATGGTGGTGGATATAATCAGCATGAAGCTGGTGGCTATGATGATGAGGCTCCTTTCCCTGCCCAAGGACGAGGTAACTGATATTTAGACAGTGAGAGACAAAAGATCTGGTCCATACCTTTCTAAAGCAGACTTTTCACCCCTCTGACACTCTAGGAACCATACTATAATTGTTGAGTGAATTCATGAATCTTGTGTGAGTTTTCACACTATATTTGCATTTTTTTTAAAAAAGAACAAATATGGATGGAGAAAGCTAAACTTCCAATGTATTACTTTCTAGTTTAAAGAAATGATGAAGATTTTTAATATTTAACTAGCAATGTGATTATGCTGAAGTACTGATAGCTCTATTTCCACTACTATGTTATTTTCCCATCAGTCTCTACTTCCGCTTTGCCATTCATCTGCACCGTATTAAAAGGAAAGGGTGGCATATGACATTTTCTGATTGTTAGACTAGTAAATGAGAGCTTTAGGGGATGATTATCTGGGTCGAGGCCCTCCACATACACAAGGAGTAACTTAGTGGCGAAGACCCGCCACTGAAATCTTAGTGCTATGTTTAAATCCCTGCCCTCATATTGCCTATCAAAAAAAGCGTGATTATCTGGGTCTATTCCCTGTGTCTAGTGCAAACAGCTGTGTCTATACAGTCCCGTTTAATTTTAGTTCTCAGAGGTTACACTTGCCCACAATCACTTGACATTTATTGGTGGAGCACTCCTCCCTCCTTATTCATGGGATCAATCTCAAAACACAAGCCTTCAGGAACAGCACATAGTTTGGTGCATCACAAATTGTGGATAAATTTGACCTTAAAATTAGATGTTCTGGGGAAACAGTTATCAATGACACCTTCTATAGGGAAACATCGAAGGACATTCCAAATATGGCTCTATAACTGAGTTTATGTGTGAAGTATCTGTAACAATTATGTCCTTTTTCCTTTTTATCGAAAGCCCCAAGGACTTTGCTGCGGATTTGGTATCCGTATTGTCTGCTAAAGCACTCTGTCTTATGATTTGTCTCATTTGTGACACTTGGTTGCAGGTTATGGCCGTGGAAGGGGCCGGTTTCGTGGTAGGGGTCGTGATTTTGGACCAAATAGGCAGAACCAAGGTGATGGAGCATGACTTGTTGGAATCGAGTCCCTGAAAAAGAAACGTCTTAAATGAGTTGATTGATAGGATGCCTACTCCCTTGTTGAGGTCTGTTCTTATTATCTAATTTAGCCCTGTAACTTTTAAGTCATAGTCTGTGTAAACCATTGGTCTACTGCTCTTGCGGTAGCCATTTCCTTTTTGTAGGTGAATAGGTTACAATGCTATTAATTGTTCCTTGGACCAAGGTAGTTCCTGTGTCTTACAAATAGAGCAGCACATTCTTTTATCTGATTTTAAAGCTGTGACCAGTTATTACATTTGTTTGAACCGCATGTCTTCCTTTCAGGTGTTGTAAAGGCCTACTCTAACATTGCAACTGCATTTTCCAATGTACTGTGCGTGAGGTGGGTCAGTTGACTTCATCAGAATTTGGATCAGATAGAAATCTTCCCAAGTTGGGATTTTTTCTTTTTTTTTTTGAGGGGGGTGGGGGGGGGGGGATTGGTTCTGGAAAAAGAATTCATAATGGTTTTTGTGAAAAAGATGGCAAAATAAAGTTTGTTTTCAGTAGATGAAATTAAACTTTCTAACACGGTCGAAATGTAAAACAAAACTTGCTTTGAACATGTAAGAAATTGATAATTAGGTTATGATTATTTTGAGTTACACTCTAAAAGTCCTTTCAAGGAACTTTCATTTATCTAGAAAGCATATTAAAATAAAAGTAGGGATCATTACAAAAAGTAAGCTTCTTATATATAATCATAGAAATAGCACTCTTCTTATATACACATAAATTAAAGGTTTTTTTTGCATATGTATCCTTGTCTGAAATCTAATTGCGTAATAATTTATCTTGCATTTGTATTATCATATATCTTTCTTCTCTATACAAAATGTCTTGACTGATCGTGACGGAAGTGAAACAAAACGTCAAGAGAGGGTCATTTTTTTTTTTGTGAAATATCATGCGTATCTTTGCCATCTTTCTCTCTCTCTAATGCCCAAGGAGGGAAGAGGAGGACACGCTTGGGGGTCTTTCCTCTGTGGCTTACGCCGTTGGAGTTGCCATCGTCGACGAGGTCATCTTCCTCGTCCCCACTGATGAGCTGGTCCTTGAAGAAGATGTTCCCGGTCTGGTAGATGGAGACAAGAAGAGGTAAAAATGCGAGCTTCCAGTGATGTCCGTGGCGAAGAGAAGATTAAACAAGAGAGGTTACAGAGAGAAGGAGAGGGAGGGAGGCACCATGGCCGTGGGCGTGGGTATTACCTTGAGGTTGAGGCAGCATTGCCAGCTGAAGGGGACCCTGTAGCGGTGGTTGAGGTCGATAATTTTGTTGGTGAGCTTGGGGGGCACTGGGATGGTTCGGAGTGGGAAGGGAGGGAAGTTGCCACCACGGCTGCCGCCCTGTATAGAGACGTTGCTGATGGTGCCGGGAGCAGGGCCACTGACAACACCACCTGCAAGGTCTCTGTCTGGGTTACCAGGAGAGAAGGCCCCGTAGGTAGATCTAGCCTTTATCTAGTGGGGATCAGACACTAGATTTTAAAATTTTTATTAGTGAGTGTAAACTTTTTTATAAAATTGATTTGTTTAAAATTGTTTTTTTTAAATAATTTCACTGGATAAAATTCTTACAGCCGCCACTAAAAAGCCCCTTCTTCTCATGGTGCACTTGACTGTCCTCCAACACTTTTATAAAAGGAAGGAAAAGAGTCAAGTGCACTATGCCACCATCAGAAACAATGGGGTTCTCCCCTCCGACTCCGGTATAGTGGTAGTAGGGGGAGAGAGAGAGAGGGGCAAGTCCTGTTGGAGAGAGAGGGAGGGAGAGATATATACGAAATAATTTTTTTATATAAAAGAGTTCTTTGTAAATAATGAGGGTTATTTCAAATCTTTTACCCTAAACCGATTTGATAGAGGATTAAAGGGGGGTAGGGGGGGGGGGGTAATCCCAAACCCCACTGTGGGGTGGGGGGGTTGCCTAACCGGGGGCAACCTCCCCTACCCCCCCTTTAATCTAGGGTAGTTCTGCCCCACCTCATGAGGTGGGGCAGAAGACGCGTAGGGTGGTTAAGTTTTTTTTTAATTTTTAATTATTTGTTAAATTATAAATGTTATTTTATTATATATTTTTTAAAATTAATTTTTTCTTATTTTTTTAACAAAGATAAGAAGAGTCAAAGTAAAAAGTTGACCTAAAAAATAAAAAGTAACCCAAGATCTATCTAACCAACAATCAAATTGAGATAGGGAAAAAAAAGTTAGTAGATCCCTGATTAATCTACCTTAGATAGACTAATCCGGTGCAAAATCGGATAAGAGTTTAACTGTTGATATTTGTTCAGGTTTTGTTTCAATTTCATCACATATATATAGTTACTGCAAGGTCTCTCAATGTATTTTTAATACGTAAGAGAAGTATACATAACAATGCAAATACAAAATGGATTATTTTACAATTAGATTTTTAATAGAGGTATATATATGTAAAAATCTCTAAATTAAACTCTTATATACACGTAAGTGCAGAAAAATTTTGTTAGTTGCCATAAAAAAAAATACAACGGCATATTAAAGGAGGGGTATCTTTGCACATATTTCTATTGTAAGAGGAGTATACATAACAATGCAAATACAAAATAGATTATTTTACAATTAGACTTTTAATAGAGGTATATATGTAAAAATCTCTAAATTAAACTCTTAATACACGTAAGTGCAGAAAAATTTTGTCAGTTGCCATAAAAAAATACAACGGCATATTAATGGAGGAGTATTTGTACATATGTTTCATTGTAGGGTTATTTTCACAATTTTATTTATATAATGAGAAACACTAGCATGTTGAGACCAAAGTTCTTTGTGCCGGTGTATCGTGTCGAGCCAGATTTCTCCAAGGATAGTATGGTACACCACGCACCGCCGCGAGCCCCACCTCCGTCTCGCCTCCACCCTCCCCCTCTGTCTCGCCCCCCTCCCCTCCGGTCACCTTCTCCCCCTCTGGTCTCCTCCCTCCCCTCGGTCTCGCCTCCCACCCTCCTCCTCTGTCTCACCCCCTCCCCCTCTATCTTGCGCATCCCTCCTCTCCGATCGGCGGTCATTCCTCCCCCTCCATTAATCCCCCTCCCTCCGATTGGCCCCTCCCCCTCTCACGCCCCGGCCCCCTCCTCCCCCCTATCTTGCCCCCCACCCTCCCGTCTATCGCAATGGTGAGGGCGAGGGCGGTGCAACGCAACGGTGATGACGAGGGCGTTGCGTCGCGACGACGATGACGAGGGCAGGTGGTGCAGCGGCGAGCAACGAGGGCAGTTTCATCTCAAATTGGTTTCATTTTATTTAACAACAAAGGATGATAACCAAAGGATGGCTATTTTTGCACAAATCTGTATGTTGTGAAGTTATACATGCATACGATATCTAAAATTAGTATTTCTAATCTTATACATAGGAGTGTTATTTTTCCAAATATCCCATAAAAGAGAACTAAATCCATGATTCTGAAAAAGGTCAATTTTATGTTATATATACTTATCAATCTCTTCCAATATTCACTCTGTCAGTCATTATATATATATTTGACAAGGTGAGTCAAAAAGGAGAAAAATTCACTGTGATCTGGTTGTCCCTAATATAGCCCAAATGTTGAAGAGAATATTATTATGTTATCATGCAACATAACCATTAAAGGATAGGTAAAATACTAAAATATCACTCTTCAAGATAGGGAAGAGAGAAAGGGATTTTTATTTTTACTTTAATTTTTACTAAAGAGGAAGGTTTTAGAGGTATATATTCAAATAGTATACATATTCTTTTAGGTGTGTGTATATATAATTTTCCATAAAAAAACTCCCCAACCAAGAAAAATTCTCCTGGACGTTTGGTATATTGAACATCATGGTGCGTCTAGATGCTATGGGATCAGTTTTAATTGATTGATGATATCACAAGCAACATAGCTGTCACATCATGGGATCGGTTTTAATTGATTGAGACTTAAATGTCACATCTAATTATATCAAAGATTAACTTTGTGCTCAGCTAATTCTTGCACAACACGGCCTTATCCCTAAATAAGAATATGCAGACAGGAGATTTAAGTCCTTGAATATGACTAAGGAGTCCAGTATACATCTTTACATAATGGAACTTCTCTATGATGGTGGGAATATATCCTCTTCCCAAGTGGGGAAATAATCTCAAAATTTAGGGAACATGCATGTATACAGGGCAGAATGTGTATATTTGATAGGATATATTTGTACATATGCCCTCTTAAAATAAAAATCCTTATAACTTCTGTATGTGAAGTTATTATCGCGAATATTTCTGTGGTAAATTCTCGTCAAAATATCTATAGAATATATATTCTATTCTATTTACATCATTTCCTGAGGCATTTTCACATTTAATGTACTTATATAATAAAAGTGGCAAAATGGCATATATACATGGCGATTAATTCTCATGAAAGGTACACATGCAAAATGAGAATATTCTAGGATAGGTGAACCTGCATGAATAAAATCTCCCTAAATTAATAACGTGGAAAATTATATTAAAGATAAATTTCATTAGACCTGCTAATTGATGACCGACCAAAATATCCCCACAGCTTGACAAAGACATGTATCTAACAAGACGTGTTGTTTCTTGTGAGATGGATGATCAGTTTTCATAACCCAAGATGCACCGTCGATCATCTCCGTGTGATGACCAAACAGGATGCGGATGGACATGGATCGAAGGCGGTGAAAGAGACTTGAGACCTATCCAAAAACACGTGTGTTCTTTTGTTTTGTTTATATATATGCGCTAGTGTGCAAGCCCGCGTATATATGCATGATCTCTTCTCGTTCCTCAAAACTGTCAAGAATGATATTTTAAGCTAGCTGCACCTTTTTGATTTCCACCACAAGATCTAGAATTGCAGGTCTTCTGTTCCTTCTTCAACAATGGCCAATTCAGGGCACGACGGCGACTTCGACATCGAGGAGGCGTACGAGAACACCATGAGAACCAAGTCCTATGAGGACATTCTAAAGATGATTGCTCAAGCAGATCAGGTAGGGGAAGGAGACGGTGAAGAAGAAGGAGGTGATGATCAAGGAGGAGGAGAAGATTGTCTTCGATTCACGGGAGACCTCGACTCGTACAGAAACGAGCTACAACAGTTGCTCCCCGAAGGTGATCAAGCTTCCCTCCATGGCCTTCTCCGGGACTACATCGAGAGCAGCGCCAAGGCCTGCAACTTCTGCTTCTTGCTCCTCAAATCCATCAAGCGAACCCGCACCAACGTCCGCGTCCTCTGGAGGTTCGTCAGGACGCACAGGTATGATCCCCCTCGCCAGCGCACGGCGGAGCAGCGGCGGCGCATGGTCACGGACCTCGTACGCGTCGCCCGCCTCGACAACCCCCTCTCTCAGCCGGGGCTGGCGGGCTCCCCCGCCACGGGGGGCGTGTACACCCCGGTGATCCCCCGGCTCAGGTCGCTGCAGAGGAGGGTGGAGAGGCATGCGGCCTTCGTTGATTTCTGCCTCAAGGCCATGGGGGTGACCCTTTTGTCCTGCCGGGCAGCGAGGAGGGCGGAGCGGCGGCGGCGGCGGCAGGCGCAACTGGGGGCGCGGCTGGACGCAGTGGCCCGCGGGGCGTACGTGCTCGACTGCGAGTTCCACACGGTGGGCCGGATGCTGGAGCGGGTGAACGAGGAGGTGGAGCACGGCCGCAGCGTGGTGAGGGGGTTCTTGCAACACAGGCCGGGGAGGTACCCGTGGAGGGAGGTGATGAGGCACCTGCAAACGGAGGAGGGGTGGCTCCTAGAGCAGCTGCAGGAGCTGGAGGAGCACGCCTACCTGTGCTTGCTCACCATCAACAGGGCCAGGAAGGCGTTGGTGCAATTAAGTTTCACCACTTGTCCACATCTAGACAACACACACGTATGACCTAGCTAGGCATCCCATATATTTTCCCGTATGTTCCGATACGTCCGCGGTCCAGGTGTTTTAGCGACAATTTAGCTACTGTAGTCAATAGTAAATGTGAGAGAGCATGTCTTAAGTTTTGTCCATAGTTGTGGTGTCACGGGAAAAATGAAGTACCATGTCATCCACCGGCAATGTCTAGATTTTATCCCATCAAGTTAAATTCGTGGTAATTAGAATCAGAATTCTCAAAAAATCTTAATATATATACATCGATCTTAATTTGCTGGAAAACACCCTGGATGTTTCAAGTACGTATAACGCGCATGGATGAACGTCTATCGATCCTTCCGGTTGAAAGGAGCATCGGGTTCCCCATGCATGGAGGGCTTTGCCGTGCATCACGCGTACAAGGGACATTATTCTGAATTGGTTAATCATAAATCATATATAATTGACTGAATAAAATACTATTTCTCTTTTTCCCTCACAGCAAATAATTTATCAAACTACTATTTCTTGTTTTTCCTCAGAAAAGAATTTATTTCCGAAAATTGGTCTTTGTATATCAATTTCATTCACATATATAGATACACATGGACGTCCGGACTTCAAAGGAATAGCAAGATTCCCACAAAGCTAGCTTGCACATCAGTCTCGATCGCGCGTCCCTACAAACAAGTCTACAGATGCTCCCATCTTCCACACATGTGCCATCATGAAACCCTAGAAGTTCAGGGCGCCGTCGATCAGAGGACTGCACCTCCGCCCCCACATCCTCATCCCTTGAACCATCTCAAACTCCGCGAACTGCTCGTCTATCAGGAGCAACGGCAGCAAGGATGGGCTGTTGAAGACGACGCGGCCATACTTGGGAGGTTGAACCATCTCCATCTTCTCCACGCAGACTCCCCACCGCCTGCGTATACAGTCAAGTGAGAGAATTAGATGGGGGATATACATATGAGATATATAGTAGCAACATGCATGCATGGGTTCGAATAAGAAGCAGCTGCGCGCGAATGCACTGATCGATGTTAAGATTACCCCGTGAAGTAGTCGGTTATCACCTCGCTAGGGAGAGGTTGCCCCGGCGGGAAGGTTAGGAACATCGACCGGCGGCCCTCCGGCGTCGGCTCCACCCTCGACTCGTACGGGGCCTCCAATTCGTTCCTCAGCTTCTTGTCCACGGGGAGCCCAGCATCGGCGTCGCTCGCTGCCCGGATGAGCGCGTCGTCGAAGATGACCCGGCCCACGCCGTCCAGGACGGACACCATGCTGCGGATGGCGACGTCCCGGTGAACGAAGAAGAAGCGGAGGTTGGGCGCGTCCTTGGCCGACTGCGTCGTCTGGGTGAGCGCGGCGGTGCCTCTGGCGGGGGGAGGGCTGCCCTGGCGGAGGCAGTCGAGAATGGCCTCGGCCTCCCGGAGGAGGCGCAGGGAGGCCTCTCGGGGGCTGCTCTTGACACGGCGGACCATGTCGTCAAAGCCCAGTTGCTCGAGCCACATCCACAGGGCGACCAGGTGCTTGGCGTCGGCGGGCTCCTTCCCCATGGACAGGACCTTCTCGTAGACCTTCCCTTCCAGCCTGTGGAAGCGGAGTACGTTGTGGACGGTAGCGTCGGCCATGACAGAAAACAAGAAGAAGAGGTGTCTATAGAGGAAGAGGGTGGGGTGGGAGGACTGGTTGCAGCGGCACCAGTACGGAATAAGCAAGGGTTTAGCACAGAGTGAGGGGGCAGCGACGGCGTCTGGTTATATACGGAGATGACGGTGGTGCAAGTCTGCAAGATGGTGGATATGCATGGGATCGAGGGGATGCTTCGGGCGGCGTTTGAGGAAGGAAGAGGGCGCTGTCGCCAGGAAGGGGTGGGGGGGTGACGATCGAAGCGAAGCGTCGTCGACCGATCGAATTAGTGTGTGCAGATCAGGGCAGCGAAATTGACTAAGTTGGCAAATTGATCACAGCGACGTTTTCTTCTGTTAATTCTTCATCCATTAGATAAATAAACTAAACACAGAACAGGATCCCAATTGAACCAACCATTAGTGATTAATCTAAGAATTCTCTGGAACGTTCATGAAATCATGCATCCTCAAATTAATTAATAGTGAAGGGAAAAAGAGGGCCTAGGAAATAAGCGCTCTCTCTCTCTCTCTCTCTCTCTCTCTCACACCACACACACACACACACACACACACACACACACACACACATATATATATATATAGGTATTATAATTAAAGAACGTTAATTTAAAATAATGAATGTTCTAGCAATAATCTTATTCTATCGACATTCCCAACAAATGAATTCATTAAATCCAGCTGCCTCAAGTTTAAGGTACGTAACAAGTAGGGAGAGATAATCATAGGGATATATGAGATCAAGCAGAGACAATAATTCGTGTACGTACGAATATTGAAATAACACAAAGAACTTTTGTTTGCATGAGAGTCTATCGGAGTGGTCTCTATTCTCCTCGATCTCTTTATTTGGTCATATAGCATGAATGAAATCATATGGACATAACAAACTATAGCTATAGCTTATTAACTTATATACAAAGAAATTTTCAGTCCTAGCTAGTTTTATCCGAAAATAGTATCTGAAATTGCTCTGTATAGATTATGCCCTCAGTAGAACATGGTGCCTATCAACTCATCCAGAACTGCATGACATGTGAACCAGCGAGTGGCCTTATTAAATGGTTAATTAGTCCAAAAGGAGAGACTCTTCCAGGAACTATGTACATAGATACCTACATAGACAATCTAAATAATTTTAATATAGAGGTACTTGATAAGCTCATGCATCGTGCTATGAATGCCCTCTTTAGAAAGAGACAAACCATGGGTACGTGCATAGACGGATCAAAAAAATTTTCAGTGGAGTCATTCTCTTTAAAAAAATTTTAACCAAGTTAATGTAATGGAAAAATTTAGACTCATTAATAGAGTTTTAAAAATTCAGTGGGGTCACATGACTCCACTGGTTCTTCATTGGATCGTCCATAGATACGTGCCCCTTTCAATGCTGCCAATATATACTACCACTTGTATATCATGTATGTAGCAGTTAGAAAATAGTCGACGTACGATTTTTTCACTGTTTGATTCTCATAAATTTTTAAATTTATTTGTTTAGAAAGAATGCCGGTCAATAGCTGCAAGCTAGGAAGAATGGTCAAGGGGTTTGGGGAGAAGTCTCTTAAGTGAACTATCTGACGCTCAAGTTAGAGAACCGATTGAAATATAAAGAAGAAGAGGATATTAAGGAGAGGAGTTCCTGACCTATGGTTTCTCGGATGCCAAAAAGCCTATTCCTTCTTGTCGGAGCCAGAATATATCCCTTTGTAAGTGTGCGTTGGAGCACGGGTGTGTATCTCTCGTTCCCCGATCGTGTAGACGTGCCTAGGAGAAGGGGAGTAGAGGAGTAGGCATCGGGGTGTTCTCCTAATATATCTCTTTCTTCCCCAGTCATGTGGATGTACAGTAGGGAGAAGGTGAAAGTAGTGACGTGTGGAGTCATCATTCTCTAAATCAGAGAGAGAGATTGTTGGCCCCCTCCTGATCAGAAGCTTAAGGACTCAACGTCCGAGCCTCATACTCCTGTTCATTAGCCACAAGTCTGGAGACTCGAAAGGGTTATTTAGCGGTCCAAAGAAGTGAACAAGAAACTAGTTGGAATAACTAAAAATGATGGACAAACTTCATTATTCAAATCATACAAATTTATGATACAAGTACAAAAGTAAAGTGCATTTCTTTTGGATATCCCAAGGAAGTGTAACTTATAAACTGGCTGTTGGTATAAGAAGAAAAATATTGCTACCCTTCATAATTCGGCGTGAGGTACATGTGCGCTCGCTTTATCATATACCTATAACAATAGGGGGTGAGACTCACAAAGTAAGAAACTCATTAGGGGTTCAATTCTCCAATCCTGCCACTTAATTGATAATGGGACAAAGTCACTAAATAGAATAGAGAGAAATAACGACACCATGCATATAAGACATAATAATTAAAAGAAGCTATAGCTAAACTAACAGGAGGGAAACTAATAACCAACTTCAGTCACAACCACGAGGCCAACCACTACACACTACTACAAGCATCACTACATATAACAGCAACACAACGTTGGCGGCAAGACTACTAATTAGGAATCATGACAGGATGCCCAAGATCACTAAAAGAAGACAGTTGCACTACCAAAGGAGATAAGGCGCGCGCGCGTTAAATCTTTATTGGAAAGGAATTAACAATGGGGGATTTGCTAACACCAGTTAAATCTTTATTTCTTTAATATTTTGTCATGTTTCACCCAGTTCATAAATATTTTATGGTTATATAATATATATAATTGGTCTGTCGCTTCCTTCATATTAGATCCATTAAAGATTTTTAATACAACATATAATACAAGTTAAAGTCTTCTGTCTTTTTAAAACATACCTCCGTCATTGATATAGCTGAAAAAATACATTCTCTCTCTCTAGATCTCTCTCTCTCCCAACTCTCCTATAATAAAATACGTACCCATACGATGCGTAAAGCTTTTATATTTTCTTTTTAAGTTTAAGATAACTATATATATAACAATTTCTTAATATCAAATTAACTTTATATATGAAATGCTAATAGAAGTGTTGTCGAATGAACTCTTAAGGCAAGTACTATAACATTTAAAGTCTTAAATTATTTTTTAACAGCTTCAGTACGGCGGTGCGGCCCTGCCATATACTGTCGCATTGATCCAACGGTGTAAAAAAACAAAAAGTGGGGTGCGTCGCACACTGCCGTCGGCAGCCGCCGCACCCCAGCTTTATTCTTTTTAACAATATAATTTTAAAGTTTAAAATTATAGAAATGCATGTAAACTAATTTTTTATCATACATTTTATTTTAAATTGTCTTATTGTGTTGCCGTGTTGGATACTTTCATATCACCAAGACATAATGATAATTCTATGACAAACTAAGTGAATGTTTCATCTCGACAAAAAAGGTTTTTTTGAAAAGAACATCACTTCAGTTGTATGATTGTGTTCAATATAGGTGCAACAACATTTACCTTTCACTTTTCTATCCGTCTTAGAAGAATTGATCAGTTAGCCTTTGTTACTTACCTTTTATAACATATGAGTTATATGTTAACTTCTTTCGGTGATCTAATGTTCATAGTCTGACTAGATCTTATTATTTTTTACATTTAAACATAAATCACTTAGGGGAAAATTTGTTGTTAATAAATGGTACGTTATGTGTAGAGATATTAAAATAATCATGTATAAATCGTTATAGATTGTCATGCATATGCACATTCATATATATATAACCTCATTGTGTAATTAAAGATATGTGCAAAAGTATCCATCTTAGCACTGTAATATATCATCAAATAAATCAAATTAACTTGAGCCAAAATCCTTTATATGTCTTTACTCATTAGTGAAGAAGTAACTTTATTGAATAAACCAATTGCAAAAATAATCTTATTATATAAAGATAAATATCCTTCCACTACTATGGAGTTAAAACCAGAAAAGATATTTTTTAGATTATTTTAATTAAATGATGATATAACAATGGTAATTTTGTGATTTTCACGAAAGAAAATTATTTTGCTAAAAAAATTATGTTTGATAGTTCGTGTTCCAAGACTACATATTTTTATCCAATTTAATGACATATATTTATTTTAAACTTTTTAAATAGAAGCCTGTTATTATAACTAGTATTTAATAGTTGAATAACATAATATTACTAAATATTAATAACATAAAAAATATACATATATAATTCCAACCACTTGATCTATCTCAAATTATCCTAGATCCATGTAAAACTTGTTGCAAATGGTTCTTAATCTCTTGCAACAATTTTTTACATGAATCTTATATATAACTAAAATTAATACAAATAAAAAAATTAGATCCATGACAATCTGAATGCACCCATCTACTGTGCCGAGTGTCATGATCTCCCAAGCATAATATGGTACGGCGCCCGAATTGTACCGGTACAATGCAGTTCGATAAAATCATATTCCAAAGAAAGAGTTGTAAGGACAACTCTTTTTTTTTTTTGGACATTTAAACGACGACGTAGCATTCACGAAAAGGTGGTACATGAAGTACAGAGAAGACAGCCATCAGAAGAGATGGCACGCAACAGCGGGGGAAACCCAGGTAACAAGCCATCCGAAAGACCAATGGAAAGGGTACAACCCAAAGACGCCAGAGGCAAGGAAGACGGCCAGGAGAACCGCCATCCGACGGAGGAGAACCGCCAACCGTCGCTAGCAACCCACCACTCCGAAGATCTCTGATCGGGGAAGCATCCGCATAGGGGCGCACAAGAAGGCGCTAACAAAGGAGACTCATAAGCGAAGCCGGGAGGCGCACAGAACTGCCGAGCGTGGACGCCGACGAACCTCGGCGAAGAGACGGCAGGGATGAGCAGGCCCGCGGCAACTCTTGGCACAGCGGGGGGAGCTCGCCTGAGCCGGAACATGAGGAGGCGGAAGAGACTACAGCAGGTCGCGGACCGAGGGGCTGGGCCACGAGCTCGCCACCGGCGACGCCGCGACAAAAGGCTAGAAAGGGGATGGCAGACGTCCACCCCACCGGAGACACCCAAACTTCTACGGAGACCTACACAAGTAACAAGCATACCTAAATAGAAGCCGATGCCGAAACTCTAGATAGTCGTCGGAAATCCGCCGGCCAAACAGAAACAGTAACTCTCCGACGAGAAGGGGGAGCCTTGCTGACGGAGAACAAAACCTCTCCAGAGGAGAGACAAAACCATCCCCAAAGAGGGGAAGAACATCACGGACTGCCAGTCGCCGGAGAAGGAGATCAAAACAGCCGTAGACGGACCGCCAGAAGGAGACGAGGACGGAGGGGGAGGGGGCTGGGGCCCCCTCCCCTCCAGGCGAGGAAGAGGCGCGGACGAAACCTAGCCAAGCCCGGAGCTTCTCACTCTAGAAAGGGCTAGAGAGATACCATGAGCCCGAGTTGTAAGGACAACTCACTTTGAGTTAAATAGATATATAGAATCAAAAGATAAGTACATACATGATGATTTTTTTATTTTGAGATTATAAAGTATATATGAAGATTTTAAAAAAATATATTTGAATATGATAAAATTTAAGAGTATATACATATATATATATATGTAATTTTTTAAAAAATAAACCATATTCATTTTTTATATAATGAGTCCCGCTTGATGCGCCGCGGAACCCATTATAACTGTACCTTCTTCACTTCTTAAATTTTTGTGCTGTTGGAGCCATGATGGGAATGCACCCACACGTCTGTTGAGTACGCACCCTTATATATACTAGTCAAAGAAACGTGCTATGTGCGTGCATATTCAAGGATGTAAAATAATTATTAGAATAATTAAAAGTTAAATAAGAAAAGATAACATTAATTATTAGAATAATTAAAAGTTAAATAAGAAAAGATAACATTTCATATATTTGAAAATAAGTAAGGAAAAATAACTTTTTCAAATAAAAAATAAATCAATTAGAATTTATTTGATATTATAAACTAAAAGTGGTAATTTAAGAAATGTATTAAGCATGTTAAACAAATTTTAGAAAGAAAAAAAAGATACAAATTGAATTTAAATTAAATTTAAATAATTATAGAAAGTTTAAAATATTCATAAATGTACGTTTTGATTAGTAATTTTAAGATTTACAAATATTCCTATTCATAAACGTATGTTGTAATTAATCAATCCATTGAAATTATAGATCATTTATTTACTTAAAATCCAATCATCTCAGTGTAATTGATCGATCATTTTACAACTTAACACCTAAATAATCAATCAATTTGAAAACCCAATCTATTGAGCTAATCCATGGATTGTTTCTCACTAAAATAATCTATCATAGTTATCTATATTTATTATATATATAAATTATATAGTTATTTTAAAATAAAAGAATATAAAATAAATACAAATATATAAAAATGTAAATATATATAAGTTACCATTTTAATTTAGTGAATATATATATATATATATTATATTATGTTTTTTTACTTAATTGTTATTTTAATTAAACGTTATTGCTAACTATTAGTTGCATTATTTATACTATAGTAGTTTTAATTATATTATAGATATAGTTATTTATATTATTTTAAATATTATAATATATAATTTATATAGTTTATTCATAGTTCGCCGTACCGTTGAATATCACAATGGTAGGTGCAAATCGTATTGTGTCACAGAATTAAAATTATTATAAAAGGGCAGAAAAATAATTAGAATCACAAGGGATTGGTCATTACTGCATTTCTTCTTTCTCTCCACTATGTTTCCTACTTTCGTTAAAATAATAAATAATAAACAAAGAATAAAATAGCAGTTAAAATGAATTATCTTAGAATCAATGTGTGAACAATTATTGGTCTGCAATTCTAGGTTTTTAGACTGTAGAACAAATGGACTCAATTTGCAATCTCACCATGTATAAATGGCACAAATAAGTACTCACTAATGCATGGCCGTTTTTCCCCATTAGAAATGTGAATAACCCAGTTCGGAATGCAGAGATGGTGCGTATATGGAACAAATTAAGTTGGGAAATAGTTGGTGTTGGGTTCACGAGGATTGGGGTTGGGTTCACATTACATAGCACGTAAAATTAAAATATAATTGAGGTCGCGGATATTACCAGGTTTGGTGACTACCGGGCGACTTGACCAGGTGCTCCATGACTGTTGTCGCATCGTGCTGCCGTGCTGGATGGGTTTGCCCACTGTGGAGAGAGAGAGAGAGAGAGAGAAGAGAGAGAGAGAGAGAGATGGTTATGGTCGTGTCGAGGGGAGGGAACGGGACAGGCGCGCCTCTGGTGTGCCAGACGCCGATGAAGGCCACATCTAACGGGGCGTGGCAGAACGAGAACCTGCTGGATTACGTGCTACCGATCTGTCTGGTGGTGGCGGTCACCCGCGCCCTCGCCTACGTCCTCCGACCTCTCCGCCAGCCTCGGGTCATCGCCGAGATCATCGGAGGCGTTCTTCTCAGGCCATCGGCTCTGGGGCGGAACAAGGCCTTCCTGGACACCGTCTTCCCGAAGAGGAGTCTGACAGTGATGGACACCCTGGCACATCTTACTGCGCATGAAACTTTGATGGCGCAGCAGCACTCCACGTCGGAGGAGACCTCAGCCTTTCCCTCTGCTTTCACTGCCAACGCCACCTCCGGCAGCGCCAAGAGTGCTCCCAGCAACAACTCTCCTAACTCCACCAGCGGCGGTGGTCGGGGTCGCGGGCGTGGCAAGTGTGAAAACTCACCCCCAAAACCTAGGCATTGAGGGGAGGAAGGTCACACCATATAAGGCAGAAGTCCATCTTGAATAATCCGATATGGGACTAACTCCAATACACCCCCGCACGTGCCGGCCTCACAGAGGGCCAAGGCATGAGAATATTAATAAAGTGGCCAAGGCATGAGAATATTAATAAAGTGTGGGGTCCACAATCGAGATGGATCTTGGCTCTGATACCATGTGAAAACTCACCCCCAAAACCTAAGCATTGAGGGGAAGAAGGCCACACCATATAAGGCAGAAGTCTATCTTGAATAATCCGATATGGGACTAACTCCAATAGCAAGTACCGTGAGCCTCGATGTCAGATTTGTCTGCAATTTGGCCATCGCGGCCATGAATGCATGGAGCGCTTCAACAAAAACTTCCCCGGCGGACGAGGAGCGCAAGGATCAAGATCCTCTGCTTCAACCTGGCAGCCTGCTTCATCCTAGCAGCCACCTGTTCGCTCGTGGCAGCCACTGCCAGTAAACAGCCAAGGGCTCTCGTACCACCCGGTGGCGTATGCAGCCTCGTACGGTCCTACCCCGCTCTCCCCCCCGGCAAACTTGGTGCCCCACGCACACGCCTCGTGGGTACGGCGTGCATGGGCTCCTCCTGTGCGTGGTGTCCCGGATTGCGGTGACGTCTTTCTCTCTCTCTCTATTCTATATTCTCTTCTCCGCATTCTTTCAGTTCTACCTGGTCATGTGCTTCGCTAGGATTAGTCTCCTTGCCCAGTCTATACTGAAGAAGGTACCCAACAGAGGGCAGGAGCTCTTGGGCGTTGCCATACTCTTCCTCTTCTTGCTGTGCCCCTACTTCCTCCCCTCTGACCCCTCACAGCAGCTGTACGAGTTCTTGCGCCCAGGGATAGCAAGGAGGGCGGTCGCGTCGATGCTCGCCGTCTCCCTCTCAGTCTGGCCCGTCGGCGAGGGCGCCTTCGTCGTCTTGGTCCAGCGGGTCTCCGAAGACTTCACCTACAGCGCCGCGAAGGCGATGAGCGCTCCGCCGTGCAACGACGTCACGGGGGTGGTGCACATCTTCCGCCTCCCGACGAATTATGGAACGGGGGCCTCCGACGGCGGCGGACTCGGCCGGGTGTTGCTGGAGTCGAGGGAGGCCCACGAGAGGGAGTGGGGCTTCGAGGGGTTGTCGGCCTCGGAGGCGGCATACCCCGGGCTGAAGGGAGAAGACCGCTGCATCGTGTGCTACGAAGAGTTCGCGCCGCCGCAAGAAGTGAAATAGATGCCGTGTGGGCACCTCTTCCACCGCGAGTGCATCGTCCAGTGGCTGCGGAGGAATCACAGGTGCCCACTCTGATGCCCAAAGGGGAAGCTGCTCCTCCGTCGTAGTGATTGATAGATAGTTCATGGATGCTCACTGTTGCTGAGACACGAGCTATTTGTATTGGTCTTCTGGTTTGTTAACGCGAAACTATGAGATGCTCAAAGGGGAAGCTGCTTCTCCGTCGTAGTGATCGATAGAAACAGGGCTGTGAGATGGAAGAGGAAGAGGAAGGAAGATGACACGCATGTAACTGACGCATGCTCGCTGGATGGAAAACGCAAAGGCATTGAAAGAGCATGCATCAGAATCGGTGCCTGCCATTGACACATGCCCGCGAGATGGAAAACGGACACGCATTGGAAAAACATAAGTTAGATTCGGCGCCCTCCATTCAAACTAATTAAATGGGCACGAAACTTTAAAAGTCATCGTTGAACCGGAAGAGAATTGGACCGGACGAAAAATTCAAACTCTCTCTTCTAGTATATATTATATATATATATATCTATACTAGATATATGTGACACATTACCCTCTGTTGTGATTGGTAATTTTGACCAACATATTAGATAGAATCAATTGATTGCGGTCATGAAAATTAAGGAGGGGAGAAACAAAAAATGGAAAAGACAAAAAAAAAGGAACATTCCATTGTGGAGATGTTAGTGGAAACAAGGATGGCCTCCACGGAGACACAGTGGAGTGGATGAAAACAGACAGACCTGTGTTCCCTTCAAGCTTACAAATTATTAATGAATATAACTTGTGAACAAAGGATTAATAATATCGATCACTCATATATAAATAGGCGTGCTACTTGGTGATTAACCACCAAAGAGAAGATAGAACAAACGAGCTGGAGGGCAGAGAAATCTTTGGATAAGATGTAGAACTGGAGGAATTAAACGAAACAGACGAGATGCATGTGTATGTATGCATGCATGTATCAGTCTCCATATATTATATCTCAGATTGATCAGCTAGCCGGTGAGGATGGGGAGGTACTTCTCAGCGATCACATCTATGAGGATCTTGTATGCTGCTTCTGTGGGGTGGTAGCTGTCCCAGAACACGTACTTGGAGGCATCCGGACAAGTGATTGAGGTCAGAGGGTTGCACAGCACTGCTACCTCTAAGTTTCCCGTCCCACAGCAACCCTGTGTCGAAACCAGAAATCCTACGTACCAAACGGTATTTCAGAAACTAGTTATATATCTCACTACGGTTATCAAGAAGTACTCTAAACTCTAAAGTTTGTGTATGTATATAAGTGGCCTGTTGGGAAGAAATTTACCGTATTTCAGAGGATACTGCATGATATCGAGCAAGGGGGCGTAGATATCAACATAGATGAGCCTTGATCCCTTGAGCTTAGGTGCAAGTCGTTCCAGCTCTGTGGAGATCTCTTTGTTGAACAACAATGCCGCCTCGTTAAGTGGTGCAGAACAATCTCTTAAGATACCCCCATGGAGCGTCCTTTGAGAAGGCACGCACCCTATGGGTGGAACTCCGAGAACACCTATCTTCCGAGCTCCTTCGTTGTACAGTTCCTGTAGCAGAGCAACAAGACATGGTTCACGTCCTAATTAGCAAAAACATATTACGACAAATTTGGAGGATTTTATAATATCAATAACTCCAATCTGATCTATGAAACGACAGAAAATCGTGCGGCCGGCTAGCTGCATGCCTGCGCAGGTGCGGTCGTTACAAAGACCCAATATTATATTGGTATTAAACTACTAAGCTTTTCTTGAGCTGATCTTGATCAGATTCTTATTTTCAACACATTGCCCTTTTTCTTTGGGTGGGGGGGGGGGGGGATACAAACACATTGCTATCCGCACCAAAAGCTAGCGACCTAACTTTTTGGTTGATGTGTGATGGTATACACAATCTTCACATGAACTTAACGAGAGATGCTTCTTAGGGCCAGTTTAATAAGCAGGTGAGCCCTCAATAGATAAGATAAATAAAGATAGGTTAACACTTAACAAAGTTAACAGTCTTTTTTTGCTTTGACCCCCTGATAAGGTAACTCCCTTTAACATACAGTTCTCCCTCTGTTAGTTAATTATCTGGAATTACCAAATATAATTAGTCCTGGTAACGCAGGTAACTTAACAGAATTTTCAAAGTGAAATAAAGATATTTAATTACTTGTACTACTAAGCCCACCTTATGAAGATTTACCAGGACCTCTCTTGTTATCAAATAGGCCCAAAAGATTACTCTTAGAATAAAATTGATGTAGATAGAAAAAAAAAGTAATCTTATTGGCTCTATCAAGTCCTCTCAACAAATGAAATTTTTTCTTACAATCCCGAACTTAGTTAATTAACCAATTACTCACCCCTAATGTAAAGATTAGAATGAATAAAGAACTAAATGAGGATAACATGTTATGTATGTACATTACAAAATAAAAGATCAAAAAATAAACAAGAGAAATACTTATTGCAAATGAAGTCTTGTAATTAAAGAGAACATCAAAGTATTAGCAAACAGTTCTCTCTCTAGTTCTCAAGAGAGAGAAGCTCTGATTTTCTTGTGGCTGCGGCCATGGTCCCCCCGGGGGGGGGGGGGGGGGGGGGGGGGGGGCTTGCGCCCCCCTCCTCAGCTTCCCCTTCCTCCCCTCTTCTTCCACATGCCCAGGCTTTGGACCATCCTTCACCGTTGCCATCTAAAAGCTACACTTGAGCTATCGCGGATGCGCCCTTATTTGCTCTGGTCGCTATCGCTGTTCATCCTCCGGCCTTTACAGATCTTGGAGAGCCAACAGTTTTCTTCTCCTCGGATGAGATTGCTGCCCCTCTCAAGCCACTCCAGTTTTCTATAGTAGCTAAAACTCCATATGGACGGCCTCCATTTCAAGAAATCAAGCATCTGCTTCAGCAGCGTCTCAGCCTTGGTCACGACTACATCATTGAAGCCATGGATAATCGTCATCTTCTGCTCCGATGTACTTCTGAGGATGATTATTTGCGTCTCTTGCTGCATGAACAGCTTCTTGTGAAGGATTTTCTTTTCAAGTTTCTAAAGTGGACAATGGACTTGGCGGATCTGGTGGTTCCCTCGCCTGGAAGTGTTGCCGCCGGCGGAGCTAGCTCTGCGGCGGCGCTAGTCTGGGCGATCTCGCCACCTGCACAAGGCAACTCCGAGTTGCTCGGACAGGATCCAACCATTTGTGGATACCCTGCTATTCTTGGCGCGGAAAATCCGCACCAAAGGAGGGGAACCTCTCCGATTTGATCGCCAATTGGAGCTTGCCAAGATCAGGATGTGCAAATCTTGCATCCTCCGGAAGACTCCCTTCCACCTAATGCTGCTACTGTCTTAGGTTCCGAAGATGGTAGGCCAGTTATACTGGGCTTTTTGAGCTCTAAGGTGGGCTCCTTAAACCAGGCCGCCCAGGATGAAGTGGAGCCCAATGTGGGTAATATTCAAGTTTCTAAGTCTACACCTTTGCTAAACCTTACGGGAGATCTTCCTGCTACTCGTGAGGTAGCAACTACCTGTGAGGCGTCCACTCTTCCAGTTTCTACACAGGTGCTAGTTGAGCAGGATGAACAAGTGGAGCAACTTCTTTCTGGGAGAGCTGCGACAGCTGGAGATTCTCATACTGCAGCTAAGGTAGTTACCCCCTTGTCGTTTGCGCAAGTAGTGCGTCAGTCTCCTAAGTCCCCAATTATTCAGGTAAAACTGGTTAATGGATAGTGCTCCAACACCTTTTCTAGCAGTTCTTCTTCTGGACGTCGGAAAAATATTTCACGTCCTTCTCGTAAAGAAGGTGTTAGGATTTCTTTACCGGTTGCTAGAGAACGTTCCCTAGTCCGGTGCGACAATTAGAGGTTATTAATGCGCCAGATCCAACTCTGGAAAATAATAACATAGATTGGAGGAATAATAACACAGATTGGAGGACGGAGTTTACTTCTGTTGCCGAACTTGCCAGAGCTGAAAATATATTTATGTCTGATTTTAAATTGATTCAGAACAACTAGAATGGATTCTGAGAAAGATGATATAGAGCGTTGTTCTCGAAGATCAGGATTGCGACCTCGGACAGTTCTATCTAACTCCCATTTTATTTTGATTGTAGTCCGTTTTATTTCTTATTTCAGAATTTCTCTTTACATATATAATAAATCGGCCCTCTTAGACTTTGAATTAAAAAAAAAATGAAATCTTGTAACAACTGTGAACTGCAAGAGAGTAGTCATCTCATGGTTGATTGGGCTTAAGGTTTAAAGTTTGACAAGAGAATGGGATTACTCTCTTACAGTCCAAGTTTACGTACACTTAGTGCAAACATTGCTAGATCGAATTATCTTGTGTTCTTGAGCTGCGCACGGATTGTTAAATGTACTCGTATATACAACAGGAGTAGTTGTTTGACATCATCGTGGTAAAAGAACTGTATGCCCATGCATGAATCGACTAGAGATGTTTTAAGAAGAAAATCTAATCTACCTCACTAGGTCTGGCTCTCTAGATCTAACATCAAAGATTAGTTTTGGCGTGGAGGCAGAAAGTGGAGCTGCAGAGAAGTAAATGAGCACCCAGACCACACACGGTGCTCCACAGCAACAAATCAGATGGGCGTTAAATTTCGGCCGACAGCGGGGTAAAGGCTCTAGTCAGGAGGACGACAAAGGGGTAAGTCAAGTTGGACCGAGTCTTTGGTTCGCCCAACTCGATCGAAGTCTAATGCTTGTGGGTCCTACCTTAGAGAAGCTAGCTCTTTACACCCACGTCCGGAGCAGGGGGGGGGTGTGGTTTGTTTAATTGGAAAGCAGATCACCAAGTGGTCACCTTTCATGCTCACTTCTGTCAACCATATATAATAGGGTAAGTCTATGATGTCAATATGCAAGTGCGCACAAGGGAGGGTCTCGAGGTGTAGCGACCAAAGACTCCTCGAATAGTGTTGTTGGAAGTGATGCACGCTATCATCCAATCCAAAGCAGGCAGGCTACTGATGAAGCTGAATTGAGACCACCTAGGAGTGCTCTGTTGCTGAACAACCCACTCATTTCTTTGCACAACTGCCCCCAATTTGGCAAGTCCAAGAAGCTCACTTAATTGTTCATTCTGCTCTAGCCTCCAATCATTGTAAATTCTCCGGTTTTCGATCCCCCGAGGCCCCCTCTTTGTATCCATGGGGTTATCCTACATGTAATCCGCTAGCAAGACATCAGATATAGCAAGACATCATAGGGGCTCCTAGCTCTTCAATTCGTTCTCTAGAAAAGAAGTGCACACAGGGGTCCTCAACCCCCCCCAAAAAAAAGGTGGCGGTAGCCAACGAATTAGGGTGGCAATCGCATATAGATAAGGTGGCGGTAGCCAACGAATTAGGGTGGCAATCGATGACCTAAGATCGGTAGGAACGTTTGAATCATAAATACTAATTTTAGATTGAGAAATACTATTCTTGGGGCTTAGAAATACTCACCGGATTTTTAATATTACAATTTTGTCTTGATAAATAATTATTTTAAATTCATAATACTTCTTAGGATTTTCAAGTACCATGGGGATTTTATAAGTAGTAGCAATTTCACACTCGTAAATATAAAATTTTAGCTTATAAACATGAATTCTTGGGCTCATAACGGCTGCCTCTAATCATATATAGCTGGTCGTAGTCAATCACTGTCGGCCACCTCAACTGTCTTCTAAATATAAAAAAAAGACTCTTGCATTAATATTACTCGAAAAGAAAGGTCATATCATTCTTCCTAATTATGAAATTAGAGGAGTCTAATTTGTAGTCGTAGATTTTAGTTAATGTTTTGTTATCTCTGGTATGTAACGAGATTAGGGATGAACATGGTCTGATTCTGATTCACCTCATTTTTTGGTGAATCGAAATCTTTCGAAATTAAAACCATTTCCATGAGAATAAAAAATGCTAGTCAATGGGCTACATTTTATTATATTATATTATTTATTATTAAATAAATTTAATATATATTCAATTTATTCGATTTCTTAATAAAAAAATCAAACTAAATCGTAAGACTCTTCAACTTAATCGAACAGCATTGATCAATCCGTTCGATTTTTCAAGTTGAACAGTTTAACGTATACCCCTAAACCAGACTAGCTTTTAGTAGTCTTTCTTCACCCGAAAAAACCAAAAGGTTATAGAACTTAGTCCTTTCAAGAGGCAGTGATCTGACGGAGTCACAGTGCACATGCAGTAGGTACCACAGTGTTCAAAGGAGTGTTAATGTGGGGAGTACTTGTCCACCAAGAAGGGTTGGCCGATCTTTATGAGGGTTAGGTTGGCCGTTCAATAATACAGTCCATTGGGTTCTAACAGAGAACGGGCCGGTATACAACTATACATGCTTCTAGAGGAGAGAAAATAAGAGAGAGGAAAGAGAGAGAGAGAGAGAGAGAGGTCCTCCTGATTCTGTTTTTAATCTTCTTCTCCAAGAGCCATGTCTTATTTTGTGCCATGATGGCACATCATTGAGAACAAAAGATGTCTGTGAAAAGGTTAGTTCTTTGTGCTATGATGCAGTACAGATTACCCCAATGTATCATAAAAAGGTACCACAAGTGCTACGCCAAAGCATAATTTAATCATGTTGCAATTTGTTTTATCCCATTCTTCCTTGTTCTACTAGCTAGTAAAAGAGAAAGGCTTAGTGCACTTTCATATTGTACTTAAAGTGCAATATGATTAGGCTCTCATCCCATGTAGCACCTAATCATTGGATTGTCATTTTATCACTCCTATGTGAGTGGTGGCACATGAGATGAGTGTCTAGATATACACTTAAGTGCAATAGAAAATTGTACTAAATCTTTCTCCTAATAAAATAGATTTGATCTGAAAAAAAAAGGTAAAGAAGAAAAAGTTGCATATACATATTATATACATGGGCGGAGGAGACAGCATGGCAGCAGCATTTGGTGATTGGTGATATGTATGTTGGGGGTTTGGAAGCCATGTGCTGGGCAGAATCTCAGATATTAAATGGGATATATGTTGGGGGCAAAATCTGCTGCACTTGCAGCAGTGTCTAGTTTGTGCCCACCCTAGACACAATGCTGGAGACCTTGTGTTAAAGCCCCACTTTATACATGGGGCAGATACATGGCGGACATTGAGGCAAGTGTAGCAAATTCTTCTCATATGTTTACAGTTGATCGCAACTAATTGCTTTCTCAACATTTAATGGAGCTACTGATTTCTCACACGATCCACATTTATATCTAGATAACAACTTGGTGTAAATAATTGATTTGCAACAAGTGTTGTAAATCTAATAGAGATTTGCCACCTCATGATATGAGATATTATAATAAGAAAAATGATTTAGTAACATCATTTGGTAACACATTAAAATAACACATCAATCAAAATACACCACAACTTCATCATTTACGAGGTGTTTTTAACTTTTTAATTTCAGTTGTTGATGTGACACAATTTTAATAATAATGTTACCAAATAATGTTATCAAATGGTACTGTTACAAAACTGTTTCTCTTATAATAATATCTCATGTCATGATCATTTAATCTTAAGGAGTTAAGTGGCAAACTCTCGTTGGATTTGCAACAAAACTTTTCCTTATATCGATGTCAGTTTCTAGTACGAACATGTCTAACCATTTTATACTACCTTAATTAAGTATACACATGGTTATCTTAAGATATCTTAATTTGTTGAGGGACAATGTTTATTCATATTCCAATGTGGACATCAAAACTGCTACTTTTACTTCCTTACGATACTCCTTATTATGATTCACTTAGCCAGCTAGTCTTTATCACTCTTCACATCTCCCAAACATGTACACACAGCGAGCGAGGGGCAGCCAAGTAGTTGGTTCAGATATAGTAGAGTTCCATAAGGCACCAGTACTTGGAATACTTAAGACAACCTTCTTCAATGTATACTAGCCTCCATCATGGAAACGATATCTAGAAAGTGTAATGACTATATATCTTAAATAAGAATAGCATTACTCTCGCCAATATACATTTGGTAGAGTTCTGTCTTGGTGCACACCTTCATTAAAATGTGCACAAACTACACTCTCAATGACTTCAGTCTTTTTAATAAGAGATTAAATTTGTTGCACATCGCCTAAGTAGTGTTATTTCTACATCTATCCGTATTAAATTTCGCATTGGGCTACTAGAACCTAGACACTGACATATGCCGTATACCACTTGCTCGAGAACCGTACATACGCGCAAAAGATTCAAGAGAGGTTTTACCTGGATAAAACTAGTGGCCGAGGTGACCATGAGCTTCACATAGGAAGGGATGTCGTAGTGCGACTTCCGGAAGGGAGTGGTGAAGTACGTGTTCGCCACATCGTCGCTGCCCGCGCACACCGCGTAGAGGCTGTTGGCGACGATACTTGCAGCCCTCGTGTCCCCCACGAGGGTCCTCACCTTCCTCTTGTAATCCTTGAACATCTCCATTTGGTCGGCCAGGGACAGAACAGACTGAAACCACCACCACAAGCAGACACAGATGATCTCTCTCTCTCTCAAGGGTGTAATCCATCGAACACATAGAAGGAGACCTTGCTCAGAGAATTAAACAAATGCTGTAGAGACGATTAAAGGTGAGCAGGTATATATATACCACTATGTTGGGGGTGAGGGGATCGAATCCACTGCCCCCTGAAGCGAAGCTGACACCGGTGAGGAGGTCTTGCGGTGTAAGGTTGGGGTCGAGGTATGCAGGCATCAGCTCCTTTATCCCCAGTGTTGATACTGAAAAGAACCCCAACAGTTGATCAAACACCATGAGCTAGCGAGCAATATTCTACGAGATGCGAGCTAGAAAAGAAGAAGAAGACTATATATATATAAACGTTGAGAAAACACATTTAGACGGGGATGGAGCCGAGCAACGTCTCCTATTTGCATGCACTGGCGATGGAGAGCTTCATGGAGGCACTGTACCTATATATATGGAGCTAGGGTGAGGTGATGCGTATATATACCTACGAAGTCGGTGGGTATCTTGCCATTGCAGAACCTGCCGGTTGGCCGGTGGCTGACGAAGTCCTTGCCGTAGGGAGGGAAATCGCACTTGACGACGGTTTTCAGGCGGTTATTGTTGCCGGGGTCCATGATGGAGTCCCCGAACACGATGACCGCCGGCACCTTGGGGATGGTGATATTGGTGTTTAGGGCATATGCCGGCAGGAGATGGCGGATGTGGAGGAGGAGGAGGAGGAACATGGTGGTGGCTGCAAAGGGAGAAGCTCTCGACACAGCGACAGGCTCCATCTCTCTCTCTCTCTCTTTGTTATGTTGAGGGCAAGGGGAGTGATAGCGAGTTCCCATATATATTTGAAGACGCATATGCAACTCTGAACCGACCTGTACGTACGGAGGAGGCATTGAAATGGAAACGACAAGGAAACCTGCTGGCTTTTCTCCTATGCGAACAGAAATCTCCTGTGGATAGATCATAGGAGTAGGAGGGAATACATAAGGGGTCATTCGATTGTTTGTAAAATGATTTTATTGGCTAAGGATCGTACCAAAGTTTTCTCTCTCTCTTCTCTGGTCAAACAGATTATTTAATAAATAATTTACATAAATTTTGTTGCTAATTTAAATTAACAATATTTTTTCTCGTAATAGAGTAAGATTGGATCCTGTTGGTTAATCTCGGTTGTCCGAGTCTTCAGGTGTTACAGGTAGGGGTGTCAATGGGTTGGGCCAACCCACAAACCCATCGGGCTGACCGGTAGAAAAGCCCATCCGAAATATGATTATTGAGCCCGAGCCCATGACATGGCCCGAAAATTAGGCCCACTTTTAACTGGGCTTAGATGGGTTGGCCCGTCGGACCAGCCACCGGCGTCCGGGGTAAAAGTTTCGGATATCGTATCACCTCAGACCGGGTCCCATGAGAAGCCCGCTTCTTCCCTGCGGGGAAGGAAGAGGAGACGGTGGTGGATGGCTCCCGTTACCATGGCGATGACGATGGCTACCGCCCCTCGTCTAGACGGGTAGGCAGGGGCGTGGGCAAGTGCGAGGGCGGAGGACGATGGCGCCGCCGCCGCCGACTGCTTCTTCGAGTCCCTCGATCGGGTATCGTCCTCCATCTCCTTCATCGGTGGCTGCCCCTGTTCCAGCTCCGACTCTGACGTCGACGCTGGGCGATGCTCCTTCGCCTCTGCTGTTCAGGAGCTTCGCCTACATCTCTTCCCCCTCCGCCTCGTCCTCCTCCTCCGTGAAGGATACGGCGTCTGGATGGAGATCTCCCGGGAGGAGGCCTGCCACAACATCCTCTTCGCCATATGCTTCAACTCCTTCGGAGGCATGAAGATCTTCAGTAAGATGTCGCTCCTAAAAATCTTTCATTTTTTGCTCCTCCTGCACTTGCAGGTCCGTCTCAGCTGCTTAATTTGGATTGTTGTCTAATTTTCGTAAGCCATCAAGCAGTTCATTGTGGAGCCTCTTCCACGACTAAAGAGAGAGAAATTATATTTAGTGTTTACAACATCTAGGTTTATCAAAACTACCATAATATATCAACTTTTTACATTAGTGCAGACTGAAGTCGTTCACCTACTTGATGTGGCCAATGCCTTTCGCCTGAACACCGGTGGAGTCCTTACAGGTCTTGAAAACGACTTTCCATGATTCAATCAATAAGAGAAGAACTCGATCTTAAATCACATGCTCATTCTCACAATCTGAACTGGACAAATCTTGAGTATTTAGCCCTCTTGAAGACAAACCAGATTGGTCCGTGCCCACGGTGGGGAGTGTGAAAGATGCAAGAACGAGAAAACAGAGTATCGGAACTAGAGAGAGAAAATGGGTTGAGCTAGAGAGAGAAACACCGGTGGAGTCTTTACAGGACTGCATGGAGTCCTTACAGGTCTGCATGGTAGCGGCCAACGTTCTGAATACTTTATCTGCATGGATCTCCTTGACAGGCAGGTGACGATGCGGGCCATGGAGGAGATGCCCCTGATGAAGTCGACAGTCTACGAGGCCTTCCGGATCGAGCCACCGGTCCCGCTGCATTACGGCAAGGCAAAGCGCGACCTGGTAGTGGAGAGCCACGACGCCGCCTTCGAGGTGCGGCGCGGGGAGATGCTCTTTTGTTACCAGCCCTTCACCACCAAGGACCCCCACATCTTCAACCGACCGGAAGAATTCGTCGGAGACACGTTCATGGGGGAGGGAGAGAAGCTGCTAAAGCACGTGCTATAGTCCAACGGCCCGGAGACAGAGAGCCCGACGCCGGACAAGAAGCAGTGCGCTGTGAAGGACTTGGTGGTGCTGGTGGCGCGGTTTCTAGTGGTGGAGCTTTTCCTCCAGGTTGGAGACTCGGAGGTGATATTCGCTCCGCGATCAGACCTGGAGTCGTCCTCCATGAACCAACTGATGGGCTTGCATGGGCTTAAGATAGTGTAGGCCCACTACATTTGGACTGGGTTGGCCGGGCAAATTAATTACGGGCCAAGATGGGCTTGGGCTGGGCCAGTCCAAGCCCAGCCGTTGACAGTCTAGTTACAGGTCTTTAGGAGTCAGGTCCAGGTCTTTAGGAGTCTTTTTAGGGACCACTTACTTGTTCAGTTTTTAGCTTTCCTCAAAGGCGCCATGCAAAGTTCGCACGATGCATGTTCCCATGTTTTTAGGTGTTTTAGTTGTTCACGTTCTCACGGTTTGTACTTGCCTTTAACAGGCTCCTGTTCATCTTAGT
>CM024759.1:83614083-83743723 GCA_014218235.1 Colocasia esculenta
ACCAAACATGGCGGGAAAGCTGTATACGAAGGGCTGTGATTACATACACGTCCCCTCGTCTGTCGTACCGAGTATTTTCAGCCGCCCGATGGTCATCATTGCAGTGCACCGCCATCCTCTTGAGTCCAGTGTCCACCCGTCGGGTACACCGACTTCATATATCATGACTTTTCTCCTTCCCTTCTCCTACACCGCCATTCCTCCACCAGACCTCTTCTCTGTTACAGTTTCCCTTCCTTCTGATACATCTCCAGACGAAGCAATCCGTCTCTCCCCTCTAACGATGGCAAGCCGTCGATCTCCTACGAGCGCTGACATTCAGAGCATTGCGGCGGATGCGGTGCAAGAAGCGTTCGTGGAAGAACCCAGACTCCAAGTCGTACGAAAAAGTAGTTTCTTCTTACCCTAATACGGATGTTTGTCGAATGAATGTTTTCATTTTTAAGATGCGATCTTTTCTTTGCAGAAAAGAATGAATATAATACGCGATGCTCGCTTCTGTTCTACCGTTCCGTTATGGACGATTTGCAATTTAGGAGCGCGCATCTGAAGTTGATGAGGAATTCACCATTTCGCGCGTATATCAAATGCGAAATGGTGACCTACCCAATTTCACTCATTGTCGATCTTATGACACGTTTCGATGGAGAGCGTTTTAAGATTGGCTCATGCAGCATGACTTTTCGCCCTTCAGACATAGCCAAAGTTATGGGTATACCAAATGTTGGTTCCCCTATCGACCTGAACACGGATGGGACAAAAGCCAGTTTGCGCCGGATCCTTGGAACCAAAAGAACGATGGACAGGCACAATGTCCATTTGAAACTTAAGGAGTACGTTCCACAGGAGGGTCAGCTTGCTGTTGAGATTTCGGTGAAGCTTTGGGTTGCGCTTCTTTGTTCCTGTTTCTTCTTCCCCACAAGTGGGATGTCGGGGTCGCTGTCCATTCTGCCATACCTGGACGACCTCCATGACATGAACAACGCCAATTGGGCTGCCGCAATCCACGAGTACCTGATGTCGGGGGTGATGGCATTCAAAACAGCAGCTGGTTCCTGCAAAAACATCTTCCTAACCGGTTGTGTTCCCGCTCTCGGTGTGAGTATACTGTTACGGTACACTCTGTTACAGTTCCTGAATGTGTCTATTCCAGAAGACTCATAGAGTACATTTACAGAAGACATATGTATATGTTACATACGTTTTCATATGTCCTCTGTTACAGTTCAAGACGGTCTCTATTACAGATGACATATGAACCTATTACAGTACGCGTAGAATACATTTACAGAAGACATATGTATCTGTTACATACGTTTACGATACACTTCTCATACGCATTATCTATTTCATAATGATGTAGGCATGGTTTTTGATGCACCAATACAAATGGAAACCAGATCATCCGGAAAGGAATCCCCCATTTTTCCGTTGGGATTGCCGGAATAAGGGACCGGAGTTATCCGCCCTACTACGGGGGTTGCGACGATCTGATGTAAGTGTCACTTACCCCTGAAACTGTGTTATCTTCGTATATGACTTATACCTGTACCTGTACCTGTGTTAATTCAGGTGTATTTGGAGTATAATGAAAATGAGGAGCCACCTAGAGCTTCACGACGATTGACGGCATCCACGTCAACCACTTCCCGAACCCCTCCATCAGATAACTCTCTGCATGGCATTCTTATCCAGTTACAGCGGCAGAATGACCTGTTACAGCGGCAGAATGACCAGTTACAGCGGCAGAATGACCAGTTACTTCGGCAGAATGACCAGTTAAAGCGGCAGAATGACCAATTACACCGGCAGAACAATATCCTCCAGTCAATGGATGGAAGGCTACATAGACTGGAGGAACAATTTCAGCGGCAGCCTCGGTGGCAACATCCCCCCCCCCCAGAGACAGAATGTGCAATTTTAGCCCTACCGCCATTGGAGCTCCCAACAGCTTCAGTACGATCACATGCCGTGGCAAAGAAGAGTTACCAACGTCCAGGTAAACGTTTTGTGTCGTTACATTGTTTCATTTGCTTAGTTACAGAAGATGCTTTCCTCATTTACAGTTAGAGTCCTACTCTCTTACAGTCATTCCAATACTTAGTAATACGATTGTACTCTACCTTTACAGTTTCATTACTTGTCTGTTACAGTCTTTCATATACGAAGTTACAGAATTGTTCTCTATGTTTACAGCTCTCTTTCATAGACATTAACAGACTTTCGTGTTCTCAGTTACAGGAAGGAGATCCGTCCAGACAAGGTCGCGGCGGTCATTTAAGGAGTTGCACATTCCCGAGTTGAAGGAGGGGAAAAAGAGGGGGCGAAAGGAGGAGGAGGAGGACCAGAGGAAGAGGAAGAAGGAGGAGAAGGCGGAGGCGGAGGAGGAGGAGGCGGAGAGGAAGAGGGAGGAGGAGGAGCAGAGGAAGAAGGAGGCGGACAGGAAGAAGGAGGAGGAGGAGGAGGCGGAGAGGAGGCGGGAGGAGGAGGAGCAGAGGAAGAAGGAGGCGGACAGGAAGAAGGAGGAGGAGGAGGAGGCGGAGAGGAGGCGGGAGGAGGAGGAGCAGAGGAAGAAGGAGGCGGACAGGAAGAAGGAGGAGGAGGAGGAGGCGGAGAGGAGGCGGGAGGAGGAGGAGCAGACGAAGAAGGAGGCGGAGAGGAGGCGGGAGGAGGAGGAGCAGACGAAGAAGGAGGCGGACAGGAAGAAGGAGGAGGAGGAGGAGGCGGAGAGGAGGCGGGAGGAGGAGGAGCAGACGAAGAAGGAGGCGGATAGGAAGAAGGAGGAGGAGGAGGAGGCAGAGAGGAAAAGGGAGGAGGAGGAGCAGACGAAGAAGGAGGCAGACAGGAAGCAGAAGGAGGGGGAAGAAGAAGGAAATAAAAGGAAGCGGCGTCAGATATCCCCATCATCATTGTCCCGACGTGTTACAGCTGGGACGAGGATAAGACGACAACCAGATATCTTTACGGTATGGTTTCCCCTTACAGAATTTACATAAGCTGAGCATTCGGTTACAGAACCCTTCATGAGACATAACAGTTTGTTCCGAGTCCGTTACAATTACATTATAATTGTTTTACAGAACATTCCTTTTTTACTTACTCTATCGCAGCCAGACAATTTTCGGCACCACAAAGCCACGAAAGTGAATGTGTCCACTTGCGAACCGATCCTTGTTGAGTCTCAAGAGAGTACAGACACACTTCCAACGGGCATTAGGAGTGGCCGAAAAGTCATTGATTGAACGATTTTTCAATGAGTGCTTCATTAATGAGTACGTGTTACAGTATATGTCTACCATGTTTACAGTTTCGACCAAAGATGTTTACATTATATATCTACCATGTTTACAGTATATGTCTACCATGTTTACAGTATATGTCTACCATGTTTACAGTATATGTCCACCATGTTTACAGTTTCGTCAATTACTGATGACAGTCTTAATTCTTACCTGTAGAAATTTAATGTTCAACGGCCCTGTGGAAGGATACGACAATTTCCTCTCGTTTCATGACATCCGGGAGCTATTGTTCGCGAGGGAGAGCGAATCGGTCGTAATTGACTGCTACGTCAACGCTTACTTGTTTCGCCCCCGTGAAGAGAACCCGGACATTTTTTGGAATTTTGGATATCTGCATGCCGCTTTAAAGGGTTATGTCCAATCTTGCAGAGACGATAAGAGCAAGAACAACATTTCGAAAACGCTTTCAAGAGATTGGACCGCGCCCCAAATGAATTCGACCTCATCATCTCCCCCATGCACGTTGGAACGAACCATTGGGCTCTTCTGGTCATCCGCATGAAGGAAAAAGAGTTCCACGTGTACGACTCATTACGAAACAAACATCGTGCTGACATTCCACAATATGTAAGTGACCAGTGTTCCATACGATGCTTACATTCGTTACAAAGCGCGAGCACTTGTGTTACAGACGTAACAGTAACATGAAATCTACGTTAAGTTGCTCGAACTCTTTTGTTCATTCTCTTATGCAGGTGGAGGAACTGATAAGATACCTGAAGGGCAAGCAGATAGATGCAGCTACATGGCCGCTACGCTACCCCGACCCATGCCCACAACAAGGATCGGGAGACGACTGCGGAATTTTTACTTGCAAATACATGGAATGTCTAGCACGTACGGACATTCAAGATTTGCCCTTCAGTCAGAATGACATGCCTATTGTGCGAGCAAAAATCGCCCTCCACTTCATCAAAGCGTACTTCAATGGAGAAGGGCGTTCATAGCGTCTACAACTGAAGGAGAACTGCCGCACGTACTAACTCCTAACCATTGTAATGATACTTGTTGTATGGTCTTTACCTATTCTTGTTACATTATAAATGATACTAGGTTACAGTTGAAGAAGTACTGTCTTACAGCTTGAGCGCCCAGCTACGTCTACCTCATTACAGTGTGTGTAGAATCCTGTTACAGTCTTTACCTATTCTTGTTACAGTATAAATGATACTAGGTTACAGTTGAAGAAGTACTGTCTTACAGCTTGAGCGCCCAGCTACGCCTACCTCATTACAGTGTGTGTAGAATCATGTTACAGTCTTTACCTATTCTTGTTACAGTATAAATGATACTAGGTTACAGTTGAAGAAGTACTGTCTTACAGCTTGAGCGCCCAGCTACGCCTACCTCATTACAGTGTGTGTAGAATCTGTTACAGTCTTTACCTATTCTTGTTACAGTATAAATGATACGAGGTTACAGTTGAAGAAGTTCTATCTTACAGCTTGAGCGCCCAGCTACGCCTACCTCATTACAGTGTGTGTAGAATCCTGTTACATCTATACCTATTCTTGTTACAGTAAATGATACTAGGTTACAGCTTGACCACTTCGGAGGAACCTGTTAGTATTACAGTACACGCATCATAGATAGCACATACAAGCCCACAGAAGACTGCATATAAGGAAAATATTTATATTCCATAAACAAGCACTGTTACAATCTTAACTCCGTAACCCAATAGCATGGACACTGGAATGAAACGGAGGGGAGGGGACAAATAAGGACAGCAGAGATAGGAGGGGAGGGGAGGAATAAGAAGGATTGCAGAGAAGGGAGGGAGGGGAGGGAGGTGAGGTGTAGGAAGGGATGGGAGGGGAGGGAGGAACTGGTCAGGGAGGGAGACATTCTAAACACCCTAACCCGATTACTCGGTGGACGAGGGAGGGAGGAATAGGAGCGGGTCGGGGAGGGACGAGGGGAAGGTGAGGAAGATATGTGTTCTACCCTAGGGCCAATGTCAGGGAGGATGTTGGTGAGGCCCTTGTGGTGGTACAGCCGAGAGGCTTTCTGTAAAGCCATCGTCCACCCAACGTAAAATCCGTTCCAGTAGTCAGGGCTATACGTCTCCGGGAAAGGTAGAGCCGGGGGCGACGGTGGCACCAGTGAGGCAGGTGCCTTGCCATCTCTCTGGGGAGCACGGTTAGATGAAGACATCTGCAAATAAAGATGAAGAAGACGAGCAACAAAGATAGGAAGAAGAAGAGCGAGGGAAGCTTGTGATGAAGGATAGGAATGACCCTGGGTTCCTTTTATAGTGTGAAGAACGGTCGTCCGAAGGCTGTTTGTAAGTGCTGTCAATGGTTGCTGTATCTGTTCTTGGCAGGATATGTAACAGTAACTTCGCATCGGTCAGAGTTCACGGGCCACCGAAGCGTCAGCGTCGTTTGGGGAAAAGGCGATGGAAAAAAGGAGGGAAGGGTAAGACGGGAATGGGAAAAAGAGACGGAGGCCAAGGAGACGGAAATCGTGTGTGGAGGGCCGTAAATGGTGACATCTGAAAAGCAGAGACTGGAAATTAAACCTGGAGAAAGCAGAGACTTTACATCAACCGGTATTCTGACAGGGACGAGGAAATAAGTACCAGGCTCTGACAGGGACCCCCAATTAATTTTCCCTTTAAAATATCATAAGATTACAGGGAAATAATATGCAGAAATATTTATACATGCTCGCTTATATGACGCCAACTGAGGTGCCACCTCTGCAATGATAACATGTCATGATGTGATGTGGTGCCACCCTCACTTTTTATAGCTGTTGTTTGTCAATGCCAACCAACGATCGATAATTCTCATGAGTTGTTGTGATTGACATAGCGATGATCAAGTCGATAGCCACCGTTAGTTGTCACTTAAGTTGCTCCTCTGTGAAACAATTATTTCTCCATTCAAAGTATCCATAATAAGAAAAAAAAGAATATTTACATATAACTCCTTGTGATTACAATACAATAGATATTTTCCAACTAGGGCATAAACTTAACCAGGGTTAAGAATCAGCCGAACGAGAAAACATGTAGTAGGCTATTTTTTTTACAATGCCAGCACATTTTAAGAGGTTATTTGTAAAATATATATAATTACTATATTGAATTATTTAAAATATCATAATATTACATTGAAATAATAAAAAAAACATTTAATACATATCTGCTTAATGCCCACATGAGCTGCCATCTCCGTAACAGTACTGTTACGTCACAGTGTGATAGGTGTCATCTTCATTCCTAGCTACTGTCTCTTGCAGCAAGGCCAATAGTCATCAACGGTCAACAAAAAACCCAGTCGACAGTCCGTCAGTTGTCACCTTAAGCTGCAACAATGGTGTGCCCCCATCCATAAACAATATATCTATGTCTCACCAGATAAGTAGTATTTATCAATAACATATGAAAAAAGAGAGAGAAAGACTTAATATATTTTTATATTATATTTAAGTACAACATGATTAGATAATAATTTATGTGACACCTCTCACATGATAAATAATAAAATGACAATTCAATTGTTATATGTCACATGAATTATTAACTAATCAAAAATACACTAAATCTTAATTTCTAAAAAAAAAACTCCCCAAAACCCAAATTTGAAACTTGATGATGCCACAGAAAAGCCCCCGAGCCTACTATGCCTACTCGAGGCCCATGACCAGGGTAGTAGTACATGCATAGCCCCCGAGCCCATGGTCGGCAGGGACGCGACAGTTCAAAGAGAGCTTCGAGTGTGGGGACTCATAGGCTGGCTGGTTCATGGTATTGCACGATGGGCAACAGATCTCGTCATAAAGTTGCGGCCTGGCCAATCCCCATGCCACGCACAGCATTGCGACTCTCTTTGGAAAGCTGCTGCAAACTGGCCGGGTTGGGACCTGCGACACGTGATGTGTCAAAACAAGAACGCCAGTCCCGTACGTATCAACCACACCCCCCCCCCCCGCACTGTACTCTACTTTGCAAATTTTTTATTGCACAATTACCAGCCTTCAAAATGTTTTAGGTCTCATCTGTTTGTTCGATTTTTTATTCTTGTTAGTTTTGGTCGACGTACGTCAGATATCATTTAAGCCAGGGTATTTATCCAAGTAATTAAACGTTAAAATGTTACAAATAGAAGAAAGACTGTTCTATTTCATTTTTGTTAATTTGATCAAATTAGAGTAGAGAACTCAGGTAAATCAGATATAACTTCATTTTATCCTGATAATGAATACCATATACAGATGAGACCTTAAAAAAAAAGAGAAAGACTTTGTGTACTTTTCAAAGTACAAAAATATCATGTTATTTTACACTTCTCCTCTCTCGTTGCCCATTGGTGAAAAAAAAGAAAGAGATTTATGTAGCACATTGATTCCCACCAATAAAAAGGAGGAAATATAAGATGACATGATATTTTTACACTTTAAAAAGTGCACAAAATCTTTCTCTAAAAAAACAGACATGTCAGAATCATAGGAGAGGTATATATATACATGGTCCGATTTGAGGTATTATGTTCTTCTTTTTTTAGTACGAGTAATGTGAGTGAAAATAAGTGAGATAATAAGTGGAATTGTGTGGTGTTAGGTACGTATGCAGACACAACCGCGGAGTTTCTCATGTTTTTTTTATGATCAAACTCGTATAATTGCCATTATATATACCGACAAACCTAGCTAAAACCAAACTAGCGCTGGAAACAATCTTGTCATGCAGACTGCAGATATCGATCGGTACGTACGGCCCCGAAATGCAGAGTAGAGAAGACCATATATAGACGGCTCCTTCACCAGTTTTTTATCATTCTTCTGCAAGAACGGGTTTGCGGGATAATAAAGAACCAGGCAGGAAGAAAGATGAAAGAGATCTCACTTCAGTTCAAAGCCTTTGAGTTGAGGCTGCTCGTGCGTAATCCTTTTCAGGAGCCGCCCTCCCCATCACCACCACCCAACATCAGATGCCACAGCATGCCGCTCCTGATGAAAGAGCGAGCAAGCAAGCACAGTAACGTAAGAACAGTACCCCACGCGCCATGGCAAGACAGCATTGAAGGCCAGCGGCAGGGACAAGCGATGATTCATATAAATCGATGGGCTCTGAACCGTGGATATATATACGTCCCCTCAAATTTAACATGCCGTCGGAGCTACCGGCTGGGGTGTTTCCATCCCCATATTGTACAGAAACGAGCTAGAGCTTAACAGGTGCAAGCAAAAATGGCGAGATGGGCGCCCTACCAGACTACCACTCTTCGCAGCCTCCATCCGGCACCTACCCTTTTTTACCGCCTCCTTCTACTTCTCTGGTTCCCATATTCAGACAAGGCACTGGGGACCCCAGCTGCATGGTTTTCCGCTGGTCCGAGGAAAGAAGGGAAATAAAGCACCTGAGAGCAGTGGACGGGAGAGGAAGGAGACGACAGCACCAGAAGACTGGCTCCGCCGTCACATCGATCTTTTCTACCTTTTTTTTCTCCCCCTTTTTCTCTCCGTGGCATTTTCCCCTTTCTCTTTTTCCTCAAAATGGGGCAGTGGAGCTCCTCTGGAGCGATTTCCCTGTGGGGAGGAGCTGGGCGGCTATCCTGGCACGCAGCTGCTCACAGCCACAGCCATACATAAGCGTAAGTACACCGAAGACGAGAACCAAGTGCTGTCGAGAAGCAAAGCGATGGCAAGAACAAGTGTCGTCGAGAAGCAAAACAGATATGGAAGTTCTGGTAGAGGAACGGTGACGGTTTACGTAGCCTGGTTTATTTACCTCCTCATGCTGCCTCCTTAGCCTCTCGTTTTCTTCCGTCAGGTGGTTCACCTCCAGCTCCAGCTCGTTGGTGTACGCCTGCAATGGCCAGCCCATACAAAGCGATTTAAGAGCAGCAGCAAGGACAAGAAGAAGCAGCAGCCTTTGGAGAACAATAAGCTATGGAGATGCCTGCTTTCGGGCCCTGGAGCGGGCGGCAGACTCCCTGTTCTTGATCATGCGTTTGTGGCGGCGATCGTTGCCGCTGCCGTCGGAGCTGTCCAGCTGCTGCTGCTGTTGCTGCTCCGGGTTCCTCTTCTTGTTGCCGCAGAAGGGGAAGAAGCCCCGGCAGGGAGAGCCCAGGGAGTCCGAGAACGCGCTGGCGACGACGGACGGGGAGGACGAGAGGTGGCGGTGGCAGGTGGTGGTGCTGTGGCTCTGGTTGTTGTGGCTGTGGTTCCAGGAGCGAGACGGCCCCAGCCTCGACTTCGCCATGGCGCCGCCGCCTCCCCCGCCCATGTACTGGAAGTCCACGCCGGAGTTGAGGCACAGGACAGTGGCGGGGGCAGACGGGTGCGGCGGGAGGGGCAGGGGGGAGCCCAGCAGGCCCACGTCGTCGCATCGGCTGCCGTCCTCGGCCGCGGCCGCTGTGGGAGCAGTCTGGGTGGCGGTCCCTCGGAAGGGCCTGGCCAGGAAGTCCTGCAGGATCATCCCCCTGAAGTGGGACAGCGTGGTCGCGGTCGTGACAGCGACGGAGGCCGACCTGTGGGCGCACTGATCGCCACCGGGGTGGTGGGGGTGGTGGTAGTAGGGGTCGTGGCAGTGGGTGTCGAGGACGGGGGTGGCAGCGCTGAGGGTGATATCCTTCCAGACCTCCTCCATGGTTCTTCGTGGGGTGTGGGGGGCGCCGGCGGAGGCGAAGAAGGGGGAAGGGGAGGAGGAAGATGAGGAGGAGGAGGAGACCATCCTGTGCTTGGTGGTACAGGTGGTAGTGGCGTCTTGGTGGTCTTCCTGTGGCCACATGTGGGAGCTGCTGTTAGGACATGGAAGGGAGGGCGGGGCAGGAGGTGGAGAGGGCGGAACTGGTGAGGAAGGGGGTAGAAGAGGGAAGTGTGCGGAGGTGAGGGATGAGCAGCTGGACTCGAGATTTAAGGCGCCCGTGTGTGTGTGTGCTCTCTCTCTCTCTCTCTCTCTACTCTCCCTTCTGTACTCCCTTTCCCTCTCCCTCTCTCTTCTCTACTCTCTCCCCTCTTCTCTTCCCTTCTCTCCCCTCGTATTGTCGTTGTATCTTGTTGTGTTTGTTGTGTTGGGAATGGGGAGGACAACCCACAACAAAACTTATAGCAGGCCTTCTATCTTTCCGCAGTGCCACATCCTCTGTAAAAGGTCGAATTGTCTTAATAACATTTTGGGAGAATTAAAAATTATTCTCTAATACAGATTGATATTATTTTTCAAAAAAATACACAAAGTACAATTTACATAGTCAACTAATTTATGTGACATCATCCACATAAGTTGGTAACTCATGTAACACTTAAAAAAATAGTGTCATGTCTATGTGAATTGCACTTTATGTACTTTTAAAAGTGCACAAAGTATTTTTCTATTTTTCAGTTCTCCAATTTTTCATGGCATGGTACATATTTTTTGTAAGATTTTATTTTTAGGTCGTGGTTCATATTTTTTGGAAGATCTATATAAGTTATATAAATATATAAGTTATGTAAGTACGGAAATATGTAAGTTATGTAATTATGTAAATATTTAATTATGTAAATATGTAGTTAGTGAAGTATAAGTTACATAAATAATTATATAATTATATAACCTACATACTTACATAATTTATATAGTTACATACATACTTACATAGTTATGTAGAAAGAGACTTAAAAATAAATCCCGCAAAAAATAGAGACCATGTGATGTTGAGAAATCTGACAAGGACTGAAAAATAATGTTAGTCCTCTGACAAAGAGTAATTATTAATTCTCCCTAACATTTTCATCAGTTTTGTTCCCATGTTTTCTTCTTTGAGAAATATTTATTGTAAAATTATTTTTGTAATAAAATTAGGATAAATTAATTAAAAGTTTCTATCAAATATTTAACTTATTTTTTAATCTCTGATAGAACTGTAACTCATTATAATAATTATTATCCTCTGTTATAGTATACGTTAAATATGTTATAATAAAGATTTTCTGTTACAGTTAGGATCTATTAATTAATTTGTCCATAAAATTAATATAAATTTTAAGAAAATAATCTCATTTATCAAGAGACCCTGATAAGACTCTTCCCTCTTTTTCAGAGAATAAAATTACTTTTCACAATTCATATCATCTTTCTCACCGAAATAATCTTATAATAAGTATTTCTCTTTTTTCTTTGCATAATTTTATTATGATAATCTTGAGGTGAGGCTGTTGTCTCACTCAAGAATAGGTGTTGGCCTTATATTTATGAAGAACAACTTTTTAACACTATTTTTGGATATCAAACTCAACACATCATAATTGCACATGCGTAACAAATCTCTTCTTCTATGAAGTGCCATCTGTGTACTCACTATGTGGCATATTTTGTTTGTGTGCATCGAATTTGGTTTCAAAAATAAAATTAGTGAGTCAATTTTCAAAACTTATTGTTTCAGATTTCTAGAGAGCTAGGTCAATGTCCGATCACCTTATATACCTTATTAAAATCACCACCTTCATATGTATGTCTGTTTTTTCCGTGCATAAAATATTTTTTAGATATATTCGTCGATAAAATGTTGTTGAATTTTAATGAGAACCAATTATATAGCAGAATCCATCCCTCTTGTGTCTAGGTAGTATATATATATATATATATATATATCCATTAATTACTCCGACACTTACTTTTCAAATAATCTTATAAATAAAATGGAATAGTTATAATAATATTTTCAACATATTTGACCATAAAATGGTAGAATACTATAAGCCTTGCAATTATTTTCTTCTACAATAAATATGAGACTACACTAGCCCATATGGCATTAATTTTCTCTTATTTTGATTTACAACTGATATGGTTCTTATCCACTGGAAACTAAAATGGGAGGAAAAGGATCATAAAATTACAGCAAAACTAACAAAAATACCTTCTTTTATTTTACGATCAAGAACAATCCTGGTTTGAAAGTAGAAAAATATAAAGAAAATAATCTATAGACTTCCATTTTTTTGGAAAATAAGAAGTCCTTTATTTTGCTAGACCGTGAATTCAGACAAGGAATGAGCCTGATGAACCCTGAAGTAATTTATGTTTGGTCAGACTACTATTATTAGTTCCAAGTTTGATGTCATAATGTAATATCAAAGGCCAGTCCTGGCAGAGGACAATGTCACTCTCTGTCTTTGTATTTTAACTCTTTTCATGTCATGTCGTCAGACCAAGAGATTTCCATCTTACTTTGACCGAAAGGAAGATGTTAAATTAATGCTTATTAAGATGGGTGTTGCAATGGTTGCTTGACTGATGTCGATTTTGCAAGGAACATATGGTAGCTTGATTGATCGACCCATCGGTTAATTTTTATCTAAATTTGTATAATGTTCTTAACACAATTCCTCAAATAAAGTTTCAGATATGTTCTATATGATCATCACCTATGCTCCTCGACCAAAGTGATGGCTTGGCATCTACTTTTGAGCAAGTAAAGATACAAATATCTGATTTGATATCTCTGGAATCTGGTTGTACATGTACGCATAGATGTGAAAAATCAAGTGATAAGCACACACATGTAACCTTGTATACTCAAAGACTGTAATAAAGAACAGATGCTGTACCCATGATTTATTTTATTTTTCTTCTTAATTTGGAACTTGGGATTCTACATTTCCAAGGATTTGATGTTTGAGAAAACCACAGACAATGATGCCTTTCTAGTAGAGAAATATGTGCTTTCTTCTCTTGAAAGTATGCATCCTTAAGATTTTGCTACTTACATTGTAAAACATGATAAATCAGATATGTGAATGGTGTTATTGCTTCTTTTTTTTTAAAAAAAAAGGTGCATGCTTGTTAATCGGGCGCATATGCAATTAATAGTTTATATTTTTGTTGATCAGGACTGACATGGTGGATATTCTCTCTTTCCTTTGTTTTTTATAAAAATGGTTGAGAGTACATAAAATTTGGTGTTAAAGTAATGCCTAGCATGCTTATTCACCAAAAAAGAACTACATAAACTCAATAGAATATCCCCTTTGTTTATCATAAATTTCACCAGACACGAGTGAAATCACCCAACCCTTTAAACACCGGAAACCAGTCAACACAACTTTAATTTGAATTCAATAATCTTGACACACAAAGATCTCCCATCTGTTCTTGTTATAATTTATCTATAGTTATTCTTGTACTTTTCACCTTAGCCGCTTTGATGAGCAGGGGTATGGGGACTAAGGTGGGGTGCTATTGGATAAGGTTGGGTTAACCTGTCCAACTCAAGGTTATCTCTGGTTAACCGAAAAACTGGTGTGGTTGCTTTTTTGACTTCACAAGTGGGGTAAGATTTATCCAAAGTTTGTTTTATTTTAAGGTTCCAAAGTTAGATAGGTTAATTATTGAGTTAACCAACATCACCTTACTTAACCCTGAGGTACAAACCCCTTTATCACAGTAGATAGTAGCTCTAATAATGTAACGAGCTCACAACCAAATGTTTTCCCACGATTTCCCCCCCCCCACACACACACTCCTTTGAGGGGAAAATTAAACTTATATTTGTTACTGACGAGAGTATTCCATCAATCCACATTTTTATATAGTTTCGATTAAATAATTTGAAAATTATAAATAAAAATTTATAAAATCATTTTAATAGAACAACGTCAAAGGCGATTCCAAACCCGAATGAGAGAGAAGGAGAGTTTGCATTGGGTCAACAACTAGTAGTAAAATAATGTCAAATTTTCTTAATAAATGTTAGTAAAAGAGTATAGGAAAGACCTAAAATAAAATGACATGATATTACTAGAAAGGGCGTCAATTTCTTGGGTTTAAACACAAATGTGGCATTTGATAAAAATCTTTAACATAATAGGATTTGTTACAATTCGTTCACTGTGATCTTTGAGGCCGAAATGAATGGAACCGAGGTGACAATCCCCAAGGCCAATGTGAACCCTTGCCGATGTCGACTAAGTCGGATGTGGTCGAGTTGAGTTTAAAGCTGACGTGCCTCTCGTGCGTTGACTTGACGGAGACCTGCAGTGCCCTTTGAGGTGCCTAGGGGGGTAAAGACTCAGATATTCAAGTCAGTGGGGAACCGACGTATGACTAGTGAGATTAGGGAGCGAATGAACGTATCTGGACTTATCAAAGATCTACCCTATTTATAGAGGTTGGTGTTGTCGAGGATCATTGGGTCATGACCAGTGGACCGACGTGTATTTTCTCAGGTTGTTGTGGATTTGCTTGGCCCGACATGGTCTGCGCCGTGCCGCTGTACCGACCCCAAATAATAAGGTAAGACTATGATGATGATGATGAATCTCAATTGCTTCATCATTATTTGTAATCAATGATAAAATAGTGCAAGGGCATCCATTAATAAAGACCGACAAGATAAGATAAACAAAAACCTAGTTGTACCTTGAAATGGTGCTGCAGCACTCCATGTGTTTGCAGATGCGGTCCGGCAGGTAAACTCTTTACCCTAGAATAGGATCTCAGTCCTTGGCAGTTCATTTATTAAAAAGAACTTGTTAAAGAGAGAAAAAGACATATACTTATTAGAGGGAGAAAAAGACAGATGCATCACTCAAAAAGGTCAGAACTGGAGAAATGGCAGGTTCTGATCTTCTCTTTTCTGACCCTACGCTGGATTCAACTGTTTTAGAGCAGTTATGGACATGTGTAACGAAGTGTAAGACTTACTTGCAATAGAGTCCTTGTAGATTATTTCTCTCATAGAAAATTTACATATTTCTATTTTTGCTCAACATTGAGTCTGAATATTGATAAGAGAGTAGAAAAAAAGGAACCCAAAAAACGTATTATGTAACATTTGGCTTGAAAGTGGTGGAAGTGACATAGACTTCAGGGTGTAAGATTTCTTTCTCTTCGTTATTAACCGTCCAATCAAAAAGACTAAACTGCTCTTAAACTGAAACATACTGAGACTTTTTTTTTTCAAAAAAAAAATTTGCTGTACTTCACGGATAAGTGATGTAACAAGCCAAACTCCAATACAAATCAGAACTAATAAATTGAAAACATGCAAATACCAACTACGAACATGTGACACCCCCTGGATGAATATGTGCAGAAAGTAGAGAAAAGTTAACTGTTCTTTACAATTATATTTTTTTATGTATTATGATTTTTTTATTAGCCAATGCATTAAAGGTACATTGTGTCGAGGCCAAAATGTACTACAAAGTGTAATTATGAAATGTCGTCATCGTTTCTACGAGTAGTATTACGCAATTCTTATGGAAAGAAAAACCGTGGGTATGGGATGGTACATTGTGGAGAGTGATGCGACAATGGAAGACAAATCCCGTGCCCACTTCCCCCTCGTACTCCGCATATAAAAACGCCTCGGTGGCTTCGCATTGTCCAGCCCGAAAGAGGTTGGTGCAGAGCACATAATTACTACTACTACGACTACGGGTGTACCAGAAGAAGGAAAAGGAGAATTGTACTACTACCCATCCACCAGTAAAAGAAAATTTTGCGTAGCTTTTTAGGATGTAAAGTCCATTCATCCAGCTCAGTTCGATTCAAGTCACAGAGAGAGAGAGAGAGAGGCCCGCCTCTCCTTTCGCTTAGCTCTCTAATCAACCTCAGTTTTCTGTATTATTAGAGAAACTTATGAAACATCAAAATTCGCCCACTGCAATGGATTGTTGACAAAATTACACCATAGATAAGAGGGGGTTCATTTCTGCTGCGGATATGATAGTTTAGTGATTTAGCGTGCACATGCGCATGGAGCGTGTGACAAGGTTTTTGTGTTGTGTACGCTCGAGTCCATATGCGCGCGTGCAAGAAACATCTCCTCCCAGACCCATAAACGGTGCAATGTCCAGGCAGGCGTAAGGGATCGAAATCAAGGCTTTTGGCGAAGAAGATTTTTCGGCAAATTCCTCGAATTACTATCAGCATTTATGTATCTTTTGCATCAACACTACGAATTACCATCAGCTATTCGACAAGCTCCTCGAATTACAAGTCAACCACCGGCGATAAGAAATAGCTAACGTGTGATTCCTACATTTATATTTTACAGACATGATTGAAAATGCCAACAATTCACCAACAAAACACTTTGCACCTTTTTTGGTATTATGTTTGTGTAATAATGGATGAGCAAAGACACTATGAACTGCTGCTCTCTGCATAAATGCCGATGATTTTAATCGCATGCACGTGTAAATAAAATGCAAGAAGGTAATTCCTTTTATTACACTTCACTCCCTTCAGATTCAGATTTATGACGACGATGACAACGTCAAACAAGTCCAATTCATCCTTTAACTGCTGTTTCGATGCTATTTGATGTTTCAAAATTCGGCCACTGATGATCTAGGAGTTGAGAATCGGATAGAACATGGTAGACGAGGAAAAGAAAAAGGAAATGCCAGACATGAAACAAAAGACATTCTTTAGAAGATGATTACTAGAAAGGAAAAGGTAAGAGAAACCAAGATCGAGTAGCCATAACCTTCCAATAAAAGATCGAGGACCCGAGGCACTCACCATTTCCGTCTCCCATTCGTTGCAGCGCTTCCCCACCAGAAATGGGTCTTCACAATTTGAAGGCGATTCGTATCGCGCAGCAGAACATCTAGTCTGCAGCCAAACTCATAATTTGAGTTATCATGTGATATGACATCCCCACTGCAGCTATATTTACAAAAGGCGCGGCGTTTACCACCATGAACTCGTGAAGATATCTTCCTCAACCATCCCATCTCATTCACTCTCGTTGACCTGGTGGAAACATATTCCCGTTCAGAACACAAGCAAATAATACACCACACATAGCAACGATAGATCTCCTCGGGCGAACTTTTTTTTCAGCTCGTGCAAGCTAGACATGGACAAATCAAGTGCCTAAAGACTCCGTGAATCAAATTAAAATCATACATCTGAAGAACCGAGCAACCTTTCCCGCTGATCTCTGCAATTCCAATCAAAACAAGCTGGATGACCAAATCATGGCAACACCCATCAACCGGCAGAACTTCAACAAGCACGACTGACATATAAATCTTTAATTTATTTTGGGCTCCATACAGGAGCTGGCAATGTAATTTCACCAGCTACATCACAAAGTCCTGGATATACTCAGGTAATAAAGTCATCACACTGAACGTACAAAGAAAAGAAAATTCCCACTGGCAGGTTATCTCATGGACAATCAACCTTGAACTTTTTCAAAGAAAAGCAGCAGTGTGTGTATAGGACTTCTTGGAGAAGCGTCAGAGGAAAACTTAAAGTCTCTCCCTTCCAAGCACAAACTTCAGGCCCTCCCAAAAAAATGGAGGTATCCTGAGGAAAGATATGTATAGGGGAAGGCTGGGGAACACCCGAAAACGAAAAGGCATATCATTTAAAATTCACCACAAAATTCCCCAACCCATCGACATTGAACCAAACTATACATCGTACCGCATCACCCCAGCACCAAGGATTCTTCAAGTGGCCTTTTTTCGTTTTCTACTTTTTTACGTTTTGTTTCTCGTTTTCTGGTTTGGTTTTCCTTGCCAAAAACATGATCCAACACTCGTGGCCCACTTCCTATAAATAACCTAATAAAAGCATCTTCACCACATCCGATCACCACCATAAATCTCATCTGTGGAAGTGGGAATCTAACGCCTAGGCTTCTTGAGGACTAGACCTATCTGAACCAGTGCGAGTGGTAATTTGATCAGCCCCATCCCCATTAGAAGTTATCACCATTGATGACTGCCCATTTGATTCCCCTGATAAGCTACGAACTACTCCCTCAATATGAATCATATTTCCTGTGCTATTTTTGCTATTACTCCCCTCATCCAATGCAACATTTCTCATTCGGGCAGCTAGAGAATCATAATCTGTCATTGCAGAAGAATGTGGTGGATTTGATGTCGAGGCTAGTGATGGCCAATTCATCCAGTCATTCCGCCTCCTAATTCTGTCACCCTGCAGAAAGAGACAAATTAATGGGAGGAAAAGAAAATCTTGCTGTTCACTTTTTATTCACAATAAAAACAGATTACGTGCCAGAGTACAATGAATTTGCATGTATGAATATATCCTTTTTGCATAATTCTATTTCATTTAAACAGTATATATTACAACAATTACAATAACCACAAGATTCCACATAAAAATACAGTATAAATAGGAGACATTGGATAACAGAGCAAAGATGGAATCAAGATCGACCAAAAGATGTGGCTATAGAATATGGTATACCTGTACTTCTACTACAGTTGAAGCCCTCACAGTCTCCAATATAAACTGGATGCTGTTTGTTAAATTTCTTACCTGCAAATATAGCAAACAGCAATTGCACCTCTGACCCACATGAACATGTGATGAAAAAAAAGAATAAAAATGTTCTGCAATTGACAAATAACTATTTCTGTTTTGCATTTGAATTGAATCTCATATAATCCACATTTACTTTGAGAAAAAATAATTTAAACAAAAATAAATTTCAATTTGATCATATCAGCAAGAAAAAGAAAGCTGTGACTAAGAAATAAAAAGAAACCCTTGATAAAAACATAATTCGTATTCAAATCAAGTACTAAAAGACAACCATTTAAATAAGCCGGGAAACCCCAAATGCTCATGATGAAACAAAGACTGGCAGAGCAAATGTTCAGAATGCATTTCAGATATACACAGGTTCACTTATTTGCAATGCAGCTAAGTGAAGAGTACATCATACTGAATGTACAGTAAGCAATGAGCATCATGTATTTATAATAATAAAAATAAAATGATTCCATTGCGGCTATAATCTTCTTTTTATTGCTGCAGCAGGGATGCACACCTTGACACTAAGGCACTTGCCTTGTTCTCATCCCTAAGCAACTGACTAAGCACCGAGGGAGATCACCACCTCTGGTGACCAAGGCTGCAGGAGACAAAGCAATATAATCAATCATGACAAGTACATGCACAGATTGAGCAAAAAAGAGTTGATGACTAGGCCTACAAAGTGGTAAGATCCAGCAAAATTCATTCCAGATCCAGGAAAGATACAGATTGGCATCTTAAGATCACTAGGTCTTAGCTCTGCTGCTCTGCATTTGAACAGCCTATTTTGCTGACCACTGCTTGGGCTCACACAATCATGGCAGCAAGTCTGCTTTGTAGCCATTATCTTCTCACTGACTGGAACCAAGAAGAGGGAGGCAAGAAAAATCCCCATCCTATCTCGATCTCAGTTGCACATCTATCCTCGGTTCACCTCTGGAGCGCTGGTTGATCGAGCAGCTATTTTTCCCCACCCCCTTCCCACCTTTCTGCTGAACCTGGCAGCATTTCCAGCATCATTTTAGCTTTGATTCCCCTGTTGCCTGCTCGATTGCCACACAGTAAAACCAATGGATTTATGGATGATTGTTGATCTTTGGCTAGGGCCAGTAGTCTGCATCAACCTCCTATGACCACACTAGAGGAAGGTGCCAGCAAGGCAGGCAGAGAAGAAGATGCAGCAGTGCAATGACAGCCCAGCAAAGCAGCATGTTCATAGTTGCTTGTGCAAAGGTCCAGATAAGCTGGTTCAATCAATCTCTCACTGCTTGGGCAAAGGAAAAAATGGAGAAGAGAGAATAGGAGCTACAAAGTGGTCCAAATAGAACTGGTGCCAAAAGTGGGCAGAAATTTGCCTTGTTCAGCTTTTAGATATACACTTGCACATTGCATGCTTGTAAAGGAGGTCCACAGAAAAGTCACTGCCAACAAGCAAATGATAAGCACTCATGGAATCAATAGCAATCATAAATTCATAATGCCTTGAACCTTCAAAATAAGGCAGGAAGCCTCACAGACATAACAGAACCCCCAACTTATTTCTTACACTTTTCCCTCATCCATGCTTTGGAGAGACTATAACTATCCCATTAACTCCCTCTGACGTTCAACCCATGTCAATGTAATGGGCAAAGAAAATTTATAGGGAAATGACACATATGAGAAATTCTCGTGCAAACTTGGAGGACCCATATATCAATGTTGGTGAAAAAACTGAACTAAAAATTCCTCACAAAGTGTCAGACAAAAAGGGAAAAAGTTCAAGAATTAAGATTAAATAAAACTTACATATATAGGTATACAACTAAATATGACAAAAACACTAACATAGAACTTGCAAAATGCCTAAATTCAATTCCATTTATTCAATTGTGGCGTCTGGGCAGTCACGCCCGTCTTTACGCCCAAGCATAAGGCAGTCTGTGCCCGAGGTAGGCTGTGGCCAACCCTGTGGCCCAGCTTGTCCCCGCAATTGCCTACAAGAAATTGGGTGGAGCAAGGTGAATTGCTATCACTTCACCTCATCTCATCTCATCAGCTAAGTGAGTGCCTCAAGTGCCTTTGACAACATAGCAAAGATCTTTCACTTAAAAGAGAACATTGTTCATAACATTCTCACATCAGCCAATGGGACCCAACCAGTGAACCAGAGTAGTCATTTTTCCACCAAAGGCATTTACAACTATAGATGTATAAATATGAAAGCTTGAATGATAGGTACTGCAATTTCCATCATAAAAGTGATGTCTTTTATCCATGGTTTGGCGTATCGAATCGGATCAGCCCGATTCTCCGAAATCGGGGCGAATCATGGAAAACCCGATTCTCGATTCCATCGATTCGGTCCGATTCGCCTCATATATAAATATTATTATATATCATATTCGTAATATATATTATACATATAAATATCATATATATGATATTATTATATTATTATATATTATACCCATGAGAATCGATCCGATTCGGATCGATTCGGGTCGATTCGGGGGGAATCGAATCGGATCAGGGTGAATCCGATTCGCCCCGAATCGGCGCACCAGCAAACCATGCTTTTATCAATAAACACTATAGACAAATTTCAATTCATAAAATTCAATTGATTGCGATGCGTGTATAGGCATATAAACATCCAGGTATTATATAGGGGTCTTGGAAAAATGCCCTTACAGGTTGGTTTGTAGAAATTGTCAGCCTATGAAAAGCATAAATGGGCTCGGACTGCAATTCATGAACAAGGAGAATATGGAGGAGAAATGCACTTCTTATGTCCAGGCACATCTTTCATTCAAACAATGGCTATTAACACTTTAAACAAAGCTTACCAGTTCACTGAATCATTCTTTCCAAAGTCAAGTTTGATCGCATGACATTTTCCTTTCCCATAGATACAAGATCAGCTATTAAGAAATTCTCTTAGATGACTTCCTCCTGGATGACAAACTTTGATTTCATGTTATTAAGGTATCCACTGACTTCACCTCCAACCCTGGAGGCCAGCACTTCAGAGATAATCATGCAGACTCCATAAGGAAAGCAGAAATATGAAAAACCTAAATCATGGTTAGACAAGTTAGAGATTGGACCACGATTACGAAGTCCAATCAAGATGTGTGGACAAGTGGCTATAATTAGCTCAAGTGGCAACTCCAACTGTGTATGCGAGAGCCAGTTGGAGAGAAATGGTCTGGGGGCATGTAGGGGTATATGAATACATGTATATTCCCACAACTTTCATACCCTTGGGACTCATTTTTAAACTTCTAATCAAGTTTGACATATCCATGTTACCGCATACTATGCTTAATACGATCCATGGCTTAGAATTCCTAAAAGAGAGCCCAACGCCAAGCCAAAGGGTGAGTAAGGCAATTGTGCACTCCAACATACAATTGTGCATCTTGGGGTAACAAAATTATGAGAGAGGTTGAATGAACAATGAATGGCAAATCCAAAAGGTGGATCCACCGTGCAGAGAAGGAAGAAAGATTCCCACTACATGAAAAGGGACAAATAAGAGATGAAATCACTACCTATTGATGTCCTTTACAGGCTGTTGATTATGATAAACACAAAAGGTGACTGGCTAGGGTCAAAGTTCACACAGAGAGACAATATTCCCTTCCAAGTCCCGACAGACGGAATGAGGGGAGTGGCTGGATTGAACCATCTTATATCAAACCTTCCTTAATCACTTCCAAACAATGTTTCTTTTTTTTATAAGGTACACCTCCAAGAAATGTTGGTAGAAAGAAAAAAAAAAAACCATCCATGCTTGTAACTTTGTTAATCCCCATGTCACAGACATTAAACTGCTGAAAACCTCCCATTCCAAGGGTACAAAATATCTTCATTGGACAGGAAATCCTGGCAGGAGACTCCTAGCAAAGAAAGGTCCCATGGGACCTGTGGAGAAGATAAATAGTGCAGAAATCAATGATGTCCTCCATAACCTACTATTCCCTCATCATTAACCACTTCCCGTCCACAGAACTCGTGTTCAATCTCCTATTTCTATCAGAAGCAGCCAGATGGACAGCCATGTAACGTACATTCCAACCTCCTACAAACAACCCAATGTGTGCAAGAGCTCTTTGTCCCCTATGTATTTCCTCAGAATCTAGTCAACCAATGTGCAAGTTCATGATCAGACTCCGTCCAGCCCAAGCAACAAAAATCCACTGAGAGATAGTGTTCTCGCCCTGTAAGAAAACCAATAAATTGCCATGTAAAGAGAGTTGAACTCCCATGTGGTTGGGCCAACTGTATCTAGCATTCAGTACTTTAATAAGGTTGAGGTCCTCTTGAATGAGACCTCTTAAACAGCTCAACAGCCTCCCAAACAGACTCCACTGTGGATTCACCTTGATAATATCAAGGAAAAAAAAATTGGATGATCTTGACTCGGCCAGTTTAAAAATATTTTTGGAAAAAAATAATAATAAATCAGAAAAAAAGTAAAGAAAAAATATGTATTCAGTACCTACATATATATATATATATATGTAATACACATTCATATATATGTATACAATATATGTGCAATCATATACATATCATATTAATGTACAGACATAGTTAGTATGTATATCCTTATAAATGTACACATTATACATATAAAGATGTGTTAATCCATACAGTCATATATTATACATAATATACTAGGTATACAATACTTGCAAGTCTTGCATATGTATTTATGATATATGTAATCATATATATAAATTTAAACGAAGGGTGGACCTAGGAGCAACGGTAAGGTTGCCACCTGCAGGACCTGAAGGTCACAGGTTCGAATCCCAAACAACTTCTCGATTTATCAGGGTAAAACCACATACATTGTCCTTCCCAAACCCGCATTGGCGGGAGCTGGTATGCCCCTTTATATATAAATTTAAACATTCATATATATAATACATATGTAATCATACACATATTAATGTACAAATGTAATTCATATGTACATCTTTATAGTATATATATCATATGAAATCAGAATTTCAGATCTTGGTTTGTCATCAGGGAAGTCTCTCTCTAGAACTTTCTAGTGAGAGAAGCTCTGGGATGGTGTTGCCATCAGGGGCAGAACCATGTCCCTTGGGAGGCAGGGGTTTCCGCTGGAGAGGCTCTCCGGCCGGTCCTGGCCTCCTGCCGACCTGCTTCCAGTGTGGGAGGAGAGGACAGACCATCCACGTCTGCCATCACTGACACCAAGTTCGCATCATAATGTGAGCTCAACCCGGTAAAGGTCTCATGTGGAGGTGGTGAGTGATGTTCCAATGGAGCAGAGAGCCATTGTGGGGAGCAAGAGGTCTGTGGAGGTAGGGACCTATCCAAGGGATAGCTTGAGGGAGAAGGGGGACCGACTACGACAGAGCCAAGTGCGGCTGTGGTGGAAGGTAACGTCCAAGCAGTGGACGTCAAGTGCAAGCTTCTAGCTGTAACGAGGGTCAGTTGGAAGATTTCTCAAGTCTCCCCCGATGCTTTCCTTGTGATGGCTCCTAGGATCAAAAGGTGGCAGAATTGGCGGCGACAAGGGTTATGGCAATTGGAAGGAGCTCTCCTCCAACTCTATAGATGGATGAAAAGGAGCGAAACCTTCCCTAGTCCCAAGCTATGTAGTCAGAGGAGAGAGGCGATTGAGGAGATCAAGGGGTCGCCTCAGCCTCAAAAGCCTAGACGATTGAGGTGATATATTATAAAATAATATATATAGTTTAAAAATAGGCCTTTATCTATAAATATCACCTAAATATGTGCATGAAACTGGTATATTTCATAAAATTAATCATTCATATATGTCAAATTATTGTATGACTTACTAAATCTATACATTTCTATATGTAAGGTACCTAAAATTTATGAAACTAAATTGCAAGTAAATAAATAGATCAAGTGGGCCTCTTTATGGGCTGGACAACGGCAAAAAAGGAGGAATTGGTGGCTTGAAATCACCGCGGCGAAATGGGCCGGGGTGAGGCAATCTGAGGTCGCCTCACCTCATGACCTAGGCGATCACCTCAATCGCCTTTGATAACATATGTCCCAAGGTGTGTGTGTGGGATCATCTTGGAGATCATCCCACTTCTTTGTGTGACGTAGAAGGCATCTCATTCGTTGTGCGATCTTCGGGGGTGTGGTTAGGGGAGCTCCAGAGTTTACTCTAATTTCTTTTCGAACCTCCATGGCAGTGGAAGTCGTCGTGACCTCATTAGGTGAGATCCCCACCATCATCACCTTCGTGTTGGATGTCTGGATCTAATTGAAGGCACAAAGTCAGGACTTGCAATGGATGCCAAAAGATTTAGGGCACCCCCTAATTGCAGTGGGAGGAAGAAGATGCACGGCCTACTAAAGTGGTCGGCATTCAAATTGTGAATGCTGGACAGGCCAAATCTGCCTCCAATTTACCGGACCTTGGGAAGGTTGGCTCAAGGGGTCAACTCAGTGTTCCCTGGCGCTCTAGTCCGTCTACCCATTTGGTTGAACCCATCTTAGTGCAAGCTAGCCATCAAGAGTTTGGAGCTTCTTTCAATGGGGTCATCGGGTCTGCCCCTAGGCCCCTGACTTACTTGAGTCCGACTCCTATCTCGATTTCGAGCCGCGCGGACCTAGCTCTGTTCGTCTTCCCCATCAGATATTTTCGGGACGAACTCCTGTTTGTCTTCCTTGTCGCACCACTTGTCTTCTGCGCGGCAAGCTGGTCTTTTGTGCCACAAGTTGGTCTTCTGTTGGGGGGCCCTTCCGTCGGTCTCCTTAGCCGTCCGGAGTTCGGTGCCCCTCTTACTAGGTGTCGTCATAGATGGAGGGGGACATCCCCCATTATTGTCTCCAGAGACCTTGAAGGGCCGCAAGGAGCGTTTGCTAGATCCAAGTGCCAACTTCTCTAGTGACAAGTCGGAGGTCCATGCTTAATGTGTGGCCACTGATCTTCCTCTGGTAGATGGCCCCAGAGGCCATAGTGCATCTGAGGAGCCACTACAATTGGTCATCTAGGGAGGTGCCCTACCGAAGGCCCCCCTCTCACGTTGATGCGGAGGTTAGTCATCAACAGGAAGACATAGGGGTGCCTCACACAACCTTATCTGGGGGGGGGGGGGGACTTCATCAGAAAGGGAGATTAGAGATCATAGAGATCAAACAAGATACTTTTATTCTTCTAGTTCTCAAAAGAAGTTTGCAGGGTGTGGTTTTGTCGACCTCCTATCCAACCTCTCCGCTAAAGAGAAGGAGGCTACCTCTCTTCCTTTTTCAGAGGAGGAGGTCCACTAAGCTATTTTCTCTCTGGCTAGTGACACAGCCTCTGGTCCCGATGGGTTCCCCTTGTTCTACCAGAGATGTTGGGGTATTATTAAAGAGGACCTCATTATAGCATCGCAGGAATTTTAGGAAGGAAGAACACACTTGATGGGTATCAACAAGATTTGTTTGGTGCTCATTCCTAAAGTCAAGAGCTCAAGACTTGGGGTTTTTCAGCTGATCAACTTACTCAATGACACTTACAAGATCATCACCAAGGTCTTAATAGGGAGATTGATATCTGTAATAGATACATTGGTCAGTTATTTCCAAAGAGTTTTCAATAGAGGAAGACACATATTAGACAACTTTTTGGTGGAGCACGAGTGCATCTATGCTTTTAAGCAACTAAGGAGGAAAAGAGTGACTCTAAAGTTAGATTTTGAGAAGGCTTATGAAAGAATCAACTAGCAGTGTCTCTTTTGATGTCCTATAGAGGATGGAGTTTAAGACCATCTACATTGAGTGGGTTCGAGCTTACGTCACTTCAGCTTCCTTTGTTATTCTTATTAATAGGAAGATGATGCCATGGTTCGACAACGGTCGGTGTCTACGCTAAAGGGACCCTCTCTTTCCCCTTCTCTCTGTGTTGGTGGCGAGTGTCGTTAGTAGGGTGTGATAGAAGGTTGAGGCTTTTTGATGCAGGACAGAGAGGGAAGAGGGGAGAAAGGGAGAGAGGAAGGGAAGAAGCCAGATTCCACCGAAGAAGGAGGGAAGGAGGAAGATGAACAGTGGGGAACACTCACCCCTCACCACAACGTGGAGTACTTGCTATTTTTCTTTCTTCCATTCAATACCTCAAAAGTGGAGGCTACATGGGGTTTAAAGAGGAGTAGCCCTCCTCACACACACCATAGATCAAAATGTCCCTTGGGTCAAAATATATTGACCAACATATCCTACAAGCAAAATAAAACCCACAACCACCCAGAAAAACATCTGAAAATAAAATAGATTAATGACTAAACATACACTATTAGGCTCAAATAAAATTACATATTTCAAGTCCAAACGACACCAAGAGCCCCAGTAGCTTGTGGACCCAAATACCCGTGACGGATCCACGATGCTCCTGCATCAAACCCCCCAGGTTCGAGAAAACTTGACCCCGAGTTTTGAAGTGACGAATCATCTAAGGGGTGACTGAGAGGGCAACGCACCGAAGTAACACTAGCGACGTCAACATGATGCAAAAGGGTTGTTGCTGGAGATTACATCAGAAGTGAGCCTGATCAACCAACCACATTAATATCAAAGTCGCATGGATCATCCAAACAACCAATATCATAATTCTCAGACTTGGCACAAACATGACCATCTGAAGATAAAGACGACGCCTCTGGCAGTGTACTTTGTAGTGTCACCTGGCCATCCCACAAGTCCTACTCCTACAACTCAAGCCATGCTTGCACCTCTGCCTCATACTCGTCGGCTAATGTCGGGTCGGCCTCATAATAGATCACTTCTCGTTCCTGCTCTTCATATTGGATAGCCAAGGTCGGGTCGACCTCATAAATCTTTTGCAATATAACAGCTAACATATAACATAAGTCGCAAAGATCATTCTTGAAGCCAATCCAATCTGGATCTTCTGACAACCTCAAACGCGGGATTGAATAGTCGGTAGCCATCGTCGGATGTGCCAAACAAATGTTCACGAGACACTTACAAATGCAGCACGTAAAATGATGCACATTGATGATGTCTCACACTAACCACGTCCGTGTCGCTATGAAAAAGTCACTAATATCATCCACATGCAAAACAAATCCCGAGATACCTGAATGGTCGGCACAAAAGCTCTTAAGTGCTGAGACGACACACAATACGAGATACTGCTAGTTGACAGGGTGTGGAGAGAGATCGGCCTCACTAAGACAACCATAACTACACAAACGACACGTGAATCGAAGCACTGATGAAATTCGAGAGCTAGCAGTGCGATGACAGCTCTGATGTACTGCTCGTATGCTGTAGCGAGTTGGTTACTATAACAAATCGGTCTAAACCCAATCCACTTTTAAGTGGCTGGGTCTTCCTCTCTCCCTCCACCCTTCTCTCCCAACCCTCGCGCAAGAGAAGCCAGGAAGAGCAATCGCAGCGGCTGCGATGGCGGCTCTAACGGCAGCAATGGCGGAGTTGACAAGGAGCTCCAGCAGTGGGTGGCTCCATCCGGGTGGCTCCGTCTCCGTGTGTGTGTGTGTTGTGTGTTGGTGAGAGAGAGAGAGAGATGACCGTGAGAAGGTGGGGGAGAGCAAGTGCAAAGGGAGGGGGTCGCCGTCAGGGGGGAGCCGGGAAGAGAGGGTGAGACAAGGGAGAGGGAGGGTGGCGCTAGGTAGGGGGTTGGGGGGCAGAGATAGAGCGAGAGAGCAGAGCGAGACGAGAGAGTGAACAGAGAGGGGAAGAAGTATAGCGAGGATCGAAGTGAGGCGCTGATATCAAATTTGATGCGGGACAGAAAGGGAAGAGGGGAAGGGAGAGAGGAGGAAGGGAAGAAGTCAGAATCCACCGAGAAGGGATGGAAAGAGGGTGGAGGAAGATGAACAGTGGAGGACACTACCCCTCACCACAACATGGAGCACTTGCCTTAAAAGTGGAGGTTCATGGACATTTAAAGAGTGACCCTACTCAGACACACCATAGACCAAAATGTCCCTTGGGTCAAAATACATTGACCAACATATCACACAAGCAAAATAAAGCCCACAACCACCCAAGAAAACATCGACTCTAAACATACGTCATTAGGCTCAAATAAAATTACATATTTCAGGTCCAAAGGACACCAAACATCCCAGTAGCTTGTGGACCCAAATACCCACCACAGATCCCACGATGCTCCGCATCACTTTTGATCTAATCAATTGTTTTCTAGTGAGAAGAGATGGTCCCTCGCTCTCTCATCTTCAATATGCCGACGATGCTATTTTATTTATGGATGACGGATGCCAATCCCATGCATATGGAAAGGCTTTCGTTGAAGCTACTGGAAGATGTCTCCAAGTTGAAGGTTAATTTCAATAAAAATCTCTTCGTCGGGGTGAATATGGAGGAGCGATATTTATAGAGGGCGGCTACACTGTTGTGTTTTGCCATTGGAGAGTTACCTATCTCATACCTCGGCCTCCCGCTTTCCCCAGGGACCCTCTGTTGTGCTGATTGATGCCCCATTATTCCAATACACCCAGGGTTACAGATTGGAAGGTGAGATTGTTATCTTATGAGGTTTGACTTACTTTGTGCAGTTCAATTTTGAATAGTCTTCCCATCTATCTTCTTTTCTCGTGTTCCATATTCTATGCTACGTGGTTAGGAAGCTTCATTCCATCCAGAGTAAGTTCTTTTGGCATGGCTCTAGGGATAGGTGCAGAGTGTGGCATGACATTTCTTGGGATAAGATTACCGCTCCCAAGAAGCAAAGAGACCTAGGGTTAAAGAATGTCAAAAATCTTAATTTAGCTCTTTTGGGCAAATGGCTTTGGAGGTTTTGGAGTGAGGAAGAGGGGTTATGGTCCAATGTGATTAAATGCCACTACTTTTCCTCTTCCAGAGTTTGGGACCTTGACCCCTCCCCCACCGCAAGGCCTCCCCTCTTTGGTAGGACATCTCCTCCTACAGAGATCTTATTGCTTTTGGGGTTCAAGTGAAGTTGGGAGATGGTCAGAAGTGCCTTTGTTGGAAGGACAAGTAGTGCAGTGAATTCATCTTGGGTGCCGGGGGTGGGGGGTGGTGGGGGAAGGGAAGACAGGGCGAGAGAGAAAAGAAAGGGTTACGAGAGAGCAAAAGGAGATGAGAGAGTGAACAGAGAGGGGAAGAAGGACAACGAGGATCGAATTGAGACTCGATACCAAATTTGATGCGGGGCAGAGAGGGAAGAAGAAGGGGGGGAGGGAGGGGAGGGAGAGAGAGGAGAACAAAGAAGCCGAAATCTACCGGGGAGGGAGGGAAGGAGGGGGGAGGAAAATGAATAGTAGAGGACACTCACCCCTCACCACAATGTGGAGCACTTGCCTCAAAAGTGGAGAGTTACATGGGCATTTAAAGAGGAGTGGCCCTCCTCACACACACCATAAACCAAAATGTCCCTTGGGTCAAAATATATTGACCAACATATCCCACAAGCAAAATAAAGCCCACAACCACCAAGAAAACATCTAAAAATAAAACAGACTAATGACTCTAAACATAAGCTATTAGGCTCAAATAAAATTACATATTTCAGGTCCAAAGAACACCAAGACCCTAGTAGCTTGTGGACCTAAATACCCGCCACAGATCCACGATGCTATCGCATCACTTTTGGTCTAATCAATGGTTTTCTGGTGAGAAGAGATGGTCCCTCGCTCTCTCATCTTCAAAATGCTGACGATACTATTTTATTTCTGGATGATGGAGGCCAATCCCGTGCTATGGAAAGGCTTTCGTTGGAGCCACTGGAAGAGGTCTCCAAGTTGAAGGTTAATTTCAATAAAAATTTCCTGGTCGGGTTGACTATGGAGGAGCGATCTTTATAGAGGGCAGCTACACTGCTGTGTTGTGCCATTGGAGAGTTCCGTATCTCATACCTCGGCCTCCCGCTTTCCCCAGGGACCCTCTGTTGTGTTGATTGGTGCCCCGTTATTCAACAGTACAAGCCCAGGGTTGGGGACTGCAAGGCGAGATTGTTATCTTAAGGGGTTGACTTAGTTTGTGCAATTCAATTTTGAATAATCTTCCCACCTATCTTCTTTCCATGTCCTGTATTCTATGCTACGTGGCTAGAAAGCTTCGTTCTATCCAGAGTAGGTTCTTTTGGCATGGTTCTAAAGATAGATGCAGAGTGTGGCACAGCATTTCTTAGGATAAGATTACCACCCCCAAGAAGCAAAGAGACCTAGGGTTAAAGAATGTCAAAAATCTTATTTTAACTCTTTTGGGCAAATGGCTTTGGAGGTTTTGAAGTGAGGAAGAGGGGTTACGGTCCAATGTGATTAAGACGTCGTTTGGAAACTTGGCGGGGGAGATTTTAAGGTGCAAATCTCTGAGAAAAACGCCATGTTTCCAAATGTTCTCAGCGGCTTCGGCTTGTGTGCGCCGGCCGATTTTATGCAGAAGAGAGAGACAGAGTGAAATGGCTCTCTCTCCGCTGCGGCGAGAAGCGGATGTCTCTCCGCTTTTGGAGATTTTGCGCGAGGTGAAAGAGAGAGATAGAGAGCGGCAGCGCTTTTTCAACATTTTTTAACACTTTTCTACCTTTCGAGGGCTGGGCACGGGCGACGAGGGGCCTCATCACCCGCGCCCATAAAATCTCCACCGTACGCGGCTTGTGCAAGGGAATCCATTTTGTGAATTTTGGCTTCCTAGAACTGAAGCCAAACGGTGCCTAAATGCCCTACTTTTCCTCCTCCAGAATTTGGGACCTTCACCCCTCCCCCACCACAGGGCCTCTCCTTTTTGGCATGATATCTCCCCCTACAGGGACCTTATTGCTTTAGGGGTTCGAGTGAAGTTGGGAGATGATCAGAAGTGCCTCTTTTGGAAAGACAAGTAGCGCAGTGACTTCACTTTGGAGTCCTTATTCTCAAACCTCTTTGCTATTTCGGCGGCTCCCAGTGGTTTTGGGGCACAAGTTTTTGATCTGCAAGTCTCAGGTGGCTCTCGAGCCTTGATTTTAAGGCATGACTTCCATCAAGAGGAGCTGAAGCAGCTCTGGAGTCTAAAGAGTTTGCTCTTACCTTTGCACCCATAGGATGGGGAGGACGCTTGGATCTGGAGATGGGGGAAGGATGACATTTTCTCAGTCAAATCAGCTTATGAAATTTGCTCGGATGGAGGTGTGCGTTTTTGTTTTTTACTAAGAAGTGTGGAGGTTGCTCAGTCCTCTCTCAAGGTTAAGATTTTGGCCTGGAGGATAGCACATGGGAGGTTTCCCATTAGAAATAGATTGGCCCCTTTTTTTTTAGTGTAAGCCATACCTGTTGTCTTTGGAAGATAGAGGAGGAATCATTGGATCATTTTTTTTGTAGGTTGCTCTTTTTCTCAGGGACTTTGGAGAGGGATTGCCCATAGAATTGATTATTCTATCACCTTGCGAGGTCTCTTCTTTACTTTGGGATTAGCAATAGGCCCTGGCCCCTCAAGCCAGACAAGTTAGTGTGGTGGCTCATCCTTCAAGCCACTTTATGGGCGGTGTGGGGAGAGCGCAACCACCATATCTTCAGGAGGGAATCTCACGCGGAAGATGTGTTGTTACATTCTGTTTGAGACAAGATGAAGGAGCGGGCGACCACTCTCTCCAATGTAAATCCTTCTATATCTCCTTTTTTTGGCTCCTTGGGAATAAGAATTCTTACACCATCTTGGTGTTTTGGGTTTCGTATCTTTTTGGGTTTTGGCCCACTATACTTGTACATTCTCTTTTTTTAATGGGAAATGCTTAATGGTCGGCTGATCGGGTTAAAAAATTACCCATCCACTGCCGTCATTGGCTCAGGCATGAAAACCACGCCTGCCATGATTGCTTGGCAGGTGGGGGTCCCACGCAGTAAGCCAATCACAACGTGGTCGGGTAAGTTTTTTACCCGACTGGCCGAGTTTAAAGTCATTCTCTTTTTAATGTAATCATGTAGTACTCTCTCTCTCTCTCTCTCTCTCTCTCCTCTCTCTCTCTCTCTCTCGCTCTCTCATATCTATCTCACTTTATACATATGTGTGTTTACGTACATACAATCATATATTAATGTAAACATAATATGCATATATATACAATGAGTGTATATAGATACATAATACATATATATACATATGCTTGAATATTGTAATCAATATACATGTATGTCAAATATGATATATATTACATAAATCACATGTCATATATATGTCTACATGTGTTTGTGTATTACATCCATAAATATGTAAATTGATGTACACAATCATATCAGACAAATTAATTTGTGTATATATATTCCTAATTTATATATGTGAAATGATAGTTTAATGCATGTATTAATCAATATATATAAGAAAAAAATTGTTTGGCAGAATCAGCCGGATCAGCCTGGGATCAGCCAATATGGACTGATTCAATCCAATTCTAGCTGATTCGGCCGGAGGTTTTGCAATCCAAGGAGCTACCCCCTGGAATCGGATCGGCCAATCCAGATCAGCCATCATCTGCTGATGCTGCTAGGGTTTTAAGGGCACTATCACCTTCATCTGCCAGAGATGGTGCCTTCTTATGCTACTGATGGTGCCATCAATGCCAATATCAACAGCGTTGCCTTCTTCTAGAGCTAATGGTGCCGCCGACACCATCTTCTGATGACACCAATGTTGTTTTCCACTGTCATAGGCCCCCTTCCCCTCCTCCCATCCTTCCCCCTGCAGCCTCTTCCTCACTGGCTACCCACCAGCTGCCACATATATACCACTATCGCCACCCTCCGAGGCCCCCACTGTCATAGGCCCCCTTTTCCTCATCCCATCCTCCCCCTGTAGCCTGCAGCCTCTTGCTCACTGGCTACCCACCAGCTGCCACATATATGCCACTATCACCACCCTCAGAAGCCCCCATCCATCCCTTCCCCACCTGCAGCCTGCCCATTGGCTAGGTGCATTTAGTGACTAGGAACTGCCTAAGTGGGCACCTAAGCACTTTAGTCACCCAAGGACACCTTGGGTAGCCTTGGTGCCTTGACAACTATGAACTCACATCCTCAAGAAAGCTCTAAAAATTTGCCGAAGCAGCATCTTAAAAAAAAGCACTTGGAAAACATTCCCACAACTAACCACCCTCATACTTTTGTCTCAATGTTCACATCTAAAGTCAGTAACATGCAACCAAATAACAAAACTGACTCCCAGAAACAATTTCCAAACAACTACACTATCATAAGTTAAAGTTAAACCAGCTTATATGCAACTTGCTTTTATGGACACACCTCCAATGTAAGTGAGCTATTCACAATAAAATAGGCAAATTCTTTCCATAGAAGAGGAATGCCACACATGGTACATTTATGTGCACCTTCGAAAAGGGTAGCCCAGATGTCTAGTTGCAATGAGAAATGAGGTGTCCACACACAAAAGACACAAAATGAAGAAGAGAAGCAAACAAAATAAAAGCCATATAGAAAGAGCGACAAACATTCATCAAAACTGAAGTTGAAATGCTGAAAAAAAGCTCAATAAAGCCACCAAAGTATTAATAAAAGCATGCAAATAAGAAGCAAAATGAACGAAATCTATTCCCACCTTTTAATTGCAAAAGCATAAAGTATCCAACATGTAGATTCTACAAGATATACTCATTACTTACATGAAACAGTTACAACCTCTGAAAAAAAAGTGACCGATGTTATTAAATGAAAGTACCACCTGAAGATGGTAATCAATGGCAAAAAGGTATTTAAAACGTACTCTGTTAAAGCCGGCAATTAAGGAAACAGGAACCCAACCCTCTTCGTCCATGTTTTGACGCAAATAAATATCTTTACACAAATTTTCAGGACTGTAGAATTAATATCACAAGGAGTAAGGCCTTCAGTAATGGAAACATGAAAGATAGGACAAAGAAATAGTCCAAATTCTCAGTACAAAACTCACCTGAAATAATATTCTATTTGCTTAGCTACCACTGACTGTAATTGTGGATCTGGTGCTGCAAAAAACATCGCAGGTGGGGCAACAAAAGGCATGGCCCCGAGGGATTCAGGGGGAGGAGCTGGCGGAAAGTAAAAGAGAGGTGAAGGGATATCTGGTAAATGGACACAGACCATTAAAATCTCCAACATACCGTAGCGACTAGCGAGTCATCAAATATATCAAGCACCCACAAGATAAAGGACTTACCATGGTAGCCCATGGGATTCCCAAAAGGACCTACACGAGGGGATGGAGGAGTGATGAAGGCTGGTGAAACAAGTGGGGGAGGCCGGATGAAAGGCCTGACCATGGGCCTTGGTTGATGTTGCGGCCGCTGCTGCATCTGCACGTCTCTGCCACCACCGAAGGGACGATGGTTCCAGTCATAGCCACCGCCGCGCTCCGGGTCGCGCCTGTTCCCCAGGTTATGGTGGGGGCCACCCCCACCACTGTTCCCTCTCTTATTACCGCCGAAGCTCCTCTGGTGCTCATTCCCCCCTTGCAACTGCGAGGGGAATCCACCACCCCTGGATCCATGATCCAGGTTACTGCCGCCCCGGTTGTTCAGATCTCTGATAGCTGGTTCCGAGGCCATAACTTTCCCCAGTGAATTCTGCGACGACTCTGCTGAAGTTGGAGTCGGCGCAGACCTGCCGTTAGGCAGTGCAGCTACACCCTTGCCGGCATTCGTGCCCCCGGAACCACTGCCGCCACCCCGCTTTCCGGGTTTTTGGCGTGCCGGGACCCCATAGTTCGTTGAGGAATTAGAGTTAGAGATATTAGCAGTCTGCTTCGGTGGAGGAGATGAAACCACAGGCGCCTACGAAGATCGGCAAATACAAAAAGTATACAGACGATGAGAGGGACGACATGCACAAATGTGCGCACAGATCACCAGTTCCAGTCCAAAAATTCCAACAAACAGATAGATGGCAATGAATGAGAACTGAGAAGAGATCTCACTGGAGGGGCAAACACCGATCCATCAGAAAGCGCCTTCAGCGACTCTGAGCAGGAAGACTTCGGGGAGGCCTTGGTGGCCTCGGAGAGCGCCGGCCAGGAGACCGCCCCCATCACCGGCTCCGCTTCCGCAATCCCATTCGAAGGTCTACTCCACGCCGACTTCTTCTCCCGCGCGGACGCACCCTGGTCCCCGCCATCGGACGGCGGAGGTGGCAGCGGCTGCTCCAACCCCGCCGCAGGCGGCTCCTCCGAGGCTTCCCCGGCTGCAGGAGGAATCGATCGGGAGCCTCCGACGGCGCGATCGACATCGCAGCAGCAGGCGGGGACGGCGAGGAGGGCGAAGACGGGGAGGCAGGATCGGGCTCGCCGCGGACGACCTGAGACCAGGGAGAGTGGTGGTTACGGCCGCTGCGGCGGAAGCGCGGGGAGAGGGCGGCGGAGGGGTCGGCGGCGGCGGCCATGAGAGGGGACTCAGGGGAGAGAGCAATGGAGGTCTTCTCCTGCCTAGGGTTAGGGTTTGGGAGGGGGTGGTGGTGCTCCGGAGCGAAGAGAGTGAGAGGTTTGCCGGGTGGTGGTGGCGGAGGAGACGAAGCGAGGGGGAAATTTTAGGGTTTTTAGATAAATTTACTTTTGTCAGTAAATGCGGCATGCGGAAAGGAGGTTAGGATCAGCAGATGACCACGGTGACGTGGCCGGCGGAAGAGGGAGCATGCTTGCCTTCTCAGTTCTCTCCTCTCCCTTTCACACAAACCTCCTAAACGACTTTATTGTGGAAAATTATACGCACCCTTAAAACATTTTATATTTGTATATATATTTTAGAATCTGTATATAATATTCTATAAGATAAATTAATTTAAAAAATATATTAGATATTTAATTTATTTTTTAACTATAACTCATTACAATAAGTGTTATTTTTTGTTATAGTATATGTTAAGTTCTGTTATAGCAAGAACCTCTCATATTACAGTCAGAAAATTTTAATTAATTTACTCTATTCTATACTCTTAAAATTTAAATTTTTAATTAGTTTTGTCTTTGTAGTTAGTTGACAGAATATTGTGTTATCATTCTAACATAATTATAAAGGGATAATTAACTTAAATAACCTTATTAAGAAGAGAGAAAATGAAGAGAGAGGGGGTGGGGAAGTAGGGATGTTAGAGGGGTCTCTCCCTTTGATGCCAGTCAGAGAGAGAGAGAGAATGGAGAGAGGGAGAAGTATCACTAATCTACTATAGTTTTACAAGCTATGAGAGGCCCCTACACACACACATTGAGAGAGAGAGAAAGATGCATCAAGTTGGTTTCTTTATGAAAGCTCACCACAACTATTGTAAAATTGTGAGGTGTTTCTACGATAAGTGCAAGCTATCATGGTGAGGCATGAGAGAAAGAAGATGAGGAATGTGTGTGGATCGTGGGGGATGTAAGTTGACAGTCAAATAGAGGTTTTGGGTGTTGAAATTGTATAAGGGGGAGCTTTACATGAGAAGAAAGTTGGCCAAGAACGAGTGGTCAGCAAGAACGCGCGCACACAACCTTGTATGGGTGGACTAGGCAAGTTGGATGTGCACACGCACAAAGATAGACACACACATAACGAGAGAGAGAGAGAGAGCAAGGTGGGAGGGTGTCGGAGGGGGATCTCCCCTTATGCCAATGTTTCATTTGGAGGGGGTGGGGAGAAAGAGATAATGCCATTGATCCCCTCCAGTACTGGTGTTTTGCTAGAAACATGACACACACACACACACATAGAGAGAGAGAGAATGCCAATATTTTGCATGCGGCTCGATTGGGTTCTTACAACATTGACAGCTATGACGATTACATGCCCGACCTATCTAGTCTTTTGTGGCCTACAATACATTGCTTGAGGTTGTACATCGCCTTCAAAGTTGACACTAGTGACAATCCAATGGTGTCTCTCATCTCTCATGGGGATAGAAGAGATAGTTGGGGGAAGCAGAGGGTGAGATCAAATTCACGGAGGTTGTCCTTGCCCCAAACTAGAGAGAGAGAGAGAGAGAGAGAGGAGCGACTTAGTTGGCGGCCTAGAAGAGTAGTAGAATGAGGAAGGAGTGGAAGCGAAAGAAGATGCAAGAAGAGTGATGATCACCCTATGGAAGTTGTCAAGACGAGACTCCCAAAGGATGACACGCTTGGCAATGAATTTCTCTTCCTTGAGCCACTGCTTCAATAGGAGCTTGTGGGTGGCATTCTCCGCAATTTGCTGCAACACATGATGTTGCTTTAGTGGGGTTCTCAAATATAGAACGTGTTGTAAACATTATTTTTTTAGAGATATAGATGACGAGTTAGTCTTTTTACCATCTTCATTCAATGTGATTGAATTAAATGGATGAAATCAAGTCCTAGGGTATACAAAATAATATATATAGAGTACAAGGGTATATAATATAATATACAGATTTCAAAGATATGCACATAAATTTGATATATTTCAGGGTTATGTGGTAATTTTCTCTTAATGTTACAACAAAACATTACGTATTTAATATTATTTTTCATACAAATGATTCTTACATAAAACTTTATGTAGTTTTAATAAAAAAAAATATTATTAAAAATACCACCTTAAAACATCGAGCATTGCAAAATTTGAAAATACCGTTCCAAGTTAACTTCTGTTAAAGAAAAAGTGAATATTCGGAATAGATTTTATTATTCCTTTAATTCAACACATCAGGATAAAAATTATTCTTTACGTTCTTTTTTGTATAGGTGCCTAAAGATATAACACATCATTTCACTTTTTTAGTTTCATAATTTTAGGTGAGTGGCACTTCTGCAACATTTGCGATTCCACTAGGACATGTTTAATAATATTTTATTAAGAATGTAATATTTGTAATTTTACTATAACAATAGTATATATATATAACTTTTTTAGCATTTTGTGTTTATATTTATACACGTACAAACATTGCTAACAGAGAATGGTCAACCGCCTACGCTATTTGGTTGTATGAAAGGCATTGCTCTCATGTGTGAAAAGAAACCCTTGCATATTCTTGCATTACTTAATTTGTGGTCGGGGGAAACGTGACGGAAAGCCCCACAAATGGGACCCCATCACGTTTAATCCTTGCATGTTTTCGCCTCTAACTAAATGCTTCAATAGCCTCTTCAGTCTTCACCATAACCTTCCATGCCTAACTCTATAATATTCCAAGAGAAAAGTTAATTTGGACCATTTTAAGTGGAGTCCATATACTTATATTAATATAAATCTCATCAACATATATCTAACGTAAATAATAATTATCTAAATCAAGTTTTCTCATATTTCAATAATTAACCTATTCAATATAACCCAGGAGGGAGTGTATATCAAGGACAGGCCTAGTAGTTAACCTCCACATTTACATGATGAGGTTGTTAGTTCAAATTTTATGGAGAATAGGTATATAACAAGTTTTCAAAAATATAATAATAAGCTAGTTCCCCCCCCCCCCCCCCCCAAAAAAAATGACCATGAGGTGAACAATATAGTCTATGAATTTGTGATTGGTGATATATAGTTCACATCCAGAATATGCATAGACTAGTTCATTCCAAGATAAAATTACTACAGAGTTGAGTAATAAGCTTGGATGTGAACCCCATACATAGTAGATTCAGTGCTTCATGACATAAGACGAGGAAGAGAAGGAGAATGCTGTGAAGTAATTAACACAGTAAAAAGATTGGTGTGGCTTTTTGAACTCTTGAATACAAAAGAAAGCATGCAAATCTGGACGGTAAAAAGTCTTCAGACTTTGTAGAGATTGCCACGAGTACCAAGGCAATAACCCTTTTCTTTTTTGGACATGTACCAAGGCAATATCCACACCAAACACAATATAAACAATCTATGTGAAATTTTCACACATGTAATGCAGGATGATTCCCTATCTGCTGTGATATGCCAATAAGGAAGTTCATAGGTACAGGATACGTATAATCATGCACGGCAGTGGTCTGATACATAATTTGGCAGTCTCAATGTACAAGCGTAACTCAACTTAGTGGGAGTTACGTTATTCTCTTTATTTTTTTTTTACAATGAAAATGTGATTCTTCATTCACACAAAGAGCATGTACAACCGGTGTACAAATCCATCGTGTAGGGTGGACAAAGGCCCACGTCAAGCTCCATACCAAGAGCTAACAAACAGCACAATCAAAACATGACCAAAGCCATGGCAGACAGATGGACTCGAGGTCCATACACAATGGGTAAACTCTAAATCTATAGAGAGAATTTCCATCGCATAGAACGTCGTGAGCAGGCGAAGGTCTTCGCCGACGGCTTCACAGCAGGGTAAACTGCATCCTCGTACATTTTTACCGGCGGGGAGTTATGTTATTTTCATCCTTATCTCAATGAAGTTTGGTACATATGGGGATAACACCGTTTTAAAATTTATCATGCATTTGGTGATATCCTATATATCTTTGTCTAGTACATTACAATACCGTCAGAAATTAAATAGAGTTGGTACACTTTTAAAGTTTAGATCTAAGGGTATATAGATGTTACTTTTAAGCTTATTCCTGATGATTTCATGAGTTCTACGGTTAGATCACGCAAAGGTGTTAGAATCTGTGTTAAATTTTAAAAAGTTTGATCTTCTTGTGTTCTTTTATCTCACATTGAAAAATAGAAAAAAAATCCATCTCCTTTTTCGTTGGGACTCTTTGCTTTCTTATATGATATTTTTTGGGGGAAGTGTAAAGGTTGACTCATTTGAGTTAGTGTACTCTTTTCACTTTATCTTACGGGACGTTAATTGCCTTGTCTTACAGTGCTGTAGTTCTCATTTTATTCTTATTTTCTTTTATTTTTTACTGAGAGTCTCTTAACTTCTCATCGGATTCTCTATTTTCATAGGTTACAAAATCGCTTCCTACTGATATATTTAAGAGGAGAGTCAAGTTTTGTGGGAGAGATATGACCCCTAGGCCATATCTCTTGTGCTCCTCTCTTCCCACTGTCTTCTTTCCTACAAAAGCCAAAGATCTCAATGGTGCTTGTTAGAGTACAAATTTATGTAACCAGTTGTGGAATCTTGAGAGAAGTTCCATCGAAAAGTTTATATGCATCAAAGTAGGGACGAAACGACTCTAAAGAAAGCAAGAATGTGCTTTGACTTGAGTTTATATTCAAAATCTCTATTAGCGCATTACTTTCTCAATAGATGCCTATTTGTTGTAAAATTTATGAAATAAAATGTGAAAAATAGCAAGGTATGCAATAATTTTGACTAAGAACACTAATCATCCCTAATCTTATAATAATTTATTATTATACATAGAAGAACAAATAGAAGTTTATATAATTTTTGTAGGCATAATAATAATTTGATTTGGTTCAGGTTGAATTGGTTGAGTCTCGAATCAAACCAAATCGAACCGTTATATATATACATATATATATATATAATAATCCGGACCATCGATTGGTTTGATTTGATTTTGCGAGTTGAACCAAACTATAAACAACTCTATTGAAATCTATCATATTCAAATATATATTCCTAAAATCTTCACATTATATCCTTGAAATAAAATGTGATTGTGGTTTGCATTATGTCAAAATAGAATAAATATTCTATTATTATGTAAACAGAGCATTAAAGAAGAGATGAAATACTAAAATACCTCTGTTCAAGAGGAGAAAGAGAGAGAGAGGGATTTTTTTTCATATTTTTTAAGAGAGAGTTGTAAGGCAAGTTGCTCTTTTGTTCCCTTAATTCAACTATACTTTAATTGAGTTAAATAGATAGAATCATATGATACGAGAATACATGATGACTTTTTCAATTTCGGAGATATAAAGGATGATATAAAGAATAGGGATATATATAAATATATATCCGAATATCATGAATTTCAAGGGTATACTTACCATTTTTTTCACTATCCAACAATCGAATGTGGCCATGCCAACTTTTTATGCAACGTTTGTCCATGGTAAATGCAATGTTCAGGACAGAATATGCCTATGGGATTCTCTTGTTTTCATGTCTGCTGTCAATATTAATATTTCCTGGATGGTGGGAGTTGATTTCAATACAATTCTGGATGGCGATGAAAATTAAGCTTGGAGATTATCCAGCAAACTTGTCTTAATATTTCAAAATTTTGGGACTGTGTCAATAATTGTGCTTTGGTGAATGGTGGATGCTGGTTTTGTGGGTTCGATGGGATGATGATAATAGACAAGGGAGCGGTGGTATCTGGGATAGTCCTTAGTAAGTACTGTTGGCAACTTTCTTTTGCTTCCACGGTGGAGCACTTGTCCAGGGAAGCTTCTGATCCTGTGCCTTCGCTTGTAAGGTTAACTGCTCTTAATAAGTTCAGAAGTAGGTTTTGTTTTCAGCGCTAATGTGGACCCTTCATGATAATTTTTTGGATGCTGTTAGCCTTAACAGTCCAGTTGCTTCCTCTGATCCATCACCACTTTGTATTTAAAGTTAAAAGGCAACGCGATCTACGTTTGAGGAGTGGAATAAAAATGCTTTCGGTAACGTTCAACTGAATCTTTGTCGAGCTGAGGAAAGGGTTTTGCAGGCCGATCAGCACTTATATGATTCCCATCCTTTGAGAGTCTTTGAGAAAGCAAAGCCAAATTTATCACATATGCTTGTGCAGGAGGAATGTTTTTGGTGTCACAAGTCCAGAATCAATTAATGGTTAATTGGTAGAAGAAGACAAAAATACAAAATTTTCTCACTCCGTAGTGCTTGTTAATAGAAGGAAGAATCATATTCTTTACATTCGGAATGCTAATGGATGTCCTGTTAGAGATCATGAAGGAATGAAACATATTGGGGTCACTCACTTCCAGCGTGCTTTTGCTTCACAGAATCATGTAATTTAGGAGGTTGTATTGTCTTGCATTCCAATATCTCTTGTGTCTATCTATGGCTGACAATGGTACTTGAGCTGTTGTTCATGATCTGGAAGATATTAAAAAAACTGTCTTTAGCACGTCCTCAGATAGTGCTCCTTGGCCCATATGGATTCACCAGCACCTTCTTCCAAAATTCCTGGCACATTTTTTGGTGCTCAAGTGTGCATGGACTGTCCAGGAATATTTCATGTTTAAGAAGCCGCTTCCAAGAGTGGTGACAGCTTCAATCATTGCTCTGATTCCAATGTTTTGCACCCTTCTATTCAGTAGGTGACCTTAATTAATTAGTAACTTCCTACCTGCAGGGATCAAGGAGGCCTTGCCAAATCTAAAATTTTTCAGAACATAAAGACATCACGGTTTGGTGTCCTCACCCTTACAGGAAATTGTGTTGTCTCCTCGATCTACAACATTCTTTGTTGCACAATGCCTTACAGCATGCCATGGAGTAAATTATGGGTTTCCTGGTTGTTGACAAAGTTATCTATTCACTGTCCCCGTCTTGTAGCGGGATGGACACCCACTCGCCTGTGGCGGGGTGGCGAGGGTTCGAGGATGGAAGGGTGCCGGAGGCGCACAGGAGGTTCTAAAGATTTGGGGAGCTGTGCTCTCCCAAGAGAATTTTTTTGGGGGTTTTCTAGGTATTGAACTCGGGTGCTCCCTGTGGCCGGGCGGTGGTCTAAACCATCACACTGCTATCAAAAAAAAGTTATCTATTCACTTATGGAAAATTATTAACAGAAAGAATTCGACAGATGGGTATGCCTCTCTGCTCTAGATGTGGCTGTTGTAAGAATGCTTCTATTGAGTCTATGGACTATCTTTTCCTTACACATCGATTGGGCTAAGTTGGTGTGGTCTTATTTCAGCAGATTTGGTACTCATCTCATGGGCTTTTCTGTGACTTGTGCTTTGCTTAGTGCTGTTTGAACATTTCCCACTTCATCCATGCATGTTTGCTTCTTTTGTACTGGTTGTGATCAGTTCAGGTTTATGGGAGATAAGGCTTGCTAGAAACGACGGCAAGAGTGTCACACCAACTAACATTAATTGCTTATAAAGTTGCTTTCGAGGTAAAGGAAATCATTAGGATTGCTATTATGAAAAGGAAAATAATATCTCATGCAGGATAAGTTTCTGACTGATTTTGGGTTGATATTGCCTGGATACAAGTCCCCACGATCAAGCTTGTTAAATGGGGTGTGCCATGTGCCGCCCTAGTCATCCATTAAGCTGAATACCGATGGTGAATTCAAAAACTCTGAAATTTCAGATGGTGGTGGAGTATTCAGATATTACAAGGGTGATGTATTACTGGTTTATTCTCACTTTTATGGGAAAAGCAGCGGCTACTTGGAGGCTGAAGCTAGATCCCTTCTGGATATGGCCTGCATTACTTGGCTACAATCCTTGTGCAGTACTTGTAAGAAAACCGAAGCAGGGATGTATGCAATAGACAGATAATGCGTTCACAGAGATCAGAAATATTTATCTGATTTAAGCGCCGACGTGCCGATTGTCTTTAGAGAATATATTGCCGCTCTACAGTGCAGAGACTCACTGGCAAAATCCTCCCAAGATCCGACAACCACTCGCGGAGTCCGGAGGTGCATTCCAACGCAGACGTCGCCCACAGAATCAACCTCAGAAAAGTCCTAAGACATACAACAGCGCAGCGGAACAGAGCAAGAGTGTAGAAAGCAGTAAACCGCAAACAGAGACTCACTCTCTTATGTTATTACTTGTTCCGATTTCGTGAGAAATTGCCCTATCGAGTGTATGACTGTTGAGATTCACTCTCTTATTATTATTTTTTTTCAGATTTTGGGACTGAGGAGGCAACAATCTTGGCCTGACATAGCAAGAGTGTAGTGGTGTTCGGATACCAATAGATAGTTCTTTTCTTAATTAACCGCGGGATATGCCTTTTAAGGTGATGTATTTGAAAATTTTTGTGCACATATTATAGTTGAGACATTGTATAATTATTTATTATTCAATTATTTTCTGTTATAATTATCTGTACTATATGAAAATTTTCTCTAGACCGAGTACAAATCCCTTCGAGTCTTCAGACTTATAGGAGGCGACGACACTAGATCCGGGTTTTTATTGGATATAGATTACCAAATGAGGACTGGGACAGTTGTACAAGTTGTTACTTCCGCCTTCCTCGTTGCTCTTGCGTTGCTGCTGGCCTTGCCTTTGAGTTGCGTTGCTGCTAAAGCAGGGTCTCTGAAGGACTTCACAAAAGTCCAGTTTGGCTGTTGTGAATAGGCTACCTTGTGGGCCAAGTACATCTTGGCCAAGGAAAGAGTTGGGCCGAGCTGTATGTTTGAGGTTAAGTTGGACCGCGAAAAGAAGAAAAAGGCCTTGTGTCTTAGACGAGCAATAGATCGAGCTCCAGTTGGGCCCAACTGGACTTTTGTTCCATAATTGAATATCTTATGTCGTCTGCAAAAAATTCTCGTATTAAACTTTCTTCAACATATATTGCAATCGTGCCATATTATCCTACAAAGTCGTGCCGGTTGAGAAAAAAATATATCTATTTTCTAAACTAATGGATATCTATAAATATGTAATGTGGAGTGAAACGTATAGGAATAAAATACATGTTGTAGGAATGACAACATGTACTGTATATTTAAGTCTTACAATATGTACTACATTCCCACATTATTTATATTAAAATAATTATATTTTAATAAGTATTTATCCAAATATACCTATTGAAAAATATTTACAAAACTATGTTACTTTTTTTAATTTGCCACGTGTGCAAACTTGCTAGATCTCCTTTATTTTTTTATTTTATTATGTTATGTCAACCTCCTATAATTTTTAGCCCAAAGATAGAGAGAGAGAGAGAGAGAGAGAGAGAGAGAGAGAGAGCCAATGTCGGCATCCCACCTTTGGTTATTATTGATTTCTTACTTTGGTGTGCGTTGTAGCTGTAAATGATTGAGTGAGTAGGGATGTAAACGATCCAAGTCGAGCCGAGTTATACACTGTTCAAACTCGAGCTCATTTACTTTTGACGAGTTCGAACTCGGCTCGAAACTCATCGTGCTTCTTCAACCAATGTTCGAACTCGACTCGATTTAAATTTTTAAAGTTCAAACTCGACTCGAAGAACACCTCGTTTACACAATCGAGCTCGTAAACGAGAGCGAACTCGAGTTTTCAAACTCGAAATCAAACTTAAAATTTAATATTTAAATAAATTTTATTTTTTTAAAGAGTTCAAACTTGAGTTTTCAAACTCGAAATCAAACTTAAAATTTAATATTTAACAATTTTTACTTTTTTTAAAACGAGATCAACTGGAGCAAATAACAAAGAGAGAATTTTTTTTTTTATTAAATGGCTGGAGAACTCGGAGAACTGCAGGCTCTGGAGGGTGAAGGGCCATTTTTCTAACCTTCCCAATCAGCCAACACTTTGTGGTGACCGATATGGGACTAAACAAGGGAGGGTCCAATAGGGAGTGGGCGGGGTGGGCATTGCCGGGAGTGGGCAGGGTGGCCTAGGTGCGTGGCTAGACGCCGGAGAATGCCACCGCAAGCACAGCGGTGGCGTCCAGTACAGCTGGGAAGCGCCGGAATCCAGGGAGGCCGCGGTGTCCGCCAGAAAGGTACAGTTGGGAAGCGTCGGGATTCTGGCATCACCATGGCCATCAACAGAAGCTCCGCCCGTGGGAAGCTCCAACGACCGCCGCCGCTGCCGTCGATGCCGGGAGGAGCGTCTGGCATTGGTCAAGTGCCTGCGACGGCGGTGGCTCTTGGCCCCGCGGCCCGCCAGCCCGCGCCTTGTGCAGGCGCCCATCGGGGAAGAAGAAGACCTCGCGGTGCTGGGGAACCGCATAAGATTTAGTATTATATATGTACTTTTTTTCTCAATTTTATTCAAACTAAATTTCATCTATATATCTTTCTTATTTGATTTGTGTATGTACCCCTAACTTATTTATATGTTATACTAAAGATTGTGTTTATATCTTATATGTTTAACCTTTACATTTCAACCCTTAACTTTTGTTTTTATTTATTACATCTCATTATGTCAAAGTAAATAAGGAATTTATATTATTTAGAAAATATATAATAATTTAACTTATTTAATAACAAATATTTAAACGAGTTATTAACAAATATTTATACGAGTATTTAATCGAGCTCTTAACGAGTTCTTAAACGAGCTGTTCACGAGTATAATCGAGCCGAGCTCATATGTGTTTAGACTTGGCTCGTTTATAAATCGAGGTTTTTTTTTTGTTCAAACTCGATTAGTTAATTAAATAAACGAGCTGAATCGAGTTTTTATCGAATCGAGTTTTGAATTACTTGTCGAACGTATCGACTCGTTTACACCCCTATGAATGAGTGAGTTTTAAATATCAGACACTCTTACTATTTTGTTATTTTGGGGCCAAACCTTTCTAATTTGTCTCTCTATTTATCTGTTTTAGTGTTTGTTGAAGCATATATGCCCTCCCTCATATGCCTCTTCAGTTCTAAAAAGGCCAACTTAATATGGCAAAGGTAATTAAACTGTGATTTAACTTTGTGCGGAGTGGATTGACAGGAGTATCTAGTAACACTTATTTGCTGTTTTGATCAACATATGGAAATCTACAAATGGCTTTCCAACATCTACCACTAGGCCTTAGTACTTAACTGGTTTTGCCTATTGCAAGTAGGAGAGAATTTTCTTGTTCTACAACGGTCATCTTGTGCCTGTCTAGTTTTTGAATTATTTTCATAACATTTACACATAGATAGATGAGAAATGTTTAGTACACTTTTGTATTATATTTGAAGTGTAATATGATTAGACAATAATTTATTTGACATCTAACAATTAGGTTGCTACTTTATCATTCTCCATGTGAATGATGCCACATAAATTCTTACCTAGTTATACTAGTGAAATAAACGCGCTACGCGCGTGTAGTATATTTGAAGATGTAGTATAATAATTATTATTATTATTGTTCATCAATTAATATATATCATTATATTGTTCAAAATATTAGAATTAGAATAAAATAAATTAATTTTTTCTTTAAAATATATTACATGTATTAAAATTTTGTATACATTATTATGTTTATTTATGTATGTCATTATCACTTAGAGTCTTATAGAATCATATATTTTTTTTAATGTTGAACTTCATATACTACAAATGAAGGTGTAAGTAAAATGGCTATTAATAATATTATCATTGTTTAAGCAGTTTGTTTGTTTGAATATAAATTATTTTTGATAAAAAATTTAAACATTAAGAAATCTATTATTTTGATAATTAATTCAGCCATAATATATATGAAAATAATAATTAATCCAACCAAAATAATTATCATAAAGTCACCAAATAAAATGAACAGTTCTAATGAACAAGCACAGCAGGGAGAGGGGGAAATCATAAATTTTTTCCAATGTAGTTTTTAATTATTTACTTAAGATAATAATAAAAATGTAATAACTTAATAACAAATTTTAAATGTCTAAATTTAGATCTATATTTTTTTCAATGCCACATGTTCTGTCCACTTCTGTGATTCGATACAAAGAGCATGAATAATATTGAGATATCACTAAATTATAAAGTTTAAACTATCTTGATCATCTTAATCAGAACATGCAATGACAAAAGATAAAAGTATCACATGAGATAGTACAAAAAAATGTAAATAATTATATTATTGCATCCTCTTTTGATTCAAGAGATCTGACATTAAATAAATTTGTACCATCAAATACTGCATCAGAAGAGCTTTGTAAATTGTACCAGCAGAATTATGTTGGCCAAAACCGTCTGCTCCCTCCTACTCCTCCCCACTTTTTCCCCCTCAGCCAGCCCAGCCTCTGCATTTTTTTTTGGTGTTTGGATATCTGGGTAGGAACAACGTCAACAGCATAGCTGTCTGTTGGCGATAAGAACCCCACCTTCGCAGGCCTTTATATTTACAAATGAACTAAAAAAGTTATATATATTTTTTTCAACTTTTGGGTTGGGTTTCATGAGCGGATGACACTGTCGGTCAGAAAAAAGCAGGGCGAGACAGAAGAGAAGTGTGAGACATGTACATGAGTCACCCATGTCACGATCTCCCACGCTGTTGGCACTTGACACTTGACAGGCAGCATTGAGTTGTCTTTTCAACACTGCACAGCTGCCCACACTTCTCCCGTAACACGCTACCTTCAACCCTCTCAACTCTAATCTGTCTCTACTATTTATTTCTTCATGTTCTCATCATGTCGAAGAATGAGCGGCGAGACATAAAGATCCCCACCCTGGCTCTGCGGCGGCTCCCAACTTCTCCAGGCGCGCCTACCTTGTCGCCCTCCTCTTCTCTTCGTCCTGACCGCCTTCGTCGAGTCCCTCTGCTACATCGCCCACCGACTCGCCTCCCTCACCCGACGGCAGCACGCGGGGATCGTCCATCTCCACCGGCGCGACCCACCCTCGCTTCTCCTGCGAGACCAGCGACTGCAGTGGCTCCGACCGTTTTCAAGGTGAACGCCGCCCTCAGGTCCTCATCCCCGCCCTCATCCCCTTCCACCTCCTCTCGCCCATGATCTCCCCCACCGCTCCTCCCCCTCACAAAATCGCAGTGGTCGTGCTGCTGGGAGGCGACGAGAACCCACAGAGAATCCGCAGGCTCGCCGTGGACGTGCTGTCCATGTGGGGTGTCCCCCTGCTGGGAGGCGACGAGGTGCTGCTGAAGTTTGTACGCGCGGGGGAGTTTAACGTCGCGCAGGCGCATGCCATGGAATTCCTGTCAAAGGCCCCTTCTATTCTTTTAACTTTTATAATTTTCATATATATTTCTTCTTCTTTTTTAAGAGAACCACACACTGATGGAGTGACCGATCTCAGCTGCGTGTGTGTATGAGATCGGCTCAAACAATGTGTTCTTCCTCACTAATGTTCTTTGTCACTATTTTTTTTCCATCATTGTGTTAAAATAAAAAACAAAATATTGCGATAAATCTTCGAACAAATTATCTTACAACCGATATCCGACTTGAGTAAATAAAAAACAAAATAATGCGATAAATCTTCGAACAAATTACCTTACAACCGATATCCGACTTGAGTAATATTCTCTGCAACTCTTCCTCGCTTCTCTGTAATTTCCGTTGCGCTCCCTTTAGTCCGCTCCCTCTGCTCAGTAATTTGTTAAAACTAAAATTAGTAACATATATTTAACATCTGTGTTAAAATAATAAGGTAATAATACAATAACTGAATAATTTAGAATAGATTACCTTAGCAGTGGGGAAATCCTGTGGTATCCTCAGCTCTGCAAACTGGGGTGAAATCCTGTGGTATTCTCAGCTGGTGTTCCGTTTCTTCTGTTATGCAATATGCAATGTAGTCGTAGCCGTAGTGGAGAAATCATTGGGGGAAACGCATTGTGGGAACGTAGATTGCAGACGATTAGGATTTAATTCACGTTATTTAATAGTGTAAAGTTTCCTTGGTTTAACACTGTAATTCAAATATACGTTTTCTTTGAAATTTAATGTATTTAAAACCTAGGGCGACATATATGCCACAACGTTCCGTCGATAGATATGCTTCTCTTATGTTGTATCATTTGTATGAATATGTTCTAATATTTCAAATTGGAACATAAAGAAGGAAGGGAGAAATAAAAGGGCATAAAGAGGTTTTAAGATGAACGGGTCGGAAGGTCTCTTTTCCTCCAGAGAAAACGGACATAAGGGGTTTTAATATGAACGCGCCGGAAGGTCTCTCTTCATCCAGAGAGGATTAAGGTTACAAAGGGGTTTAAAGATGAACCGGACCATGAACCGGATGAAAGTTGAACCGTACGAAATTTCAAAGTGTCACTTCTAGTATATAGTATAGATTACACTTAAAATACAATACAAAAGTGTACTACACTTTTCTCTTGATAGATAGTAAAAGATGAAATGTCATCTATTCATGATATAATGTGATGTGACATGTTACGGGTCGTAGCTCTATCATCTCTTATAGTTTTGCTAATCACTATCATCCCAAATAGACATCTAGTTTCTAATATTTTGACTTGCTTTCCACTTTGTTAATGGGCACAAGAATAAATTTTTTTGCATCCATTTTTATTGTTTTGATATATATTTTCTTTACTTATAAAATATATTCTTAAATTTTTATTTCTTAAAAATGAGAAACTCTAAATAGAATCTTTTGGCCCCTTTTAACTTATGAATAGAATCTTTCCTTACTTGTCTCTCTCCATTTGCACTTGCTATTGGCAGAATCATCTCCTCTGCCATTTCTTCCAATGCCACTTACCCCTACCATCTGATTGCAACTAAAGTTTCTATTTACCTTTTGTTTTCGTTTCCATTTTATTATAGATATGGAAAAATGGTTTTTCCTTTTCAACTGTGCATTGTTGGCAACCCTATTTTTTTTATTGATCACCATCAATTATCATATGCTATTCCATACTATATCACGTCTAATACATCAATTTTACTACATGTTGCTACTAGATAGCAAACGATTTCTCTTTGTTGCATAGCACCATTAACACATGGTCACTGGTTAAAAAAGAAGCGATTGCAATATTAGTTTAATATGAGCAATTTGGTTAATTAGAGGCATGATTTTAATCACTTAGTTTGGACCATGTGCTTGCTACGGTGCATGGGGTCCAGACCTCCTCAATGACATGGGCCTTGGGATTTGTTGGTCAATAGCCCATTGGATTTATTATAAGAGACGATATATTTTTCTTCAAGAAGTCCTATGGCAGTAGATGTGAGCACGGTTTGATTTGATTCAGTTTGAAGATATTTTTCTTAAAAATCAAATTAAATTAAAATAAGAGTTTAATCAAACTCAAATCAAATCAAATAATTTTAAAACTAAACTAAACTAAATTAATTTGGTTTTGTTCGTTTTGAATTATAATTGATAAATCTCACTATTAAATTTATATTTGTCAAATACAACTAATATGTCACTATAATTTTTACCCCTTAAAACTTATACAAATTATGTACATCTTTGTAAGTCAATTGTACTGAGACAAATCAGTAGTATTAACAAAATTGTTATTAACTTGATCAAATATAGAGATGTTTTAATCAAAATGTAAAATTAGTGATTGATTTCTGTATACAATCAGACATATTTAGAATACATATTTAGAATTAGGGCTATGTATTTATATACTTTTGATAAAATTATCTTTGAAATCAAATTTTATGATTCGGTTTGATTTTTTTAAAATCAAAATTGAACCAAATAGAAATTTTTAATACCGTTTGGTTTGAACCTAAACTAAAACATTTAAAATTTCAACCCCAACTAAACCAAACCAAACCAAATTTATTAGTTTGGTTTGGTTTTCATATTAACCCTGAATAATACGCACCCCTATACGACAACACTCTATTTTCAACACTTTTTTGTTTTAGTTTTTTTTTAAAGAGTTATATATGCGTATGTAGATTATCGTATAAAGTACATACATAAATGAATATGACTTCATGAATTGTCAAAAAGTACCCTTCATGCATTTAAATAGTTGTAGCTATATTTATATTCTATGTGTGGATGCGATTTCCTATTCGGGCTTGGGCCGAATGAGCCTCCACTAAGGAAAGAGGGAAGAGACGGTCGTCGGTGCGGATGGTGGCCTACAAAATCTAAAAAAGATCAGGGGGCCCGATTGAAGAATCGGGGAACCTTCCGATACCTAAGTCAGATTCAATTGTAAAGGAGGCAAGAACGGAAGGTTCTCTGGTGTGTGTTTGCGCGTGGACGAGTGTGTATGGGATATGTTGCGTACCTTTGCATGAGGATTACCTGTGCCCTTTATAGGCAAGGGAGGTGAAAGGTCCGGACACAATCCCCTCCAATGATAATCGAAGGGACGCGACGGTTGGAGTCCTTAGGCGGAGAGTTGTCTGTTTGAGGTGCCTGTTGGGATCCTTAACGATTAATACTCTTTAGCCGTGGGGCGCGTGTTGCGTCGCCATATTAACTGCTGTCGAGATGCGAAGGGTCGCTTAGGATCGCAGGCTGAGGGGCACCGTGCAGGAGCCTACTCGGACATGGGCCACGCTGCGCTGTGTTCGGCACTTGATGGCACTGCTCGGTATTTGGTGTGCCGCCAGCGCTGTTCGATAATGAGTTGTGAGAGATTCGAACAGGGGCTCGTGGTCTGCCCGGTGGGTTGTGCAGTGTCCAGAGACTACCATTGGGGCCCTAAGACGTCTGGCGACCAGCGCGTGTTCGGAAGCTTTTAGGTTGAACCTGAGGACACGTGGCTCAATGGCCAGAGCTTAAGCATTTTGATGGGCGATGATGAACCTAGGAGGCTAGAAATAACCTCCACTAGATAGTTAAATATAGTTTAAATATTAAAATAACCGACCTATTCTCGGGTTCCATTGCATCGACATATGATTTACAAATAAAGTGGAGATAGGAATAATTTATATATCTCTATTCTTTGTTCGGTATACTTGTTATTTATGTGAATAAGAGTTGTTAAAGGAAAAATGATAACTTCAAAATAGGGAAAACTCATTTGGGAACCCTGGAATGAGTAACTCTCATTTATTCTATCGCCATTTTATGCACTTCAAGGCACTTTTTCTCATTAATAATCTTACTTTTTTGACACATTATACACTAATCAGAGTTAAGTTAATAAAATATTAACAAAATCATAATATTACTGTTATAATAATTAACATAGTTAATTACCATATATATTGTTATCATGATTAACATAATATTGAATATATTTATATTATTAGAATATATACTATGATAATTAACATAGTAACATAGTCAAATTATTGATAACTGATCATCACTAAATTATGTTTAAACTTGGTATAGTAATATATTAATGCAATAATATTACTATATTACTTTAGTAATTATAACATTAATGGAAACATTAATATTGATATAGTAATTAACATAGTAACGCAGTCGAATTATTAAGTACATTATAGTAAGTTATGACTAAACTTAATATAATAATGTAGTAATTATTATTGCATTATTATGGTGATTAACATATTACTATATTTCTATCTTATTACAGTAATTAACATAACAATGTAGTCAAATTATGGTTAACTTCATAATAGATTATGATTAGGTTTTAATCTAATTAATGATTAAAAAGTCGACCGACTAGTCTGCTTGACTAATCGAGTTGGGTGGGCTAATCAACTAGTCGGCCTCTAGTTTTCATTTTTTGTTTGTTTGTTTCTTTGTTGAATAGGGTGGGGTGGCCTATGCCCTATGATGCATGAATTAGTAACATATTTCTCTTAATACTATTTGTAATAGTTTTATTTATTTAAGATATTATATGTTAATAAATAAGTACCCATTTGAATCTAATAAAAATATCAAAAAAATTATATCTCTTCTCTAAAAAGGTCAACTCTTCAGTTGAAGAAGAAAATCATGATTTTGGAGATTCCATCAAATATCAACTTTTTAATCCATCATAATTAAGTCAAACTAAAAAATTTCATAATTCGAATAAACCACATAAAATATTAAAAATCTAAAGTTCGGTAAAATAAATCAAATGTACATGTGCCTTCTCAAAGGGACCCACTCTCCTACTAACAACACTTAATCTCTTGCAGAAGTTACATATATGTTTAGCTTATTTTGCCGAATGTTGAATTTTAATATTTCATGTGATTTATTTGAATTATAAATTTTCTAATTATATCAAATTTTGTAAGAATATTAATTTTATGATTCAGTAGCAAAATCTTGTTTTTGAATTAAATTTCGAAACAATATTAATTCAGTGAGAATTTTTTGTGATGCTTATATCTTTAAGTACGAAGGCAAACACCTCAACACTAACAATTAACAAGAATCATGCATAAAAAATGGAAAAAAATTCTTAAAAAAATCGACTTAAACTTGAGGTGGCTGACTCGCCGACTAATTTGTTCGACTAATCCTTGGGGGGGGGGGAGGTCATCCAACTCGGACCGATTAATCTTTTTTAAAATATTAAATTTAATATATAACACATTGAATCAATATACTTACATTGTTATAGCACTTGATATAGTAATAATGAATATTATTTTACTATAGTAATGAACTTAGTAATGTTACTATTGTTATATTACATATAACTATAGTAATTAACATAGTAACAACGTCAAATTTATTTATATGTCATAGTAAATTATGACTATTGTATTGACACAATAATATTGTTACATTACAATAATGATTGTCCTAATTAGTTAGTGAGATTATTATCTTTATTCTTCGCATTTTTTCAACCAAAGAGGGGTTTAACACATATCTTCAAACCTACGTTACGGAGGGTAAAATATTCTAAATAGGTATTGTTTTCATTATTATCTCTATTTTCACCAAATCAAGATAAACATTAAAATGAAGATATTCTTGTGCATACTAAACATCATTAAGATAAGACCAGAATAATAATATCTAAAATTGAAATGAGTTGTGCCTGTTTCTCGTCTCAGCCTATCCAAATACCAAATAGCACTTACAAGATCAATACCTTTTCCCCTCACATATTTATTAATTTTTCTTAGCATGTTATCATATTGTATGAGTTGAAAGTGTATACTGTTGAGGACTCCGGTTGGGTCAATCGATAGAACTATTGCTTAAAAAGTAGGAGGTCCTGAGTTCGATTTTTGGGGAAATTTACCTGATCTATATGTAATTCTCGAGGTGTGTAGGTCTGAAATTTTTCCGATCAAATAAAATAAGGGCAATACGAGTATACGGAAAACAGAAGCTGCCAAGTCATGATCTTGGAGTTCATAAATATCAATCCCTGAGCCCACAAAATCACACGGAGCGAAATTTTTCCGTTACCAAAAATAAAATGTATATTGCTGCCAGTACTTATCACAGGAGATCTCCCAACATCTCGCCTCGTCTTCTCCAGTCGGCCCTTGCGCGGTGGTGTGAGGGGGAGGGCTACTTCTTCACCGGCTCCAGTTAATTAGGAGAGGAGGGAGAGCCTCTAAGTAAGTCCCCCCTTTCTTCGCTTCGAAGGATCACAATTGGTGGCTTTAAGAAGGTTTTGTTCCTTCTTTTTGATGAGGATCTCGGCATCTGGCTTTTAGTTTGCTCTAGTTAGTCTGTATCTCTTTTTTTTTTGGGAACTTCTCTTAGTTAAAATCTATAGGTTCTAATAGGGTGTTTGGTTACTGTTTTTTACCTCTTTTTTATCTAATTTTAAAAAAGAGAGAAGTCAGATACAAAGAAGTGTTTGGTAAGTAAATTTTTTTTTAGGGAAGAATTTTTTCTCTATGTAAATCTCTCTTAAAAAAAAACAGTCTCACCCTGTTTTTTTTTAAGAACACTGATTCCTGCGCCCTCACCCCCCCCACCAGCCGGAACCCCCCCCGGCCCTGCTCCCCCTCCCCCGCCCCAGAGCCCCCACCCGCCCCCCCCCCCCCGCCCCTGCCCCCCCGCCCCCGGCCCCCCCGGCCCTGCGCCCCCGCCCCCGGCGGCCCCCCCCGCCCCTTGCTCCCCGCACCCCCGGCGCCCCCCCCCCCCGGCCCTGCGCCCCCGCCCCCCGGCGGCCCCCCCCCGCCCCTGCTCCCCCGCTCCCGGCGCCCCCCCCACCCCGGCCCTGCGCCCCCGCCCCCTGCTCCCCCCGCCCCGGCGCCCCCCCCACCCCCCCCCGCCCCCCCGCGCCCCCGCCCCGGCGCCCCCCCCCCCCCCCCCCCGCCCCCGCCCAACCCCGCCTCAGCCCCGCGCGCACCCCCCCCCTCCCCCGGCCCCGACCCCCCCGCGCCCCCACCCAGGCCCTCCCCTGCCCCCCAACCCCGCGCACCCCTCCTCGCCTCCCGGCCCCGACCCCCCCCCCCCCCCCCCCCCCCCAACGCCCCTCCTTCGCCCCTGCCCGGGCGCCCTCCTTTCTCCCCCTCCTTGGCCCATGCCAAACATCTTCCAACACTTTTTTATAATTTTAAAATTAGATAGAAAGAGAACATATTATAATTTTTTAGATAGAAATAGTCTTTTAAAAAAAGTTGCTCCCAAACACCCTATAACCTAGTTTTTGTCGCATGTTTCGTATGATGTCTTTATTAGTATCTTATTTTTTTCTTGTTGTCCATATCTCTATTTGCCCCTTTCATCACCATCGTTTATATATCTAGATCTTTAAACCCCACCTTTTATTTCACTGTCATTACCCTTCTAAACATTGCTATCATTATTGGATCTTTATACTTTCTCCCATCATTGGAGCTCTCTAACCGGCAGGAGCGGACCTAGCATAAATTCAGTGGAGTCCTATAATTTCATTGGATAAAAAATTTACATTGGAAATATAATTTTTCATCACGAGTGATCTCACTAAAATTATATAGATATATTATTAAAATCTCATTAAAATAAAATTTTAAATCGGTCACTGCCGGTGGATTTCTTAAATGTGAGAACATACAAAAGTTAGAACTCTTCTTTTGTGCCTTGTGGCATTTTTATTCTGCAGGCTTTGAAGATGGAGTTTTGCATCAAGCATCTTAATCTTAATTGTTCCTTTTGTAATTAGCGATTTTATGAGAGACTCGATTTGTTGCTGACTCATCCAGATGTATCATGTTGGGTATATTCCTCCCCAAATCTCTCCTAACATTTGTCTGTTGCCATTATCAAAGAGCAGCCTTGTTAGCAGTGAAGAAGCTAAGAAGCGTTCTTGGAGCAACATCATCTCCCTTGTTTGCTTCTTCTATCTGATCTCTACAATAGAGGTCTTTTCCCAATATAGAACTCAATATTTTGTATTTGTGAGAGTATCGGTGTATATGTATGGCTCATGTACGGTGGATCTTTAAAATCTTTCTTCATGTACTATCTTTGGTTGAATGAAAAAGATTTCTCTTTAGTGAAAAAAAAACTACTACCACTTGGAAGTATATGAGGATATTTCTTGAAAACCCATAAAATTAAAGAAACAAATAATAAGAGAAATATATGAAAACATGTTAGTTTATAGGGGATATATTAAAAAATTCCCATTATTTTTTTTAAATTATAATCACTCAACAATTATAAAGGACAGGGTGGGAGGGTGGGTATATTTATACAATTATATTCATGCACATAAGAGAGTACCTTAGATAGTAGGGATTTTTTTTTCTTCTCAAAAACCATTTTCACAAGAAAAAAGGTACATCTACCATCTGTAAATTGATATTGCTTAGAATAACATTCGTGTTGCAAAATAGTGCGCATTTTGCCATCAATATATATTACGGGGAGTTAATAGAGGCTCATATGGATGTAAGACATGCTTGCTGGCGTTAGACTGACATTGGCAGATAAGGTAGATCGACTAAAGACATAGGGAAACATTAATGTTTTAGGTGAAATGTTCGTTTATATCTAGATATAAATAAGTGTGAATCCTATGTTAATATAATATATAGTGGAGCTCACTTACATATATCTACGGCCGAGCACCCGAGGAGTCCGTTTGTTACAACCTAAAATTTCATGTCGGAATTTTTTTTGAGAAAAAATTCATACAATAACTTGTTGGCACCACTTCAAAGTTAATCTACGATTTTTTTTACCTAAAATTATAAATTTTGATATCTTTGACAAAACTCCGTAAATATTTTCTTAGATTTCTATTTAATGTTAGATTTTTACGAGTGTGATTAAAATCTCCAATCTAATTTTATAGTATTGATGCTTGAAATTCGACGGTCGGTGGTTGGCAATCAAGTGCCCAACGATCGGCGGTCGGCGCTCGGTGGCAGAGGTTCGGTGCTCGGCGTTCGACGGTCGGCGCGCCAGCTAAAGCCCGGCGCCCAACGTTCGGCACTCGGTGACCGACCGCGTCCAACGTATATTGTAAGTGATATCAAGACTTAGTGTACATAATTTTAAAAATATATTGTAAGTGATATCAATATTTAGTGTATATAATTTTAAAAATATATTGTAAGTGATATCAAGACTTAGTGTACATAATTTTAAATATATATTATAAGTGATATCAAGACTTACAATAATGATATAAAAAATACACTGTAAGTGATAACAAAACTTAATATAAGTAATATCAAGATTGTGTAGACTTATCTTAAATGTTATTAAGACATGGTGTAAATATATGAGAGAAATAAGGGATGTTATGATGAACACCAAAATGGTTACATTTGATGGTGTGATCTTATAGTTGGTTAGTAGATACCTGAGTTCGAATATTAACTACTACAAATAATATATATATAGATTTTTTTTATTTTCTAAAATTCACTGTCACATGTTGTAATTGATATCAAGATTTATTGTAAGTGATATCAAAATTTACTATAAACGATATATATACTTACTGTAATGAATGTAAATTTATATAAAAAAAGAAGAAAAAAAAAGAAAAATATGAAAAAGTTGACGCTAAAAAGATGTCTCTCAAGACTCATAAATATTGAGAAACTAAAAATAGAAATTAAAAATAAAGTAACACAAAAAAAAGACTATGTGACTTCTGATTTTTAACAAGGATTATAAATTAAGTCAAATCTTGACATAAATTTTTTTAATTAATTTACCCTTTAAAAACTGATGCCAAAAATGTTATTGATTTTAACTCCCACCGTTGCAGCTACTGACTACTGTACCAAAGTTGCACAGTCCGCCATTGCTTTCCCACTAAGGACGAATGTAGAAATTTGTTTAAATATTTTTTAATATTTATAAATAATATAATTTATATAATATAAATAAAATATTATATATAAGAGGTGACAGACAATTCAGTAGAGTCACCTTCTATTAAACCTCGTCAAATCTCTAATTTAAATGATTATTTAAAAAAAAAGTTTTGAGTGAGATCATATGAACCCACTCAATTAAGCTGGATCCGTCTATGTTCCCAGCTCCAACTCTGTCCTCCTCTCCCTCTCCTTCCCCGCACTCTCTCTCTCTCTCTCTCTCTCAACTGTCTTCTTCGGGGGTGGGTGGAGGCCGGCACTTGAAGCTTATCCATACAAGAGATGGCTGGCCGGCAGACGGGATGAACAGCCAATCACTATACGATTTGCGCGCACGCTATCTTTTGATGGTGTGAAGACTGTGAACTAACTATTACTCTATCCATGTAAATTCTCCCACGCAATTTGTCTCTCAATCCAGAGAGAGAGAGAGACGGAGAGAAGAGAGAAGCAGAGAGAGAGAGAGAGAGAGAGACGAGAGAGAGAGAGATTGATTGATTCTCGACGATGGAGGTGACCACCGAGTGGGAGCAGAACGTTGCCAAGGACTACAGGGACCCGCCCCCGGCGCGGCTGCTGGACGTGGGCGAGATCCGCCTCTGGTCCTTCTACCGGGCGCTCATCGCCGAGTTCGTGCCACCCTCCTGTTCCTCTATGTAACCGTGGCCACCATTATCGGCCACATAAAGCTGCGCGATGACGACTGCGGCGGTGTCGGCTTACTCGGCATTGCATGGGCTTTCGGCGGCATGATCTTTATCCTCGTCTATTGCACCGCCGGCATCTCCGGTCTGCACTTGGCTTAATTTCTCTCTCTCTCTCTCTCTCTCTCTCTCTCTCTCTCTCTCTATACTGCTGTACTTTCCCTGACCTTGTACGCTGCGTATGCAGGTGGGCACATCAACCCAGCGGTAACCTTCGGGCTGTTCCTGGCGAGGAAGGTGTCGCTGCTGCGGGCATTCTTCTACATGGTGGCGCAGTGCCTGGGGGCCGTCTGCGGGGTGGCCCTGGTGAAGGCCGTTATGAAGGAGCCCTACACCACCTTGGGCGGTGGCGTCAACATGGTCGCCTCCGGCTACACCAACAAAACTGCCTTCCGCGCCGAGGTCATCGGTACCTTCGTCCTCGTCTACACCGTCTTCTCGGCCACCGACCCCAAGCGCAACGCCCGCGACTCCCACGTCCCGGTACACCTCCGTCCCCTCCCCTCCACAACCTCCACCACTGTGCTACTCCTCCACTCTTCCCTAATCTCCTGCTGCATCCTCTCTGGTAGGTCCTGGCGCCGCTACCCATCGGTTTCGCAGTGTTCGTGGTTCATCTGGCCACCATACCCATCACGGGCACCGGCATCAACCCTGCCAGGAGCTTCGGCGCCGCCGTCATCTACAACCAGAACAAGGCCTGGGAGGACCAGGTATATAGCTGGGCTTCCCCCAGACCCTGATAAAATCTGGGCCAGCTGCTGGAAACTTGTTCCACTGACGGAATTTGGTTCCTTCTTCTTCTTCTTCCTCCGTTCTCTCTTCTGAGCGCAGTGGATCTTCTGGGTCGGGCCCTTCGTCGGCGCCCTGGTGGCGGCGGTCTTCCACCAGTACATTCTCAGGGCGGCGGCCGTCAAGGCTTGGGGGTCTTTCCGCAGCAACCCAGGCAACTGAACTGATGAAAGAAGCCCCAGAGAGAGAGAGATCAGGGAATCTCCTCCGCTGTCGGTATTGCCACCTCTCTAGCTTGCCTTGAGTCTGTGATATAGAGGTTAGAGGAGCCAGTGAGAGTTTCTTATACTTTTTGGGGTTGGAAAACTAGTTTATTTACACATCGATAGAAATTAAATTTCTTGAAAAATTCCTCGTAAATTAACATGCACCTGAATAGGAGTTGAAACTCTGGATCTCTTTCTGATGTGAGCTACCATTAAACCACTCTATGAATAAGAAAGAGTTTCTTACATACTGGACCTCTATTATCAATCTGGATTTTTCAGAACTTTCTTCTGTTCTTGTTTTTTTTTTTTTTGAAGGTGAGGAGCATTCCAATCCCCATCTATTGGCATGTATGTGTGTGTAAGTGAGAGAGAGAGTTCTGCAAGTGTGTCTTGCAGGTGTAATCTTCTCTGTGTGAGAAGGTTCTGTCCCAAGTGGGACATCGGGTATTCTCTTCAGGGTATCGGCTGACGGAGGTATGTCATTGCCGGACCTCGAATTTAAGGTGTGGTGCTGTATAGACGACTCTGGTAGCCGTCTATCTACTCCTCTGGGATTATCTTGTTATTACGTTTTCGCTGCGAGGTATGTCCTCCTACTCGTTATCCTACATTGGTATAAGAGACAGGTTTCGATCCTGTGTCCTGTGGGTTATGGACCCACCACGCTTCTACTCGTTATCCTACATTGGGAATTGTGCATTCGAAAACGTAATAACAAGATAATCTCACAGGAGTAGATAGACGGCTACCAGAGTCGTCTATACAACATCACACCTTAAATCCGAGGTCCGACGATGACGTACCTCCGTCAGCCGATATCCTGAAGAGAATACTCGATGTCCCACTTGAGACAGAACCTTCTCACACAGAGAAGATTACACCTACAAAACACACTTGCAGAACTCTCTCTCTCACTTACACACACATGCATACCAATAGATGGGGATTGGAATGCTCCTCACCTTCACCCCCCATGGGGGTATTTATAGGTAGAGGAGGCGGCGTGGGTTGGGAGAGAGGAGGCAGGTCGGGTGTGAGGAGGGAGGCGGCAGCCTCTGCCGCCTGGAGAGGCGGCAGAGCTGCACGGTGCTGCTGCTGCCTCGTGGCAGCAGCAGCAGGTGCCAGCCCGCCAGCGCCCAAGGCGCTGTCGTGGCCGGTCCCCCTCCACCCGCGAGAGGCGGTGGAGGCGGGAGCCCCGGGCGCGCTCGGGTGATGCCAACGCGCCATGCGCGTTGGCGTCGCCTCCTCCACCCGCCCAAGGCAGTGGAGGAGGGCGGGCATTTCGCCCAACATTTTTTTATGGGGGGGGGGGGAGAAGGTGTGGGTGTTATGTGGTGCGTAACGGAAGAGCTAATTATTGTACTTGCCGTTTAGTTGATTTTGTAGTAAGAATGGTTTCTTTCTTCACCCTCTTCTTCTCCAGTTCCCATTTACTTGATTTTGTAGCGTATTCCCAGTTCAGACCTCAGAGCTCGGACTGTTTGAATTATTTATTATTATTATTTGATAATGTGACTAATTATTGAAGTTTTGTTTTTTGCCCGTGAGACTTCAATTAGTTATTTGCTGGTGCCCACCGGCTTTGTTCATATTTTGGTCTAACTCGAAAAATTAAACCGAATCAAATCGATCAAGTTGATACGATTCGGTTCGGGTTGGACCTCTATTTGATTCGGTTCCAGGTTTTGAAACTGAGATGAACTGAATATATATATAAATATATAAATAATATATAATTTTACAATAGAACACATAGCACAGTTGGTTGGTTCATTGATCTTTCTTAAGAATGAGTTTTTTTTTAATTTCGATTTAAACCGAACTGAACCGGTTCGATTCAGCCTAAATTTTGGTTCGATTTGGTTTAAAAAAAATAGGGATGAATCGAGCTGAACCATATTCACCCCTAGACCCAGATAAGAAGAAGAGTAGGTTTTCTGCCCGCATCTAAGTCAGATATTTGATGGGGCATATACATAGCCTGCGTGATGTTGGAGTCCTCCCATGATCACTTTTAATTAAGAATTTCTCTCTCTCCTGCAATCAATAAAATTATTTAGTTGATAATCCACGTCATTTTTATCAGAGAGAATTAATAATTACTCTAGAATAAAGAACTGACATTATTTTTCAGTCCCTGTCAGATTTCACAACACCGCATGATCTCTATTTTTTGCGGGACTTATTTTTAAGTCCCTTCTATTAATCCTCTCTTTAGATCCCTCCCATTAACCCCCATTATGTAAAGTAGGTCGCTAAGTATGTAAGTATATAACTATATAAGTATGTAAGTATGTAACTATATATGTAAGTTATATAATTATGTAAGTTATGTAATTATGTAAGTATTTAAGTGTGTAACTTGTTCACTAACTATGTGAGTTACATAATTATGTAAGTACTTTATAATTATGTAAGTAGTAAGTATGTAAGTTATATATGTAAGTATGTCATTATATAAGTTATATAATTATGTAAGTATTTAAGTATGTAACTTGCACTTCACTAACTATGTGAGTTATATAATTATGTAAGTACTTCATAATTATATAAGTATATAAGTATATATGTATTTAATTATATAAGCATGTAAGTTACAGTATTTAAGTATGTAAGTATATAAGTATTTAATTAACTCTTACATACCTACATAGTGAAGTAAATCTGTAACTTACATACTTCCATACTTAAATATTTATATACTTACACATATAGTTAGCGACTTACTTGAGCTAACGAGAGAGACCTCACGAGAGGGTTAATGGGAGGGACTTAAAAATAAGTTTCGCAAAAAATAGAGATCATACAGTGCTATGAAATCTGATAGGGATTGAAAAATAATATCAGTCCTCTACCAGGGAGCAATGATTAATTCTTCTTTTTTATTATCTTTTTTTGTAGTGTATTAAGTATTTTTTATTCATTTATAAGATTACGAACAAATTAATACACTCGACAAGTAACTCGAATTCGGCTCGAATATTATTCAAATTCTACTCATTTAATAGTTAAATTCAAATAACATTTTAAACTAATTTCATCAGTGGGTTAAGTGTGAACAAAGATTTATTGGTCTCGTTTAAGCTTGCAAACAATTTTTTTTCATTTTTAGTTATATAAATCATGAATATATTTTTAATATTATAATAAAATAGTTAAATTAAATAATTTATCAAAACTCTTAAAATATAAACTTGAAAATAAGATAGATTTAAATTTTATAAACAGTTAATATTTTACTTGTAGATTGGATTGAGTTAACTTATATATATATATATATATATATATACACGAACATGCAGATTTAATTGGACTTGTTAAGATAAACAGACCAAGTTTGAATAGTCATTTTAATAAAACTCAAACTTAATTAAATGTTAATGAATAGAACTTTGAGTAAAATAGTAGTCGGCTCGACGCCCTTACACTTATTCATTTGGGTGCCCAACAAGGCTCCAACCCGTCGTCGCCGCGGCCACTTTGTGATAGATTTCAAGTGCGGCTACGAACTTGAGTATTTAGACCTACCGCATTGCCAGGATCAAGAGGCCAGGTCTAGATGATCAAAAGTGATGCAGAACCAAGTGAAATCCAACTAACCTGTGTGTTTTTTTTATTAAAGACAGAAATAATTAACCTGCAAAGCAAGATGGTTGGTTAATATTTCAGAAATTTAACACTCAACCACTCCCTGATTTTGAGTGGATTTACACCCCCTAATGGTTGGTTAATATTTCCCCTTTCACTTTTCAGATGAGGCAATCAGGAATACGAATGACATGATTGAAGTACCTTAGCTGAACATATTTAATTAGGAATTAGTAAGGGCATCCTAACCAGGGTTCGTTGGATCGGTGTACCGCACCGACCCGAGTTTCTCATGAGTCTGTACGATGTATTATGTATTGAGACGAGATCTCTCCGTCTCGCCCGATCACCCCCCGGCCCCCTCCTCCTCCCCCTCTGTCTCGCGTCTTGCCCCCCAACTGTCTCACCCTCCCTCCCCTACAGCGGCTGGCAAGCGACAGCAGCAGCGACATTCTCCCTTTTTTTCGGTGACGGAAGCACGATTAGGGGGAAGAAAAAGAGAGGGAGGCAGCAACAAAATGGCGCGACGAGAAGAGAAAACAAAGAGGAAGAAGAAGAGGCTAAAAAATCGATCGTGTCAAAAACCGTCCTTTCTCTGACACAGTGCGGTACATCTATGTTGTCAGGATCCGCGACGGCACTACTTATCATGATCCTACCTAACGTTTTCACGTGAGACTTGAGCAGTGCTGGTGTTCAGAAATTGCCTCAGAAATAGTCAGAGCAGGGCACCGTTTGGGACAAAAGTCTCAAAAATAAAATTTTCTACAATCAAAATTTAAATAGTTTTTGACACAATAGTAGATTGTGATGATGAGTTTTAAAAGTCGATTTTTTCATTTGGGAGTAGCATGGTTTAAAAAGAAGTTTTGAGGTCTTTTACTGTATTGCCCCTCACCTTTTTTGAGAATGCACGGTGGATTAAGGTTTATTGGACATTTCTCCTTCAAAATCGCTGTGTTGTCTTGAGAAGCAGCATGAGAGCAGCATTCGAAGAGAAAGAGAGAGATTTCTTTTTCTCTATGTCTCTTTCTTCAGTGTTGAAAACCTTTTTGCACGAGAGCCTAGGCGGACTGTTGTTATTTGAAAATTTTTTTAAATTTGTTAGAGATTTTTACCTCGAAATCGCTCCACTATATATTTCCAAACGGTGCCAAATTACTTTGGCCCACTTAGCAGGGACTTTGTTATTATTTGTCCTGCGCCGACTCAACGAGGGTGATGGACAGCGGCAGCAGGGTCGAAGTTCTCTTCGGCGGCTGGCTTTTTGGAAGCGAGACTATGGTATAGGCATCGAAATTATTTTATCCTTATTCTTTATCTCAATAATATTTGGTAATGCACGGGAATAATCTTATTTTGTTTTTTATAATATATCTAACTCCTATATGACTTTGCCTTTGTCCATTCTCCCACAATACCGTCAAAATCTACTAAACAGAGTTGCCACAATACAAAAGTTTAGACTTCAATTGTAATTTACTTTTAAGCTTATTTCTAATTATTTCAAGTGTATAAGTAGATGACGTGAGGAGAGCACTTGGAAAATTAGGAGTATATTAGTGATACCTCCTCTATGGCATCTGTGGTTTGATGGAGTGTGGAGACTCTCCAAATAGGGAAAGAAGGAAACCCAGGAGCGGTAGAAGGCCTAAATCAGGGTCTATGAAGGACTTCACAAAGTCTAGTTTAGCTCTCTGAATGGACTGGGCTACCTCCGTGGGCCAACTGGGATTAGAAGAAAGTTGAATCGGCCGCTATGGTCGAGCTTTTAAGCCCATGATCTAAAGGTCATCAATATGTCGTGTTGGGCCTCGCCACCAGTTCTTGGGCTCAAGTTAGGCCCTGTTAAGACAGAAAAAGACCCCTGGAAAGCCTTGTGTGTTTGGCCAGAGATGGATCCGAGTCCAGTTTGGGCCACACACCTTTGATCCATAGTCCAAGCTCATATCTGGTCTACGAACAATTCTCGTGCAATATTTTATTCAACATGTAGATTGCAATTGTGCCATACTGCCATATTAATATATTATCCTACCAATTCGTATTCTATTAAACTATGTACAAACAACAAAATTAGTACGAATGACTAGCGTGCTAGTTGAAAAAAATATACCCATTTTCTAAAAGAAAGTAGATTATATATATATATATACACACACAACTGTAAAAGGGAAATATATAGTGGTATTGTATTGTTGCAATATACATTGTTGCAATATACATTTCATTCCACATAGTGTACATGCAATAATAACACGTGAGAATAAGAAATCCACGCATGTATTGTAATTGTTGCAATATACATTTCATTCCACATAGTGTACATGCAATAATAACACATGAGAATAAGAAATCCACGCATGTATTGTATTGTTGCAATATACATTATATATATATATATATATATATATATATATATATCTAAGATCCAACAGCTCCTGCATATCTAAGCAGCTCCGAGAGAGAGAGAGAGAGAGAGAGAGAGAGAGAGAGAGAGAGAGAGAGAGAGAGAGAGAGAGAGAGAGAGAGAGAGAGAGATGTGGAATATACCCATGCACTACAAACGTACAAATGGAGATCATTTAGTGCGTTGTAAATTATTATAAAACATATTTTCTAGACACCCAATAAGATCTCGAGCTTGTAGTACCATAAACACCCATACACCATACTGGAACTCTGCCGAACTTGTACGACACGTTCCAACCTGCCTTATGTCTTTGATTAGAAACACGCCCAACTCGACGCCCATGTTCTAAATGCACTGGTATTGGGCAACATGTCATCCTGATAAATGCGCCCCTATCATTGACCACTTTTTGGTTGCGGCCAGCATGTAGACTACGTTCAACCTAGCACTGACTGTACCCAAGAATACTGTACAGTAGTCGTCTCTCGCATGCTTTCTCGGACTATTTCATGATTGACCCTCTGTATGTTTCTAAATAATTAGAAACTCTCTCTTCTCTCTTTCATTCACGATAATATCATCTATTTGTTCTTAATTTCTCATATTTTATTGGAACTCTATAGTCATTGACTGATTGTCTAGATATTACATGAGATCTGAGATCTACAACCAATGTCTGACAATTATAAGACTCGGTGTGGTCTTGAGAAGCGCGCCCAAAAGTGCATGTACCTACAAGAGTTTATTGACCAAGGTGTCTAACATTACACCCAAGTACTTGACTAGCTTGATTAATCTATGACAATCATCTGTTGAATGCTTGCTTAATAAAGTTATTGACTTGTACATGTTGCCTTGGTGAGTATTTACTCGTGATATGGCCAATTCTATCTCTCTTTACTTGATAGTTGTTCATGTTCTAGTTGAGATCATGTTAGTTAATGATTACATTACTTGACATCAACCAGTTCTTGCTCTTAATAACATCTTGACTCATGCTTTATCTTTAGTGACTCTACTTGTTTAATATGTTAATCATTTAAGACATGCATGGTTAATAAGATAAAAATCTTATTGAGCGTCCCGCTCATCTAGTTGCCACTCAATATTTTTCACGTGAGTCTGATAATGACGCACACACAGACAGGGAAGGTCAAGAGTGATGAGTGATCCAACTGATAGTAGTGGCATATAGAAGTTACCATAGAGTTTAGTGGAGTCTAGTATAGTTAGATTTGCTTTTAGTTTATTTCAAATGTAAGTGTCATGATGGGTTCTAAGTATTGACTCTGAATTAGTAGATGTAATAGATAATTAGTGATTTTATTATGAATAAAAATTATCAATTTATTATTAGAGTTATCTTATTGTCCAATGGTTTGCTTGTATTGCTTAATTAGTACTTTCTCTATTTACTCACATGATTGCAGTTGCCTGTTTCGATATTTTGCGTCAAGACGTGACATGATATCTAATGACATGTTAGGATGTTCTAGGTTATGCACCATGAACTCTTGCTCTTCATCATCTATCATGTATTCAGACTCAGAACTCCCATAGAATTGACAAGAGTCTGAGCTATCCACATGCCAATTTAGATCAAGCATATCTTCATTTTCTACCCATGGGGTAGTTGGCGTTCAAAATCATCAAATAAATCTTGTGGGTATTCAACATATCCACATCATATGAGCCTTCATCATCATGAACTACTGCGCTCTTCTTCCCTCTGTGGACATTCCTCTATTCAGATTGTTCCACTTATTCCTCAAATGTTGGAGCTAGACGTGGTTGCTCCTCCACACATGCTGATGGCTGCTCATGTACTGGGATAGCTTCCTCTTTCTCTTGCACCATGTGCACATTGTCACCTTCCGGTTGTGTGGAAGACAATGATAATCAAATGAACTCTTCACTGACATATATACAACTAAATCACATTTTTCTTGCTGAAGTAATCAAACATATATACTCAAAACATCCACATCTATTTCTATTCAGTGCAATTCCATTTGTTGTCATTGGGTACCACCACATCAAAGTTTAATGTGTGGTCCACACCTCAATTCATCAGCTCAATTGCTTAGTCTCTCAAATCTATTGAGTTAGCATAATCTCTATGAAACTCAAATTCTTTAATCTGATAATCTCTAAGCTTTATGCCACCATTCTTCGCTTATCAACATGTGCCCCCTTATTACAACTTCAACGTGTGAGGCAAATCCATTCTCTTTAATATATTTCACATGTAAGTAATGAAGGAATGAAGTAGGAAGACACACATTATGCTGTTGATGATGCTAATACCCAATTTAAAGAGAAAGAACATTAAATCTAACACCCTACAACAACTACTCACAGGTTTTTCCTATATCATAAGACTGACAAAAGTGGACAACTACATTGACATGGGGTGTAGTCTGGTAGCTACACATGAAGAAGGGGATGCCCCACATGTTATTCTTGTTCTTATTTGTTAATTGTCCAACATTTACGGTGACCAAACTAGCATACAAACATAAAAGTGGGGTCGACCAAGCACAATCAGACCACCTTTTCACATTTACAACTAGAAAACAAAAACAATGTGGGGCATCAAACAAGTTTACTGATTCATCAATTAACCCTCGATGTAAACTAGATCTAAATCCTACACTTGGCCTCTTAAACACATTTCAAATCTCTACTTCTTTCAACACTATTATACCCTAAATCCATGGAATCAAAGCATTATTTAAGCCGTTAGTGGGGTTGGTGGCCACACTCGAACAAATATTCTACAACATTACTTAAACCCACCTCTGCAAATAATCAGAGATGGTTGTGTCGTCGTGGAGATGACTTTGTTGAAGCAGAGATAGGGGTGTAAACGAGCCGATACGTTCGACGAGTAGTTCGAAGTTCGACTCGATAAAAGCTCGGTCCGACTCGTTTATTTAATTAACAGACCAAGCTTGAACAAAAAAAAAAGATCGATTCATAAACGAGCCGAGTCTGAACACATATGAGCTCGGCTCGATTATACTCGTGAACAGCTCGTTTAAGAGCTCGTTAAGAGCTCGATTAAATACTCGTTAAGAGCTTGTCTAAGTACTCGCTAACACTTCGTTTAAATATTTCTTTAAATATAATAAGTATGTATTGATATAAAAATATTTATTTATTTTTATACATTTATTATTACAGTATAAAATATTTATGAGGGCTTAAATGTCATAGACTAAATTCACAGTGTATATACACAAATCATGTAAATAGGGGCATGAACACAAAATTTAGTGTTGCAAGGTCCCCCAACATATCAAGCATCTTCTTCCTCCCGAGACCGACCTACACAGTAGGTGAGCCCTCTGGTGGGGCTGAGGGGCGCGTTGTCGGCCACTGACATCTCTGACGACCACTGGGGACCATCCGTCAGTGGTAGACGGTGCTCTCGGCGACTGCAGTACAGTCACCGACGGTGCAGAAAGGGGGCTCTGGGCGGTGTGTGAAGGGGAGTTGCAGCACCGCCCCTACCTTGTCGTGCACCAACCCCATCTCTTGCGGTGTCTATCTATTAATCTCATATTGCTTGTGATAAATTATGAATATATTTCAAACATTATATTAAAATAGTTAAATTAAGCAACTTATCAAAACTATTGAGATATGAGCTTGAAATAAGATAAATTTAAGTCTTATGAACAATCAGTTGTTTACTTGTAGATTGGATTGGATTTACTTATATATACGAACTTGCAAATTCACTTAAGCTCGTTAAGATACTCGTTAAAGGCTCGAGCTCGAGAGTATTTAAACGAGCTGAGTTTGAACATGTATTTTCAATACTCGAGCTCGGCTCGAACTCGATTAAAAATTAACGAACAGAGTTTGAGCAGCATACTACTCGGCTTGACTCGACTCGTTTACAACCTTAAGCAGAGAAGACTGGGTCATTGTGGTGCCTGAAAGTATGTCTCTACAAATCATCTCCCAACCGCCCTCCTCTTAGATGTTGTTAGAGAAGAGAACCACTGAAGCCGTTGTCAGAGAAGAGAACAACTGGAGCAAAACCCTTGAAAACATTTATCCTCCTATTGCAACGAATGTGAGAGAAACAAAGTTGTTCTATATATGCCTTTGGACGAGATCTTAAAATGTAAGGGTTGGATAATCATTTCGCTACTTTAACCCAACCACAATTTAGTCAAACTGATGGAACATGATGGTAGAGTCATACATAATGATTTCTTTCGATTTCAGAATTATATGGAATCTAATATGCAGATTTCGAGGGTAAATCTAATTAGAATACAGTATATTCTAGGGGTATAGGCATAATTTTTTCATTTCAGAATCAATATTTTCTAGAACTAGATATTATTTTATCTTTAAATATAATAACTTCAGTAGAATATTTTGTATAATTTTGAACCACACCAAATGGCTCAAAAGTAATTAAAAAAAAAGAGTATGTTTATATGAAAAACCTTATCGTTTTTCATTTAAAAAAAGTTAAAGAGGTCCACTTCGTGGCCATATCTCGCTGAGAGAATTGATAAATAAAGATATAAATAGAGATTTAAATCTAAAATTTAAGTTGTATAATAATAAGAAAAAGTTCTAACGATGATAATGATCACGATTTAAAACGTATAGTAGAAAGTCTTAACTACTCAGACCATCACATTATTGAACTTGAGTTGTTGATAGGCCTTTTAATTATGTAAGTTAGTCGATGTCATGTTAATTTAATTTCTTGGTGAAGATTTGCCAGTACAAAAGAATTAGGTCTACATCATTAATTTATATATAATGAGGATGATGATGGTCATTAATTATGATAAATGTGGTCAAGTTGACCTCTCTCTTAATTATTCTTGACAAGCAGAGTTGTCATTATCGGTTTCTTAATTAGTTTGGTGATCAAAAAATTTGTAGGTAGGGAACTTTTAAAAATTAGACACCGTTAATCTTTTGTAATCCTTCACCAAATTTATAACCCTTCTAATCTCGCTGACAGGAGGATAATTTTCTTGCAGTATGGAGGTTAATTACCTTGCGCAATTATCTAGATTTTTCCTAGCTAACGATTTTGCTCGATTTCCATCCTCTATTTTTCAATTGTTTCATAATATTAATGTGTATACGTATTTGGTTGGGTTCCAAATTAATTAAGAATGAAGTGGCATTTGTCCCCTCACCTTTATAATTAGCTTACGCCTACTAACATCTTAATTTTGCCAGTATTTTATCGTTGTACTCTAACATGTCTTGTGCCACATCTAATAGATCAATTTTATTAGATCCACATTACCTTGACAACAAATTAAATATTTCTTTTGATAATTAATTACACTCTTCCCACATGGCCACCGGTTGTAAAAGAAAAGCCAAGAAGTGAAGGACAGCGGCCAGCTAGTCCAGTAATCTAACAATAACAATTTGATTAATTAGAGGCCATGCGTCATTGTGATTTGTGCCCAGAGATTAATTAATCTAAACAGCTGGTTTGGACGACGTAGTTGCCACGGTGCATGCATGGTGGTCCGGGTCTGTTTAATGATTAGGGTTGGCCAATAGTATTGGTCCGGTCGGTTGGATTTGTTATAACTTATACATAGAGAGGGCCATCATCAGATAGCCAAGGCCATCATTATCCCACAACCTGAGCATGATTTGTGTTATTGTATGGGTAACGGAACCTGCCACCACGAAAGCTACTAACAGTCCTTGTCGGATTGTAGATGTTGTCTTTGTTCTTTTTTGTCTTTTGTTTTGTTTTGTTTTTTTTTTTTTGGGGGGGGTGGGGTGGGGGTGGTTTAAAGGCTCAAAACCATCGTTGGGATATATCTTTTGTAAATTATATATATATATATATATATATATATATATATGATTTCATGAATTGTCAAACATAACATTCATGCATTTAAATAGTCGCAATTATGTCTAGTATGTTTTTGCGGTAGCTTAAGAGTGGATTAAATATTGTGGAAGGGTAGAGCCGATTTAACCGACTAAAGCCCGCTTGCCGGTCCCATCACGGTAGGAGAACATAAGTAGGGCCCAACCAACATCCCATCTTATGGTGTCAGCCAATGTTGAAGGAAGGGAGTGAGCTTGGCCCAATCTTCCCAACCCCTAAGGGTGCCATTTGCGTCCATCCTAGAATAGGTGAAAGTGACCCCAAACCCCTTTAGCCACAATAAGATTCACCACTCTAGTGTCAATGACACAATCACACCTGTAATTAGGCATGCCCCTATAGTGTTAAATTAGGGCCTTATTTGCTACATGGCATGTCTTTGCCCCATCGAGATATGGCCTATCCACGTGCCCAATACATCCTCTGTTCTCTAAAGACCAATTACAACACGACTTTGGCCATGCCTCATGAGCAAAAAGAGACAACTCCATCCTCCACCTAAGGCTATGTTGATATGCTGTGCACCCCAATGGCCTCCAATGGCTAGTCAACGTGTCCCTAGGGATGGGGAACAGTCACAGAGGACCTACAACACATGCCTATAAGAAGAGAAATAGTGGACAAAAGAGGTAAAGAAGACATCCTAGGCTTGCACTCTCACTTGGAGGAGCATCCCAACTCTCTCTCTCTCTACCTCTGTTTCGATTAGTTCCATAACTTGAGTGTAAGAGGGTTTTTCCCTAGGATCACTCTTGGGGGCCCTTTCTGACTATTCTTCTTTGGCTATAGGTGCGAGCGGTATTCTCCCTCCCCCCATCAACAAATTTAAGAGCTTGTGAAGATCAGATGGTAAAAGTTCATTGATAGCTTTTCGACCTCTATACTCTTTTGCATTGTATGTGAACTCAACATTAAGCAGTCATGGTACCTCAAGGGAGTTATCAAAACATGGGTAGCATCGTAGGAGTGGATCTTGTTCCCCAAGCACTATCCTACAACAGGTAGGCAAGCGACCACTAGGGGTCCTAGCAACCACGCTGAGCATGCAATAGCCACAACGGAGGAGCTAGTAGCTATATATGTGGGAGCAGCTCCAGATGCTTGCGGAGTAGTACCAGGGCCTCCTTAACTGGTAGATTGCGTGGGAGCGTGTATCTGGATCCCCTCTAGCAGAAGGATGAGGCAAGTCTGTGGCGGATGTGTGAAGCAAACAGACCTTGTTGGCAGCATCCACCACACCCATCTCTGACCCGAAGGTCCCCTTACACTCCAATCATGGCATGGCATGATGGCTCTAGTATAGTGATGACCTTAAGCACAAACCTGAGGGGAAGGCCCTCTAGTTAGACAATGTCATCCCTGAGGCATGGGTAAAAAGTTTGGTGGAAGACGGTGTCGAATTCTAAGCTCCCTTTAATTCTTGGGCGATCCTAGAGGTGCTTATTCCCCCATAATCTTAGTTGTTGTTGTTCCCAGCCTAATATGGCTCCATTGACCCATCCAACTATAAGCGAGATTTTGCCTTGAATAAGAGTGTTATGGCTAGTAATTTATATAATTAATTTAAGTCATTATTTTATATTATTACGTGCCAACTAGAATTTTAGATAATACTAATACTTTATTGTTGCAATAATAAATTATATTTATATGTTTAGATTATTAAATTATATATGTTGTGTATTGCTACATGTTGGATAAGAAGATAATCTCATTAGTAGTTGGAATCCAAACCATAGTTGGATGGGTTTTAGAAAGTGCCCGAAAGTTGGAATTTGATATTGAGTAAGAATCCTTTAAGAAGAGAGTTGTGAATGGGTAGGAAGCTGACTTCCAAGGTTAGAGTTGCCATAAAATAGTGGAGTCCATTGTTTCTATTTGTTTTTACTCTCTTTTAGGAATTTAAATCCCCTTAGGATTCTTTGGAAAATACCACAGTAGTGATAGGCTGTCAACTCTTGGCCTATATATGTATTCATTGGCTACTAGCTAGCTTGGAGTTTTGTTTTTGAGACTTACGAAGGAGGAGACCTACAACAGTTTTGGGCAAAAAGGAGTTTGACACAGGAAGGAGTACTACTTATAGGCTTTAAGTCTTCCTGGGCATGCAGAGTGCTTTGGGTTCGTATCAAGAAATTTTTGTTAGGATCTTGGCTAATTTTGGGGTAGGATGATTCGTACGACCTTATTGTATAGATGGTTTGGTTTCTTACGACTTTATGATTATTTATGATATGATGAATATGAAAACCCTATATGAAAGTGATATGGTCATTTATATCATCTTTATGTATGAAAAGAAATTCTACTTTGTTTGATTTAAGAACTATGTGAAATTTATCTGTTCAATATAAACTTAGGGAATGGCCAAGAATATGATGGTGGCACATATGATTAAGGTAGGTATTCGTTCTGTATAAGGCTTCTTATGATCGATGGTGTCTTTATGTCTAATTAAGTTTGTTGAAGACATCAAGAATATGATGGTGGCACATATGATTAAGGTAGTATTTGAAAGTGATTTGGAACCACCCAATCACTTTTGTGAAAAGTAGATTTCTAACGACATTGTCAACAATCTCTAATTTGTAATGATGACATCCACAGAGACATTTGTCATTTGGGAGGGTGGTGGATGAGAAGTGAAAAAAGTAGGTGATTTATTTTACAATTTTGGCCTTATTAATGGCTCTTGTCAGCTCATATCCCACTTGAAATTTGCAACGATATTGCAAAAATTTCTCTACAAAATCCAATCAAGCACAGTGGAAAGTGGCCGTCCTCCAACTTTTTACAAATTGGAGAGAGAAAAATATTGTGTCTGTATCTCCCTTCCCTTCAAAATCGTTGTGCACAAACTCCCATACAACCCGGGTCATGTTTGGAACACAATGAGATTTGTCGGAGTTTAAAGGGTGAAAATCACTCCAAACTCACGTCCAAATGCCGCCTTATAGTTTAAGTTATGATTTGTATATACGTATGAATTTAAGTTGACACTTGATTTTTTGACTTTATCTTACTATGTGCCACAGTGGGTACCATAATCAATTATTAGTTATGCTAATTAATTATGTCTTACTATGATCAGTTTTGTTTTATGTGACTAAGAGTTATGGTGACCACCATAATTGATTATGTGTCATTCTAATTGATTATGTCTCATTGTGATCAGTTTTATTTTTTCTATGGCTAAGTATTGTAAGTGTTATCATCACAAGTATTATCTTCATTCCTCATCACATGAGCAAACTGAGAAATGTGCAAGCATGGCAGTCTGTGCAAAACACGAATGAACGAGAACGCATAAAATTATGGCAATTTGATGTCGATTTCAAAAAATGCTAGCAACCTGGCTCTGATACTACAATAGGGTATTGACATGTGGAATAGAGGAAGCAAGATATCTTAAGATTGTATCGTTGTTTGCATTTTGAAATCGATAAAATCTATGGGGAGAACAATTCTTCACCTTTGTAAGATTGCGGAACTCTTAACAATTGAAGGAGATCGAGGGAATGATCTTGGAGTTGCATGCAATTCAAGTGTCGTGTCCCTAAATGTATCCACACACAAGCCTTGGTCGCAGACAAGTTCTCCTCTATGACTTCTAGATGGCGTCTCGATTTCAACTCCACCATCGAGAGAGAGAGAGAGACATCAGGTTGGAGAGGAAGAAGAGGGTGTTGCCCAGTTAGCTAGCCCAGAGGGGGGGGGGGTGAATGAGTTGTTAAAAATTGATCTTTGATTAATACCTGTTCACTAAAAAGATTACACAACAACTTAAACGAAGGTTAGAGTTAGAGAAAATGAGACAGCAAACACACAGAGCACAACCACAAGACACAAGGATTTTTATCCTGGTTCGGAACTCCTCTCCACATGAGACCTACGTCCAGTCCCTGAGCGATACCTCAGGATTTTACTAACAAGGGTACTATCCCCCTCACAGATCCTTACACCCAGCCTCAACTGGTCTTCCTTCAACCTGAAGGGAAAACAACCACCCTGGAAACCACCAGGTCTTCCTTCACCCAGAAGGGAAAACAACCACCCTGGAAACCACCAGGTCTTCCTTCACCCAGAAGGGAAAACAACCAATAAAGGGAAGTATAAGAACAAGCTTCAGGAACTAGCTCAAACAACTATAATCTGAAGCAAACAAGCCTCGAGAGAGAAGGAATTTTGACACTGGTTTCTCTCCAAAGACTACACTGGCTCTCACAGGAATTTCTTCGAGAACACTGAGAGCTAAAGAGCTAAGATAGATTGGAATGGAGTGCTTCGCTCTTGTTTGAATCACAGAAGACTTGAAGGATTGGCGATGCTTTCTTTCAGAATAATATTTCTTCAAAAGTATTATCCTTCTCAGTCTTGAGTCTTGTATTTAAGCTTCTGCTTGAAATTTGAACGTTAAAGATCCGTTGTCTCTCATCCTGGTGAACGTTAGACAGGTCTGCAAGGAAGCTTCTGATCTTCAGTCCTTTATCCTTTAGTACACGCCAGAGAAACATTTTAATATCTTGTATCTTGTGTCCAACGTTGTACAGATAAGTCTTGTCAGATATTTGCGAGCATATCAACAATAAATAGAGGACAGTTAGGGCTGTCGTCGATTGTTAGTTGCAGTTGGAACATATATTGCAATATATAGCAAAGCTCCTTTCTGTCTAGAAAGGACGTAGACAGAGTAGTATAAAAGTAGAAGATATTGTCTGCATGCATGGGAGATACGTTCAGAGAGCATTGAATGTGTAGCAGTCAAACAGACGAGATACGACTTTGACTATTCAACGTATATTAAGGAGTATTATACTGATATATCAAATGAAATTGATATGAACAAGCCCGATGCCTTTATGACTTATGAAATCGTTACTGGTAAGCAGGTTGTTATGACAATACAGAAATCGTTGTGAGTAATACAGAAGTCGTTATAATCATCAAAGAAATCGATATGAAACTCTTAACAAATCGTTGTACCAAGCAAATCGTTCTGAGTTCTAAAGAAATCATTTCGACAAATAAATCGTTACGAGGTCTAAAGAAATCGTTACGAGAACTGAAGAAATCGTTACGAGAACTGAAGAAGTCGTTACGGCTAGAGAGTCGTTGTGAATTCCAAAGAAATCGTTACGAGAACTAAAGAAATCGTTACGGCTAGAAAGTCGTTGTGAGTTCTAAAGAAATCGTTACGAGAACTTAATAAATCGTTATGGCTAGAAAGTCGTTGTGAGTTCTAAAGAAATCGTTACGAGAACTTAAGAAATCGTTACGGCTAGAAAGTCGTTGTGAATTCCAAAGAAATCGTTACGAGAACTAAAAAAATCGTTACGGCTAGAAAGTCGTTGTGACTTCTAAAGAAATCGTTACGAGAACTTAAGAAATCGTTACGGCTAGAAAGTCGTTGCGACTTCTAAAGAAATCGTTACGAGAACTTAAGAAATCGTTACGGCTAGAAAGTCGTTGCGACTTCTAAAGAAATCGTTACGAGAGCTAAAGAAATCGTTACAACAGACAAGTCGTTACGCTTTCAAAAGAAATCGTTGCGATGTCTTATAGAATCGTTGCGACGGTCAAGTTGTTGCGCTTTCCAAAGAAATCGTTGCGATGTCTTATAAAATCGTTATGAGATCTTTAACAAATCGTTGCGGTATCGATTTGTTTTGAAACATCACGACTTTTCGGTCAGAAAGGAAATCGATCATAATACTTGTGAAATTGTTATGATGACTATTGAAATCGATATGAACTTATAAAGGAATCGTTCTGATTATCAATAGAAGTCGTTATGAAGTATGAAGTGTGAAGAAGTCGATGTAATGACTTGGAAAGATTGTGAAGTGAGAGTCTTACTTGATTGTCTTGAACTTTCTTTTACTTTTATTTCCTGTCCTCAAGGCTCAAGTAATTCATTAGTAATGTTTTGTTAATCATCAAAATTAATATTTAAATAAGTGAATTAATTTATATGGAGAGAGTTTGGTCATCAGAGGGCAGTGGTAGTACTTTGACCTTGGAACTTGGCCCAGGTCAGGGCCAACATGTTATATTTATAGACTTTGACATTTTTACAAAAAAATAGCTACTATCTATAATTGTCAATGTATCCAATTTGACTAGAACTCTATTATGTGTGACTCTCTAAGTTCAAATGTCAGTTTGATTTTTTAGCCCATTAAAATAGATTTTCCAAAGTTTTAATCCCTTGTTAATTAGTCAAGGGAAATTTTAAAATAGTTTTAGAGATTTCTTCGTATACAATTAATGCGAGTTAATTAATTTACGAATGCGATTCTTGGGATATTAATTAATTGTTATTTTTGGTCCATACAGTGACCATAAATGAAGTTTGTGTAGACAAGATGCTTGTTAACTAAATAGTTTAGTTAAGTATATTCCTTCATTAATTTAAAATTATTGATACTACAATAATAATATATGATAATTATCGTTAAATACATGTGATGTGTTTGCGAATGGATGGATGACCATAGAATTATAATTTTTTGGCATGTAATTACGGGATGTGATTACGAGGCCTGCATCTCTCTCTCTTAATAAATTCGGATTGTACATTCTATCTTCCTCTTATGTTGTACTTCCCTTGATAAGTTTAAAATTTTTTTATTATTCTTTAATGTATATTTATGTGTCTGTGCACCCAATTCCAAATGTTACTTGTAATACTAAGAAGTAGATCGAAAGGAGGATGAGAAGACTTTGTGGAACCCTCAAAGAGAGAAGTCACATCAGTAGGAAGGAGGATGAGAAGACTTTGTGGAACCCTCAAAGAGAGAAGTCACATCAGTAGGAGGAGGATGAGAAGACTTTGTGGAACCCTCAAAGAGAGAAGTCACATCAGTAGGAAGCATGTGACATTGAAGTTGCTATATTAATGCTATAAATGTGGATTCCTAACTGGTAATGCCACAATATGTGAAAAGCTCATGATCATCCATTGCCATTATTACATATATGATCTAGAAATATTTAATACTCGCCGAAGTACTCGGTCGAGCATTATCCGCTTTCACAAGTAGGTGTGAGTCCCACTTGTATCATGGCAGTGGGACCCATACATGTGAGAGAACCCAGTTCGACCAAGTATTAAGCATTTCTTTGTATATATATGGAATGTGTTACTAGATACATATCCTTTTGTAGGAGTACATATGATACTCCAAAGCATTATATGTATGTAGCTATTATTGACGAGACCAAATTTTACAAAATCTCCTTAATCTAATATTAGATCAATAAATGTGAGATATTAAGAATGATTCACGTAGCTTTCCGTTGTTATAATTTAAATGAGTTATTATTAGATTGTGGTGGTTTGTTGTGCTACTATAAAATCCCCAGAGCAAAGAGACAGTGACTTAAACTAAAACTAATGCCGAACTTTGAGATGTGTGATTGATATAATTTGGTTGTACTGCCACATATGTTATATATAAAGTGCCAATAACATATATTGGCCAATTAGAGAGGTCTAAAATACACTAGAAGTGTAATAAGAAAGCGCAACAAATCTTTCTGGTAACTGTATAACCACTGCCACTTGGAAGTATTTAATAAATGTACAATTTATTGCCACTTTGAAGTATCTAATGATTTTTTTAAAAAGTTATAAATTTGAAGAAATATATGTAAATATGATTTTTATTGGGAACATATCTTAAATTTAACTTTTTTTTTTCAAAAACTATAATCACTCAAAATTATAAAGGGATAGAGTGGGACAAAGTGGAGATTTACATAATTTTACTACTAAAAAAGATATTATAATTTTAACTTGGATAAATTGGCATTTAAATATGCAAGAAGAGTACACAAGTAATTAAATGATGTATTTCCTTGGCATTTGTGTTTATGTACAGTGGTGAAATTGAGTTCCCTCTCTTATAGGGCTACCAATAGATCAGAGTCGGAATTGAAAATATGTGTTTCCGCTTCCACTTCTTATAAGATATTTTGAAGTCGAAAATGAAAACGAAAACGAAAAAGAATGTTTCTACATCCGCATCCATTTTCACTTTGAGTCGGAAAAACAGAAACGAAAACAAAAACAAAATAAAAATTTCGGATGCAACAACATTTATATAATTAGAATAAATTTATAAGTACATTGATTATTAAATTTATGAATAGTTTTAAGAACAATGTTTACTGCTCGACTGAACAATACCAACACTCACAGTGTGTGGGGCCCGCCACCTTCATGGCAACGAGACCCACACTAGTCTTGTGAGTGCTAGTATTGCTCGGACGAGCAATTCAACCGAGCAATAATCTTTTCTCTAGTTTCAAATGTAAATTTAATAATCTCTTCTATCATATCTTCTCCATCACGTATATTATAATGACTCTTACTAAATGAAGTATGACAAGATCAAATTAGTATGGTAAAATCATGTAGTTATATATAATGATTGAGTAATAAATAATCAACATATGTAGATATGAAAACAGTTAGAGAAAAAATTACCATCTATATATGATTAAATGAGAGTGACCACTAACTAATAATTGAGACAATGATAGATGATATTTACATATAGATTGGAGGTGAGAGAAAATGAGTTAAAATTTAAGAGTCAAAATTTCTATATTGAATAATTTTTATTATTAAAATATTATATAATGTATATTAAAATGTTATAAAAAACAGAAACAAAAATCAAATGCGGAATGAGTTGTTTTCCATTTTCTCATCCTATAATAATTAGGATATCTATTTTCTGTTTTTCTAAACTATCAATTTTTTTTTTTAAATTTTACGTCTTATAAGAAAGGAGAAATTAATTAGAAGTCCCTGACTGTAATGAGGAGATTCTTACTGTAATATGACTTAACATATACTGTAACAAGAAATAACACTTACTGTAATGAGTTACAATTATGTCAAAAATTATAAAATAAGTCAAATATCTATTTAAAACTTTTAATTAATTTGTCCTATCAAAAATATGAAAAATAAAATCAGTTAAACGAAAATTTTGGCAACCCTACTCTATCACGATGCATCGACAAGTTACCAGTTGGAACCTCGCAGTCGCAGGCGATGTCGTGCTTCCAGAGCAGGGCAACGGGATGAGACGGGGGCCCATGGAGGGTCATCCCCGTCTTCGTACACAATGCCCAGGAGTAAAATCTGTTCTTTTGACTGAACCAGTCTGAAGGAGATCGAAGAGAACTCGTATCAGATGTTACCGCCCTCTCCATGGCCACCAGCCATGTTCTCTACAGCTATTCAGCAGAGAAGAGGACACAGCACCTGATCCCGAAGGATCCAGGCAAACCACCTTGCCTCCCCTCCCGTACCGCCCTGATTCGTACAATGCACCCCGCGCAGCTGGGCTGCTGCTTTAATCATGGGAGGGGGCTAAAGCTGCTTAATTTAGTGAAAGCATCATCACACAGAGGCAGGAAAAGCTGGGGGAGCAGAGCGACCACCCAGGAGAAGACCATGGAGCAGAGGCTGCAGATCAGAAGAGAGCAGAGCACGCTTCTCTTTTCCGCTACCTCTTTCCCCTCGGACACACAAATGAAGAGGGGGCCATGGTGGTTAGTCTTTGTCCGTGGGGAGGGAAAAGGAGCAGCTTCCTGCTCTGCCATCTGGGTAACTTCGGAGTTGGAGGGAGGCCGGTTGGGGGGGTATGGAGGAAGGGGACGAACAAGGCCAGAGGTCCGTAATGACGGGGTTTGGTGGTGTTGGGCGTGAAAGTGGTGGGCGGGGAAGGGGCCTGCCAGGCTGACGGGAGAGATGATTAGCCTTCCTTGTCGCAGTCACATGGTCTCGCTGTACCGAGGTCCCACTGTCCGCCATTACTTTCCCACCTCCAGCTCTCCTCCTCTCTAGTATGTGCCCCCCCCGGCCGGTCTCTCTCTCTCTTCTCTCTAACCTGTCTTTTTCTTGGGGTGGGGCTGCCACTTTGAAAGCTTATCCATAAATTCTCACACCCTTGTCTCTCCAATTCTTTCTGTGAGAAACAGCGCAGAGAGAGGTTCTACTTCTACCTAGCAAGGAGAGAGTGAGGAAGAAGAGGAGCAGGAAGAGAAGAAGGGGAGCGGGATGACGAAGGAGGTGACATCCGAGGGGGAGCAGCACGGAGCCAAGGACTACAGGGACCCGCCACCGGCGCCGCTGCTGGACCTGGGCGAGTTCCGCCTCTGGTCTTTCTACCGGGCGCTCATCGCCGAGTTCGTCGCCACCCTCCTGTTCCTCTATGTCACCGTGGCCACCGTCATCGGCCACAAGAAGCAGGGCGACCCCTGCGCCGGCGTCGGTCTCCTCGGCATTGCCTGGGCCTTCGGCGGGATGATCTTTATCCTCGTCTACTGCACTGCTGGCATCTCCGGTCTGCATCTCTCTCTCTCTCTCTCTCTCTCTCTCTCTCTCTCTCTCTCTCTCTCTCTCTCTCTCTCTCTCTCTCTCTCTCTCTCTCTCTCTCTCTCTCTCTCTCTCTCTCTCTCTCTCTCTCTACTGCTGTTTCCCTGACCTTGTACGCTGCGTATGCAGGTGGGCACATCAACCCGGCGGTAACCTTCGGGCTGTTCCTGGCGAGAAAGGTGTCGCTGCTGCGGGCCTTCTTCTACATGGTGGCGCAGTGCCTGGGGGCCATCTGCGGGGTGGGCCTGGTGAAGGCCTTCATGAAGAAGCCCTACAACTCCCTCGGCGGCGGCGCCAACGAGGTCGCCTCCGGCTACTCCAAGGGCACCGCCCTCGGCGCCGAGATCATCGGCACCTTCGTGCTCGTCTACACCGTCTTCGCGGCCACGGACCCCAAGCGCAACGCCCGCGACTCCCACGTCCCGGTACAACCCCCGCCCCCCTCTCCCTCCACACCCTCCATTGCAGGACCACTCCTCTCCTCGTCTAATCTGCCGCCGCATCCCCTCTGCTAGGTCCTGGCGCCGCTGCCCATCGGCTTTGCAGTGTTCATGGTTCACCTGGCCACCATACCCATCACGGGCACCGGCATCAACCCCGCCAGGAGCTTCGGCGCCGCCGTCATCTACAACCAAGACAAGGCCTGGGACGACCAGGTATGCTTCGCCCGCCCCCTGCTAAACCTCCATAAACCTTTCGTAGCTGCTGGAAAACTTGTTCCACTGACGTTCTTCCTTTTCTCCCTTTGGAGCAGTGGATCTTCTGGGTCGGGCCCTTCGTCGGTGCCCTGGCAGCGGCGGCCTACCACCAGTACATCCTGAGGGCGGCTGCCATCAAGGCTCTGGGGTCCTTCCGAAGCAACCCAAGCAACTGAACTGATTGAAGGAGCCGAGGTGCGGGAAGGGGGAGCTCCTCCGCCGTAGCCGTTGCCACCTCTCATGCTTTACCTTGAGAGTGCCAGACTAGTCCAGAGTAGCAGTGAAAGGGTTCTCACTGCTGGGTCCCTTTCGCTCTCTCTCTCTCTCTCTCTCTCTGTTGTCGGTCTTAGTTTTCCAGAGCTTTCTTTTTTGTTTCTGTGGGTGCGTAGTTAGAGGACTCAATTTTGTACTCAGCCATTTGTTTGATTTACCAGTTAGTGTTGTCTCCGTCGCTTCTTCTTACTTCGTCTGAAGTTCCCATTTTACCCTCACCATTTCCGAGTTCAGACTTCAGATCTCAGACATCTCGATCAAGTTTCTTGCTGGGCATGCCGGCCAACATAGGAAGAAGGGCGCGACGGATGGGGTTTCTGGGGTACGGTCTCCCACGTGTCAGTCAGATACTGGATCGATTCGACGGCATATAGTTAGTGTGCGTCGTGGGATTCCATGATCGCTTTTATTCGTTTGGGTGCCCACCACGAAGGCACCAACCCGTCCTCGCGCTTCGGCTGCTTTGTGTTAGGTTTCAAGTGCGTCTACGAACTCGAGCATCTACAACCATTAGCCGCACTTGAGTTTGTAGAACCATCTGCATTGCCAGAATCAGAATGTAGATGATCAAAGGTACCTAGACGTCTAGTTTAATAAGGGAGTTTTCTCAAAAGCTATTTTTACATTGAAAATGATTAATCTTCTATCTTTAAATTTATGTTATTAAAAATTATATTTAATTTTTTTTTGCATATACATTATGGAGAGATAGAATTGACTCCGTCTATTAAGACTTACTTGATCCATTGAGATAAGAGAATAGAGATTGTGCCTAGCTATCATCTTGCTCTTTGGCGACTATATATGGAGAAGGAAAGACATGGGTATGATCTATCAAAGTTCAGTATTGTCAAAAGAAAAAAAAAATCTATCAAAGTTCAATCTTTTGGTCCCTTAATTAGACGATTGGCATCTAGTTTAGAGTGGGTTGAAGCGTCTCTTGCGTTGGTTATTCTCAAATGACCCATCATCCACAAATGTTGTGTCCTTTGTTCTTTGAGTTATGGTAAGACTTGTCATTTTAGCGTCAATGGCACCACCACATCCACGGTCAAACACATCCAGTGTTAGGTAGGCCGTGTTTATTTGCACACAGGGGCACTCAAACTCTCTCCCTATCCGCCTATGTTTTAGCTAATTCCTTGTCTTGAGTGTCGGGAGATTCTTCTTTGGAATTACTCTTGAGGTCACCATTTTTGTTGACTATAGGTGCAAGAAGACATCTTTATGTCAACAAATTAATGAGCCCTAGAGTTCGGGCAGTGTAATCTTATCAATCATTTTTCGACCTCTACATATACTGTGGAACATTACTAGGGTCCTATCTATATTTTATATATATCAAAGTCCTATCTAATGATGGTTGATTTTAATCAATGATGCAAATTATCTCTTTTATCCCCAGCCCGCACTCTCCTCTCTCCGATCCCCATCCTCTCTCTCTTTGTGCAAACATCCAAAGATCGCTCTCCCTCCCCCTTCTATCTGACTCAAAAGTAGAGGTGCAAAATTTGGTTAGTTTCAATTTAGGAGTTTTTTCCTTAACTCGAATGAAAACTAAAGGACAACTCCAAATAGACCCAATCAAATCAATGAAATTTCGGTTCAGTTTGATTTAAATCAGATTTTTATTATTATTATAATATATATATATATATATAATTATTGATATTGATATACTCAAACATTAAAATTACAATTTAAAGTATCTAAATTTGCATTATACATATGTATAATTTTAAATTATTTGGTTTAATTGATTTACTGGATTTGATTCAATTTCGTAAGTTGAGAAACCAAATCAAAGCATTTAATAGTCAATCAAATCAAATTACTTAGTTCAGTTAGATTTTTCGTTTGAATAGAATAATGCACAATTTCGAAATTCTCTCTCTCTCTCTCTCTCTCTCTGGATATTTTTGTCCACAAGTTCTTGACATAACCGTTAGAGGGAGAAATATTCCTCTTTTTCTAACTGGAGTTCACTACGATATAGAAATGCTAGTTGCACAAGTATGCACTGGTAGATAAATTACCCGTCCAATATATTAATGGTCCATGTATTGGTGTTTGAATCCCATCTAACTAGAGTATTAAGTATTTTTTAAATATTCTTATTTTACTGTCATTTTTAACATTAAGAGTGACAAATAATTAAATAAAAGACAAATAACTCTATCCATTAAGAGCATTTAATACTCTTGAAATACTCTTACATCATTCCAACAAGAGTATTAAATACTCTATGACATTCCCCATAAAATTATGTCACCTTTAATATCAAAGGTGACAAATAATTTCAACATGTAAAAAATTATTTTGTCTCTTCCTAATTAATTATTTACCACTTTATGACAAATAATTAATTAAAAAAGACAAATAACTTTTTTATATTTAAGTGGATCTATATGAAAAAAAAAGGGAAAAAGACAGTAGGGACCACACGTGACTTAACGACACTATGCACGACAATTCTAAGAGGACATTTCTACCAGACTGTCAAGACAATAAACATTTCTCAATATGCAACATTTCATGTATAAAAATAATATTTTAAATACTGTCAATTTAAATATAGTAAATTTGGAATTTAACACCCGTGAGAATGGGGTACCTGTCCAATATCCACGTCAAGGTGGGTCCCACACCCATGTAAAGGAAACTACCCGGCCGTAGCAAGTAGTAGTTAAGATTGTCCTCCCGTAGGCGTGATGGACACCCCGGGGGTGGGTTGGGGAGGGGCTGGGTTTCAATCGCCAACATGTTCAAACTAATGGAATGCTTGAAGAATGCATACGAACACTGTGACAGGAACACAATTCAACTTAAAGAAAGATTCCGGACAACCTTCGTTTACATGAAGTAACTCCAAGAAGATGGTGGACGTTACATCTACATGCAGGCATATGACGTCAAGACACAAAGGAAGCCTACAAAGAAAAATGGGTCTGGCGCCGCCACTGAAACCTAATAACCTAATATCCACAGTATGCCATTCATCCGGCCATGGTGGAGCCAAAGGACTTAACAATGTTGGTGACTCTTTCTGCAAATGTTTTAGATGTTATCTTCTTACCTGGAACATGAAATGGATTAGAGACAGCGTCTACGTATGCAGCATGAAACCTCCTGAAAAACTGGCAATCAACCAATGGTTCCCCGTAAGTAGCAGAAAGGAAAAAATTGGATTGAACGCACAGAAAAGGAAACAGAGAGACCCAAATTTGTTCATTAAGAAGAAACAGATATTATAACAAATCTAAGGCGAGGGCAATGGAGAAAGAGAAAGGTACGTTAAATGATGGATCAAGTTGTAAGGAAACAACCATAGTGAGGAAAGTACATGCCAAAAAAAAAGTTGTAAAGAAACCACCACGGGAAAAATGATGGGAAAATGAAGGCAACAAAAGAGATGGCTATTCAAATAAAGGGCAACTCCATAGTGAACATTTCTAATTTCCTAGTTTAGTCTAGGAAAATTAAACAGGTGGCAGCACAATATTGTGGCCAGTAACCGATTTCAAACTGACACACTGTAGTTTAATCACTGATGCTACAATGATTATGTTCATTTTCAGCAGAACTCAAAAGAACCACTTTAAATTGAAGTTCCTAAAGGTTTTCTACAGTAGTTGGGTTGAATTTTCTTTCCATCATCACCAAAAGACCAAGGTGAAGTATGTGATCATCTGAACCCTCGTGTGGGGCGCAAAGTGATCACCCATCAACATTAATGTAATGTCTATGTTTTCCAGGTACAGTATGAAGATACAAACAACATGAAAGCCTATTAGAGATAACATAATAATTTTCTCTCCCAGGTACAGCCTGATGATACAAACAACTTGAAACATGACCATGGAAAAAGAACGATGAACATGAAATCAACCAAAGGATAATGAGCCATGCAGACTAAGGGACATTCATGGTAGAACGTAACCTACGTTTCTAGCATCTGCATCTCTGACATCTAGATCAGTTGTGACCAAAATAAACTTCACCTTTGTGTTGGTCAGATACCCATACCTGCAAAAGATGTAAATGTACCAAGATCAGGAATAAAATTTAATGGATAGTGATTTTAATAAATTAGGAGAAATACAAAAGATGCATAACTATTAGAGTAAGATAAAAAGCAGGTACGAGAACTTACACTTTGTAATTCTCAGCTGGATAAAGAAGACCAAGGAATGTCTCATTCAAAGTTGGCCCACTTTTCTTAGGATTGTTCACTAAGGTTCAGAAAAGTAAAATAAATGAGTTAGACTCTCTGTTGTTGACAATCCGTTAACTTGACTATATTGTACAAATTCAGATGCCGTAACAGTAACAGAAAAGGAAATAAGATTTATTTCATCAATAAACTTATGTATGAAACCAAAGAGGAAAAAAACAGTGCAAAGTTGATCATGCATTTCATATGATTTATAGGTTATCAAAAAATTATTACCATATTCCAGAGAAGCTAATCCCTACTAGTCACTCCAGATCAGACTGGCTTGAACTGGCTGTTCCCAGTCCAGTTCAGCCAGTTCCAGGACAGGACTGGTAGACATTTTGAAACAAAGAAAGAAATGTAATAAAAAAGGATAACAATTCAGAAAAAAGGTAAGAAACTAGAGACGCAGGAGAAGTGAGCTTTTGAATTAGGGAAAAGGGTGATCTTTATCTTTATGACTCTTATTTAACTGTTTTGACTTATTTCAAGATACGAATAAGTTATTTTTCACAATGTGATAGTTTTAGAGTCAGTTAGTCGGTTAATATGACTTTTAGATGCTTGAATGATTCGATCTAGTGAATTTATGGTTTAAATCTCAATTGAAGTTCCAATAACATAACTAATATTTATTATCTTCTTTTATAGGTTACATAGAAACATATAAGTGAACGATTATCCAGCAAGATAACTGGTATAGTACCAGTCTGAACCAGAACCAGGATTTGAACTGGGATCTGGACTGGTCCCCACCAGTCTACCAACGGTTGGTTCTGCAAGCCTTGCAAGAAAGAAAGGTCTAAAGAGGCACCAGTCATGGAACCTGTCCGATTCTAAAACACGTGAGGGACCAATCATCATACCCAGTCTTGACCATCTGTGGGAAGAAATGCAGGACAAGATCAAGACGTGCAATTAATGTCATATTCAGATGGCACATCCCAAATTCTTGCTTTGAACAATAGTAGTCATGTACACATCAGACAAGTCTCACTGCTTTTCTGCCTAAGTTAGGGGACAATCAAAACCCAAACCCCCATCACAGGTGTCCCCCAACCCCAACCATCCGACCTGATCCTCACCAACAGGGGGGAACTGGGGTTTTAAAGAGGGGGGGGGGCTATTAATTTTAGCTTTTGTCTTTTAGCCCCTTCTTCCTCATAGTTTTGCACCTCTTTTTCTCTCCATTTTATGACCCCCTTTCTATAAGTTAACTTCCTTCCTTGGAGCCAAACTCCACTCATCTTAGTTAATATTTTTAACCTATTACCCCTGCTTCCTTCTTCTTTCTTATGTTTGCCCCACCTTCTTTCTCTTAATTTTGTGGATTGTCTGTGATATTTAGGCCAAGGGCATAACCTTAGGATATTTAAATCTTTTCACTAATCCTTATTAAGCAATAAAAGATTTATTCTAGTACTAGAAAATTAGTGGTAGTATTGATAGTGTGTTGAAGAGTAGACACTAGATTCATGGGTCACTAATGAAGATTTTTATAAACCAAGTTGATGTGAGCCGACATAGAATAGGTAGGATCTGAGGAGCGAGAAAAAGAGTAATATGTGCTGCACTGTGTCCAATGCAAAACTATGTTGTGCCCTTTTTTCCCCCAAAAAAGCTGTCATATTTGGTCCCATTTGTCGTATGTTCCTTTTATTGTACTCTTTAGATTTTGATGATCACAAAAACACTAAGTGTCATTCATGTTAATTCCATCACAAACACTAATTCCAATTTATGTTGATAACCTAACAATTTGATTTATTTATATGTAATATGAAGGTCTAATTTGTGTGTTAAGTGTACATGAAAATAGTCCAAAAGTCGCCTTTGAAGTGGACTTGACAAAGGCCAAGTCCTGGACTTAAAGAAAATTTAGATTGTGCAGAATTGACAATCGGACAACCGATTTTAAAAAATCGAACGACCGAAATGTGCCAGTCGAAGTTATACAGTGCCAATCGAAGTTGTACAAAGAGCCAGTCGAAGTGGAATCAGACGATCGACTTCAACAAATCGATCGATCGATCGTCCCAATCGAAGTGATACTTCGATTATTGAAGAAGGCTTGATGCGTCAGTCAAAGTGGCACTTTGGCTGATGAAGAAAATTCAAAAATCGGACAACTGAATTCCAAGAATCGGCCGACCGATTATGACAGGCCAATCGATTATTGTTAAAGGCCAATTGAAGCTCCTTCCAATTAGTGACCAAACTTCCGATTGGTGAAGGGGAGAAGGCTCCGATTGATGATCAAGCAGAAAATTGGATGACAGATTTGGAGAAATCGAACGGCTGCTTTTCCCAAGAACATCTGTTTGAAGATAGTGCAAAATCAGACAACCAATTTTCATGAAATCGGACGAACACATGAAGATAAACATGTCAACACCAAGCCAAGGTCCAGAAATCGAACGACTGATTGTGGAAAATCAGACGACGATTTCGGGCGATGGGTTTCCTAATCTGATCTGACTCTTTCATCGAGTGGAACTCTTGCCCTCGTTTACACAAATACGTTCCTTAGTGATCTTCCAGGGTCTTCCACCTACATCGTGACATCGTCAACAAAGATGAGTACAAAGGTTGAACTTTTGTGATAGGAAAATTCTATACTTTATTTGTTTAGTTGTTGTTTCTCATGTCCACATTTTTAATTGTTATTATTTGAACCAAGAACAATTGTGTGGTTGGTGTGTGGTGTGTGCGACACACTACACATCGCGTTATCTCGTCCCCGGAAACGAAGTGGGGTGGTGTTGTTCCCGAAAATAACGATGTGATGTGTTATCGGCTGTACCTGAAAACAAGTTAGTGGAAATCCTCAAGGGGGTGTGAGTTAGTAGACATAGGCATGGTTTTGCAAGGCGAATCGGATCGGCCCGATTCGCCTGAATCGGATCGGATCAGGGGAGATTTTTCTGGATCCGTGATTTGGTGATGCATCCGATTCGCATGGGTTACATCATACATACCCTTCTTCCTCATACTTATTTACATGTAATATTCTTAAGTAAATGAAACTATAAATACTAACATTTATTTAAATGATATTCTGGTAAATAAGGAAGTACCCCTCATTTGAATCTAATAAAAATATTAAAAATTTCATATCTCTTACCAATAAAAAGTCAACTCTCCCATCGAAGAAGAAAATCGCGATTTCGGCGATTTTAGCGAAATGCTAACTTTCTAATCTCTCATAATTTGGCATATCTAAAAATTTGATAATTCAAATAAATCATATGGGACACTAAAAATCCAAAGTCCAGTAAAAAAAATCAAACGTGCATGTGACTTCTCCAAGGGAGCGCTTTCCTACTGAACAAAGTGTTGACTTTTTTTCCCTTCTTCGATGGAGAGTTGACTTTTTATTGGTAAGAGATATGATTTTTTTGATATTTTTATTAGATTCAAATGGGGGGTACTTCCTTATTTCATGTAATATCTTAAGTTCAGGTAAATAAGTATGAAGAAGAAAGGGTGTTCCCCCATGGGTAAAACAAAATATATTATATATATATATATATATATATATTATATATATATCATCTATGCGAATCAGGGAGAACCCGATTCGTCCGATTCACCGCCATCAAACCATGGACGTAGGCACACCTGTGGTGTGTTAGTCGAACCACCTCTTAATTTTACATGCAATCTATGGGTTGATCCATCTTTCTACCTCATTCTACGCACTTTAGGATAGTTGATTTCGTTGTTATAATTGTTATATTCTGCTGTCCATCTCACATAATAGATTTACTTAGTTAAGTTTAATCTGTCTAATGTGAAATATTTTTTAAATAGGTGACAATCAATTCGCCCCTCCCCTTTTGGTTGTCTGTTGCACATACGTTTTACATCACCTTTATGATCAAAATGGCTATATTTGTTTTGAAAAAAATAGCATACATCCTAAATGGGAGAGAAAACAATCAGCCCATCATTTAGGAGATAGAGCCTCTTTCGAATCATTCGATGTTGATTGGACCGTAACAGAAAGATACTTTAGATGGAACTTGATGTCCATAGTTAAAAAGTAAAGAAAGTGTGGCATTGGCCTAAGTATTTTTGAAACTTTCTTTACTTTCCAAATCTTATAAATCTTGTATAAACTAATAGAAACTTAGTTTGAAGTTTTTCACACTAAATCCCTTGGTAGTATTGTTTGTCGAGCATGCAGCAAGTATACTTGCTTTCTGGATTTTGCCTCCCCTTCCAAAACTTCCTGGCTCTGCCACTGCTCAACAACCCTTGGAATGGCACCCTCAAACAAACTTGTCCTGTATTCAGGCTTCACCATGCAGGTTCTGGTCATAGCCTTAAGACTTGTTTGGAAAATACTTTTTAATTCCACATCCACTAGGCATATAGCCGTAACTGATTTATGCTAGTTAATTACTCCTACACTATTTCTCCTCATTGTGGGGAGCTCAATTTGGAAATTCTTTGTTGGAGGATCAATAACCACATAAATGACTTGCAAGGTATACATCCCCCCCAAAAACTGGACTGAGACATGTGGAAGCTTGATAGTGCTTCAAAGTGGAAGAGGCACTGACATGCCACTCAGCTTGCGTGTACCAGATTTCTCTTTCAGTGAACACGGAATCCCATCGCAGACCTGATGCACAAGCAATCTCAGCCAGACGCAGGTTGTGACATGTTCAAGATAATCAAGATGTACCTTAACCCTTGATGAGACGGTGGGAAGAAAATATCAGAGACATAGGAGAGCTGACTGTGGATTGTAAGAAGATCCTTCTCATCTTCCATCCAATTCAGATTTAGATTGCAGATTTCCCCCACTCAATCCGTTTATCTTTACTGTTTCATTTTGCAACTACGTGACGCGCCAAATGCCTGGCACATAACTGTCTCCTTCAGCAAAGGACTTCATTGTGCCGAAATGTAGCCATCTAATTCCTCTCTTTTTCTTCAGCATTTCCCTAATCAGACCGTGGGAAGACTATAGAAAACTTGCTACATGTCAACTCCAATCTATAAAATTTAACAGTTTACACATAAAAGGTGAGGCAATGAGTTTGAGATTCCCTGTCTGTTCTCGAAAGGACACACATGGGCTTTTCTCCGCAATAAGGTTACTCCCAAAAAAAAAAGAAGAAATACAGCCCCTACATTTCAACTCTGCAATAAGTATTACCATTGGGAAGAAAAAAAGTAAAAATCCGGAAAACACCTGTAAGTCGCCAAGGAACCAGATCCAACTAGCATCACCGGCAGCAAAAGTAGTTCGGGGATACATAAATTTCACAAACTGATCAGAGTCGACTACCAAAATTGCACGTCACGAGCAGCAAAGAATCCTCAGGCGATCGTGGGGAAGCAGGGATTCGAAGGGTGACGATTTGACTAACCTCGCTCCTCAACGACGTCGAGGGAGCAGTGGACGATGTGGTGGAACTTGAGGGCGTCGTCCGCCTCCGTGAAGCTCTGCAGGTACAGCGGGTTGTTCTATGCGCCAACATTAGGGACGCCGCCACGCGCACGAAGCAGAGAGGAGGAGGGAGGAACAAACGCATCAGGAGGTCGACGCCAACAGAAGAGGACGCCACAGAGGCATGGGGAGGGCGATTCCCTTGGGATTAGAGGGCTCACCTGCTGGCCGACGACGGCGACGCAGACGATCATGGTGGCCGCTGGTCTCCAACGACGAGCGCCGCCCTCTACTCCGCCGCAGTCGAAGACGACGAAGATCTCCCCGGCTTCTGAAGGGACGCGCTTAACAGGCGGCCCACAATCTTGAGAGCGTCGGGAGATCTGCTATCTGGGCCGAAGAGACCTCCCATGGGCCCAGCCTGATTCAAACAAACGGTAGGTGTAGGGTGTCAACAGGTTGGGCCACCCTGTAAATCTGTTGGGTTGACCCATCAAAAGTTCATAAGAAGTCCAAATATTTAACCCAAGCCCGTAATATAGCCTATAAAAAGTTAAATCTATTTTCAACCGGGCATGGACGGTTGGCCCGTCGGGACAACTTACTAGACAAGTTCTGTAGCCATTCCCCCGCTATGTCTCGCCTCCATCCTAGTTAGCATCCATTCCTTGACAGGTTCTGCAGCGTCTTGTCTTCGGGGAGAAAACCTAGATAGATGTTATGGTGGCCTTTCCGATCCATTGAAGCCTTCTATTCTCTTTTGTCTCAAATCCTGCTCAGATCTCTGATTTATCTCATTCAAGCTTAAATTGCACCATGTTAGCCCTAATCATTCACTTCACCATATCAGAAAGGAGGGCGGCCGCCGCCAACCCTATTAGTATGTGCCCAAGCTTAAATTCTCGCTTGTCCCCTCGCCACTGGCCACCCTAGCCGAGTTAACCCTTGTAAGCAAGACTCTTCCCCTGTAAGGAGGACGTGATGGTAAACACCCAACGTGATCTTTGGCGAGATGTTTTGGCAACCATAGCTTGCTGGACAACGGATCCTTTGCTGGTGAAGAGAGCAACGTGATCAATAGGCCAAAAAAAAGTATCGTAGGATCCTTCCCAAACACAACTATGCATTTATGTAAATAGAGAAATGACTTACCTTTGTATATACATAGTGTAAACTTCAAGACAATATAAATATATACCAACTGGAGACTCACGCTATGTGAGAGATCTTCTTCCATTTCATGTGTTCCACTATAAGTTTATAACCCTCGACGACAGTGGTAGGTTGGACTTTTATGACGTGAAACTCATGGACGGCTACAACCTGCCCATGTAGGTGGTGCCACAAGGGCCCCCGCCAGTGCCGATGGGAACTACACCACTACTGGCTGCTTGATGGACCTAAACGAGGTGTGCCCATCGGAGCAGAAGGTGACGGCTGTTGGTGGGCAGGGGGTGGCCTGCTGAGCACCTATGAGGTGTTCAGTAACACTGAGTACTACTGTAGCTGTGCGGTGCCTACGGGAACCCCAACACCTTTCCCCCGTCCACCTACTCGGCCTTCTTCAAGAATGCCTGTCCGCGGACGTACAACTAAGCCTACAACGACCACACCAACACCTTCATCTGCCTTGGCAACACCAACTACCACATCACCTTCTGCCCCACCACGACAATGTACCCCCCCCCCCCTATTCTACCAGCTCATCCTAATCGCAGTACTGCCTGTAGAGTCTCACACTGCGAATGGCCAACTAATCGGTGGCCTTCCTCTTTTGATAGGTCGAAGTCGCAGGTAGTGTCGATCCCTCACGCGGTGTAGCTGGGAGGTGGCGACATCAACAACGCCATCATCTACCAGGGAGCTATGGTTGCGAGCGGCGACGGGACCCTCCGACTGGCGAAGGCTGACGTTGGAGACGACAGCGCTGCCACCGAGGATGTAGACACCGCACTGGCCGGGTGCCGGCGGGCATTCGCCACCATGCAGTCAACGACGTCGACACCAGTGCTGATCTCAAGGAGGTGCACGAGAAGGGTGTAGGGGCTCTCCCTAGTAATGATCACCGACAGCTTGGGCTGGAATGGGCCCCAATGGGCTAGTTTAAATTTTATTAACTTTGGTTTATTAAATTTGAGTTTGGACTTGGTTTAACCCATCTTATTTTTGAGCTGAACTGAGTTTGGATTAGGTCAGTCCAAACTCACTCATTGACACCCCTAAGTAGGTGTGGTGGGCTATTTCACTTAAAGTCAAGTAGCTCCATGTGTGTTGGAATGTGAAAACCTTGGGGATGTCCTTTTACTACCCATAGGAGAGGTACTAATGCTCTACATATTGGATGCATCATAAAACTTGATTGCAAACTATGGTTAATTTGTTCTTCTACCTAGTCGTCATCCTAGGTGTTGCTAGTGTGTGTGTGCACATATATATATATGGCAGAAAGATTACCAGTCTAAGTTTTCACATGAGTTGCACACACCAAATTAATGGTCAATGAGAAATACCAATATTTCAGATTGAGAAAGATTTTGGTGCGTACTAAATTGAACACATCCTATCAAAATGTGTCATATCAACTTTTGAGATATTTAACATACCCTCAAAGTTGGGTTACCAAGTTAGTGCACACCAAAGGTGTGTACTAGATATTTCCCTCCCAGATCATCTAAAGAAGATGAGAAAAGTTTGTTGCACTTTACTATTACATTTTTAGTGTACTTTGTATATCTCTCGTTGACCAATATGCTAATGACACACTGTGTCCGCTCAATGAGAAATGTAAAAGTGCACCAAGAGTGCAATAGAAAAGTGCAACAAGCCTTTCTCAAAGAAGATATGATGCGAAGCACCCTGTGGGAAGAAGCCATAACAGCGTTAATGCTACCCATAGTGCCAATGAGTCCTTTGTTTCGCATAGTACTTGAAACATGCCTGCTTTTCCTAGCTAGGATTAATAATAAGGCATGGTCTCTAATCTTTAAGAAGAGGGAAGGGTAAGACTATAGTATTTTGATTTGAATTCAAACTAAGATGATAGATAATCCGGTCGGACAAATGGTGACACCATTAGAGAACAATTACAAGACATTGGAATATGATTTTTTAAGTGTTGGAGTGGCCTCCCCGCGTCCCCCCCCCCTTTCCCCAAATCACATTACTCAAGAAACCCCCTGATTGTTCTACCTTGCAATATTGCTTATAATGAAAAGCCATTAACCGTGTCCTAGACTTTCAAGACCTCTCTGACATGTGGATATCGCCTCGGATGGAGGCCTATCCGCCTGAATAAGTCTAAAGTGAGTTTGGTAAATCATATAAGAAAAATTTGCAGACTCCTTATCTGGGATATATATACTCTTGTTACACTTCTGTTATGTATATTGTTAGATTATGTTAATAGAGTGTTTGGTTGTATTTTTATCAATTTTTTTAATTTAAAAAAAGATGGACGTATAAACACGTTTGGTAAATAATTTTTTATTTTAGGGAAGAAATCTTATCTCATATAAATCTCTCCCAAACAAAAATAAGTATGGAGTAATTAAAAAAAAAACACACACACATGGCTCCAACGGCGCTCTGCCATGTGGTGTGATGGCAGCGGTGACCTTGCTGTCCGCCGACAGCGGCCGGGGTTGGAGGCGGTAGACGGTGCGGGCGTGGTTGCTGATCATCACCGGCGCACAGGCCCTGTTACCATCCCCAACCGGGGAGGAGGCGGCGACACCACCCTCCCCCACCTTGCCCTATCCAGCGGGGGAGAAGGACGCAACCAACTTTTTGGTCTTCCTGGGACGGCAGGGAATCTTTGCCGGACTGGAAGGTTCCGTCGCCGTGGTGGTGGGGGGATCGGGATCTACGGCGGAGTCCACGATGGCAGCGAAGGAGGCCAGGTCGAGTCTAGGGTTGGAGATGGAAATGGTGGAGGAGGAGGGCGGCGGTTTCGACGACAGAGGACGTTGGACCCCGGCTTCCAACGCCAGGGATGTCGAGGGAGGAGAGAGGTGCTCAGAAGGAAAAGAGGATTGGGTGGGATTAGACGGGCCATCCAGTTGGGAGGTGGCGATGGGCATGGATTCGGGAGTGGAGCCAGTCGGTGGAGAAAAGGGGGGAAGAGATGAGAGGGGTAGCGGGCATAGATGGACCTAGAAAATTTTTCAGTGGGGTCACTCCTTTTAGAAAAATTTCCAACCAAATTAATGTAATGAAAATGTTTAGACTCAACAATAGGGTTTTAAAAATCCAGTGTGGTCACATGACCCCACTGGTTCTTCTCTGGGTCCGTCCATGGCAGCGGGGGTTGCCGGCGTCGCAGTCGCTATTCGTTCATCTCCTCGGCGACGGAGACCAGCCGTTCTCACCACCCCGACCCCTCTTCTGCCGCCTTTCTGTCGCTTCACCACTGCACACGCCTCCAGACATGTCGGACCCATCCCCTCTCCACCATAGTGGCGTCATCGGCCTATGGTCATCTGGCGTCCTCACACTCGGCGGCGCGTATCCCCTCTCTGGTGATAGTCCTGGACCTCACCCTTTGCTAGGTGATCAAAGTTGGTAGCATCAGTTGGCGGGGCAGCCGCGAGGCGGGGATAGTCACCTTGGGGCGCAAGAGGTAGAACAATAGCTTTGTCGCCATGAAGTCATCCCACAAGGCGGCCGCCACGACTTCCCCATTTTTTTCTCTCTGTCTCCCTCCCCAGCTGTGCTGGAGAAACCCATCTCTGGACTCCCAGACAGAAATAGAAACTCTAGCAAGCTAGCCCGATGAGCCAACCTGTCCAAGCCCAGTTAGAAATAGACCTAATTTATGAGCCTTTATGGGCTCAGGCTGACAATTTGGGCTTCAAATGGGTTTTTTGACAGGTCAATCTGATGGGTTTATGGGCTGGCCTGGCCCATTGACACCCCTATGTTGAACAATCCTATCACCTTGTTTATAAGTATATTTGTCGAGGTCACCTCATGCATGAATATCCAGTCCAAACTTAAGAGGATATGCTCAACTGAGATAAGCATAGCACCGGACGTTGTTTGAAATGCACATGATCATATGATCTCATGATTTCATGAAATTTAAGAAATTATCTATTTGTCTTATTTATTCTTGACAACATTAGAGGAGAAGCGGTATGACCCTGCTAGACTCCCTTAAATTCATACAAATGTGGTTAGGATGTTTCTTTTATTTTAAAAATTAAGGGTACGCTAGCTAGCTGCTTGACTCCCTTAAAACTGGTCATACATGTGTGGCTAGGAAGTTTTTTTTGGTACGATCAACTGCCACATAATATTCTCTCTACAGAATTCTGCTTTCAATATGATTATATGAAGATAACAATTATCCGTACTGTTAGCTACAGAATGCTACTCTACGCGATATATTTTTGCTGGATCATGCTTCCAAATTTCCCAAGGATGAGAAACGCACGCACGAGTCCCTAACCAAGGATCCTTCTCATCTCCGGTAGCATTTTTTGACAATTCTGGTGTCTCTCTAGAGAGAGAAGTTCTGGGAAAATTCTAAATTCTCTCTCGTGCGAGAGGCTCCCTCATCGCTCTCGACGACGACTCTTTCTCAGGGGTTGTTTGCACTTTTGAGCTTCTGTCGCCAGTCTTCTCCGGCGGAACTGTCGCCAACTTCCCCATTCTCCATATCCCAACCTCCCCCTGGTTCCCGTCCCATGGGAGGTTTCTCCCCTATCTTCCCAAACCCGTCGCCCCCTCCCCTCTGTTGGAGCATTCTTCACAACTCTCTCTACTCTCCCTCTCCTCTCTATTTTTTTTTGCTTTGGATAGCTTCACCTATCCACCACATCCAAACATAGTATTATTTGATTTTAGATTTGTGATTTTCTTTGCAAGTTCCTCATTGTCGTAGGATTATTTTGAGTGGGATCTTCATTTTCTCCTGGTTTCAAGTCTTAAGTTTCTGAAAGACCTTAATATGAAGGTTTGGAGTCTCTGCTTCAGCTCGTGTCGACATTTATCAACATATTCTTCGTCAATGTACTTACGAGTTGATTTACATTTACTGTTGCAAATATGAAGAGTGGCCTTTCTCCATCCGAGCAGTCCTCAGTTGGATTATGACGGTCCCTTCGTTTATTCCTATATGTGGCAGTGTGTTGTTCTTAATTGTTATTTGATGTGGATGTTTTTTGTTGTTGGAGCGAGCTCGTCTCTTGTTAAAATTTTATGATTCTCCTTCCACATTTGTAGCCTGTGTAATATTTGTCTTCGTCCTTTTATGGGTTTGGTTTCTTTTGTCTTCGGCTGGTGAGGTCTGCCATCACCACTGCTGTGTGTACCGTGGTATGGGTAGTTTAATTTGTGCTGCTCACGTTTTGTACCCACTATCTTATATTTCCATTTCAATTTAATATAATTATCTATTTTCTGATATATAAAAAAAAGGAATCCCTAACCAAGGACTGCCCAAAAAACAAAAAAAAAGTCCCTAACCAAGGACCGCCCAAAAGAAGAAGAGTCCCGAACCAAGGTAGTACGTACCTTAATGTGAAACTATAAGTTAAATAAGAGTATAGTACTGGTACTACACCCTCGTGTGGGCAATTCCTTTCTCTGATATCCACATGAGGCATGTACGTACGACAGTACGAGCCTGCTACGTCATGTATACAAAGCCAAGAAGGCATAGCCCAAACTTTAAGTAGAGGAAAGACTGAGACGCGGCGGATCAAAGTAACCAGCAGATCCTGCCTGCATGCCCATACTTGAACAGAAAGCAAACCTCTCCATATATATATATTCCCTACAGTACAACTAGAACTGATGTAAACCCGTACATGAAATGCCAAGGTTACTCAGTAAGTTTGATGTTGAATGGATCTCTCTCTTGTAACTCTAGATGTCCTTCCCCAAATCTCCAACAAAAAGAAAGACCTAATCCCTCTTGATGATTGTTGTCAAGGTGGAGTAATAGCATATTGTAGCTAGTAAACCATAGAAGAAGTGGTGTAGGTTATCATCACTGGCTAGGGTTTCGGGAGAGGACATGTAATTGATGACAGGGGCAGTTGGATCTATCACTCCAATCTCAATCCAAATTTCAGCACTAAAGAGAAAAGGGAGAAACAAAGGGGGGGGGGGGGGGGGGGAGATCTCAACTAACCCTATGATGACCAAAGTAGTTAGCTGCTTTAGGCATTGTCAGGACTTGGAGGTGAATAATATATTCAGATGCCGAGTAGATGCTTAGTGTAGCCTTCAAATGCAAGCTCCTTTTGATTGTTCAGGTTCAACCAACCAAAACATTGAGACGAGAAGATCCTCTCTTTTCTCAGCAGATCTTAGATTAAGTAGATGGGGAGAAACTAATTAATGATCCAACTTGGTCTTCAGTTTGGCATTGCTCTGAAAGCAGAACTAGCTTGTCACACTTATGGTATATGTACTCATCTGATTGCAGATGGTAAGGTTAATGGATGAATCATGAATAAACTTCCTACAAAATTCTTCTGCTTTCAGCATCATAAACTAAACCCAATCTCAAGCCATGCATGTATAATCGTCGTTCGTCGTCGCCTCTTACGTACAGCAAACATTAGTTGTTATTGCTGCGGTGGGTCGTAGGCACCCATCACTGGATCAAGGTTAACCTGGGTCCCTTTTTTAGGTAAGCGCCTAGAAAGGAGATTGGCGTACGTATACCTAATCATATCTTTCACAAGAATAAATATAAATATAATTGAGGGTCAAAGGGCCTCCTTTTTGTATGTTCATCCTAATAAGATATGTAGTTTTTTGGTGTTTTTAATGGGTCGACCTCGAAAAGTTAGAGCTCGAGTACTCTTGGATAGTGATTTGTTTAATTTTTATTGAGAAACTCATGTTCGCTGTAACGACTTAATTCAATTTAAGGGGCCGTTTAGTATTAAAATAGATCAAAAATAAATTGAAAATATATTTAAAATGTTAAAAATATCTTCATTCTATTCTCTCGATCTATTCCGATATTAAATATGATTTAAAAGAATAAAGAGTTAGTCCATCGAGTGGCATCTTGGTAATATTTCATTAATGTTTGAGTCAGTTCAAACTTAGTTTGAGAAAAAAGATGATCTAAGAAGAGGAGAGGGAAAAGACAGAAGTGGAGAGAGTAGGGTGTTAACATGCGTTCTTTACCTTATTTATTTGTATCTTTTGATCTTGACGACCAGTGCGGCCCTGTGAGAGAGCTGTTAGCTTATATGGGACTAAATTAAGTACTCTCAACATTGAGCCTCTTCCTCTTCTCTTAAGTACTCGTGGCGCTGTTGGAACTGTGCCCATGTTTATATCGGGCCGAGCTAATCACATGCCATTACCTAGACTCTCTGAGTATACTAATCATAGACGTGCCTCCAAATGGAAGAGAACAGCTGAACATAGGTCCAAAGCTAGTGAGATTCTTCTAGAACACTACTCCATTATATATCAAATATTACTTACCACCAAAAAGTTCTGATGATAATTGAAGCGCCTTTTAGCCGTCCGCAACTACTCCAATTGCTTACGAGTCACCGTCAATATGCTTCTCTGTTATGCATTATTCTTTCTTTAATGTTGCCCCTATAAATGTTGACTTCTTCCTCCTCCAACATCGCCACACAAGAAAGAGAGGAATCAAGAACCGAAGTTACAACGCCATGGCCAACATCTTCCCACTTGTTTGCTCCTTCCTCTTCGTCTCCTCCCTGTCTTCGCTGTGCAGCGCGCTGAGGGTAGACTATTATCACCACACGTGCCCCCATGTTGAAGAGGCCGTCACCACAGCGGTGAAGCGGGCGATGGCGGCGGACAGAACAGTTCCAGCAGCTCTGCTCCGCATGCACTTCCATGACTGCTTCGTCAGGGTCTGTTCTCATTGTTATACTGCAGCATCTGACTGTGTTGATCTACTTTATCAGTGATTTGGGGTCTCCAGAATAAATATCCCTAGTTCTAGATCTGCTAACTCGATCCTTTTCTCTTTATTCTGAAGGGTTGTGATGGGTCGGTGTTGCTGGACTCGACTAAGAAGAACAAGGCGGAGAAGGAGGGGCCGGCCAACCTTTCTCTGCATGCATTCTACGTGATAGACAACGCGAAGAAGGCGGTTGAGGAGATGTGCCCTGGTGTGGTCTCATGCGCAGATATCTTGGCTCTGGCTGCGAGGGATGTTGTAGCCCTTGTGAGTACTTCATTAATTCTCTTCATTCTTCCTAATTCTACGGTGGACGCGCGATACTTTAATTATGGCTCTTCACCCACGAAGAAATTAAAAATTATTGAAGCTATACAACAAGCTTTAATTCAAGGAAACGAGTAACATCCAATTTAGCTAGCATTTTGGCAGAGAGTTAATGCTTAATTTCTAGGGCGTCACTGTTCACCATGGGCCACATTTTGTTCCTGCTGTCTGATTAGTAATATAGTCTAAGGAACATATATGGAACTTAAATTTCGTCCCTAATTCATCTCGACCATATAAATCCCAAGATATATCAGATGATTAAGAGAAAGCATATGCATGCAGTGGGTACTGGGGCATCCATGGCAAGTGGAATTCTACCGTAAATACCTTGCATTTCTCAAATATAACGAGTATATATACCTTGTTAGAGGATTTCATGATGTACTGCTTTTCACAGCATCAATTTCGTAGCTCCAAATTCACTTGGCCATGTACGTATGAATGATACATAAAGAACCCACCCCATCCTTAATTTGTCATTCTGGAGACATGTCATTAATTACATTAATGTCTTCACTTTGTGCATATCTGCATGCAGTCCGGAGGTCCGTCGTGGGAGGTGCCCAAGGGTCGGAAGGACGGGAGGGTGTCCGAGGCCACCGAGACCATCCAGTTACCTGCTCCTACGTTCAACTTCTCCCAGCTCCAGCAGAGCTTCTCCCAGCGGGACCTCTCCACGGTGGACCTGGTTGCCCTCTCAGGTACACCAACGTGCTCCGCAACTCCGAGTTTTCAAAGCTAACACCGAAAAGGATGCATAACTACAAATATATATATATATATATATATATATATATATATATATATATATATATTTATACATGTATGCTGCTGCTGCAGGTGGCCACACTTTGGGGTTCTCCCACTGCTCGTCCTTCCAGAACAGGATCCACAACTTCGACGCCAAGCACGACGTCGACCCGTCGCTGCACCCAGCCTTCGCGGCCAGCCTCAGGAGGGTGTGCCCGGCCCACAACAAGGTGAGGAACGCAGGGGCCACCATGGACAACACCGCCACCGTCTTCGACAACGCCTACTACAAGCTGCTGCTGGAAGGGAAGAGCCTCTTCTCCTCCGACCAGGCCCTCCTGTCCCACCCAAAGGCCAAGCAGCTGGTGTCCGAATTCGCCTGCAATGAGAAAGAATTCTTCGAGGCGTTCGCGAGGTCCATGATTAAGATGGGCAGCATTCCTGGGAATGGACAGGAGGTGAGGCTGAACTGTAGGGTGGTCCGGTGATCATGAGGACAAGGCGCCATGCATGTATGCATCAGGATCTTCCTGGCCGGCTATGTTAATTGTCTGGAATTTGATTTTATGTTCTGGGTTTGTGAGTGTGATCTGAACTGTACGCGCTGTTTCTTCCATGCATAAACAAGTCCTGTGTTTCTCTTGAGTTGAGATGCAATTGGAAAATGTAACATTTCCTTTGGTCAAGGCTAGCAGCAGAAACTAGTGTTTTTCTCTTTTCTTTCTCACTGATCTGGTGTTCAACATGATCAAGGTTTTCCCATTATCAAGGAAATATATGATTATTAAAATGGTGCGATTCTTATAACGCTGAGAAATGGATAGTACCGTCAGTGTCATCACCCCAACTAGAAAAGTACCATCTACCAAACACTCCGAAAGGAATGGTTGAAATGCACGTCACACTCTCTATATCAGAGATTCAGTAATTAACCAGGCTACAATAATTAATATTCTCTCAAGATCCAGAAATGTAATTCACATTTGTTCTAGACTTCTATAGTATACGTAGTTTCACACTTTTTTATGCAAAATTACCCAAAACAAACAACGTGGTTTAATTAGAAACGGGAGCAATATAATTAAGCAATCAAAGGTCTTCTGATTTGAACGTACTTCAGATGTCTTTAAGATTAATGATTGTTTTATGTTAACCTCATGAGGATTTCGCAAAGCATTAAACGAACACAGGGAACTACACAAACGTATGTACTGTAAAGTGTTTCTTAATCATACATCACAATATCTTCTTTAATTATATATATAGAAAAGATGGAATTTTAATTGTTCCTTTTTACCATAATTCATTAATAGCAGAATTAATTTATATGCATGTCATTCAAATAGAAAAAATAATAATCATGATAATCTTTTTTCCCCTTTAGAATTAGCAGTCCTGATCTTGTGATTTTGAAGGTTGCATGTACTATAACCTCTAATATGTGTGCCCTACACTTCTCCTCTATTGGCCTCCTGTGACCTCTCTCTTATTAGCAATCGTCTATTGTTCATTTTAAATCCACATTTTGAGCTGCGGTGGTGAGGATATAGATGGGATGGGTTCCTTTTCGGCGGGGTTTGTTTGCAAAAATTATTGAATTTTTTTTGACATTAATAATATTTGCTTAAATTTTAAATGGTTGCAGATTATTAACATTTTTCCTTGCAAAGGATTATGCATGTGGTAAATTAACTCGTCCATTTCATGATATCGATAAAAACTTCGTAAAGATAGAAGGGCTACGGAAGATCTTTGAGTCTCCCTTCGCTTATATATGGATATAGAAAATAGCTGCAGGCTTCTGCACATTAATGAATCATGCTATAGTTAGCTACGTACTTTCAATATTATTAATTGTGAGTATATAGGCATCTTCCGACGGACTTTCTTCTTTTTTTTTTTTTTTTTGACTAGGCATCTTCCGACGGACTTTCTTCACGGAAAGACTTGATATGCCGGCTTAATTTTAGGCCACGTATAGACTTGGATCATTATTAATGTAAAGATCTGGTTTAGTCAATCCAATTTGGGGATATATATATTTTTTGGATTGAATATCCAGTGGAAGATGATGGCGCTGAGTGTCAATAAGTACAATAATATATCAATGATATTAATGAACGATCAAATACAATAATATGACAACAGATGATAATGCAAAGACGAACATTAATAACATGATCACAACAGATGATAGTGCACGCGACAACGAATGGCATGCCATATCGCCTCCTTGTGGAAATGACTTACTTGAGTTGGATTGTTCTCTAACAATCCAGCTCATGCTTAGTATGGATACTAAGCATTTTTCACCTAACAGGTGCCTGATAGACATGATGTACACCAAAAAGGAATAGAAAAAGACAAATATTCCGATGGAATTTGTGAAGACCATTACTCAGAGTTCTTTCTCCTATCATGATCAGTTTTTTTGTAATTTCTGACGTGACAAACATATATTTTTCAGATGCCAATCTTCGTAGACTTATCCAGTTGGCTTGATTGGCATAGAGAAATACTTAATTACTATCTCACATCACGGTGTTCAATTTGTGCTATACTCATCTTAATTCATAACAGACTCAGAAATGTGATCAGCAGCTTGGTATCCATTGAGCAGGCAGCTTTCATTCCGGGCAGATCCATCATTGATAACATTTTAATTGCACAAGAACTAGAGCATGCAGTGAAAAGAAAGAGAAGACCTAGGGACTTAGTTCTCATCAAATTAGATATGGAACAAGCATATGATAGGGTAGAGTGGGACTGCGTAGATCATGTGATGGAAAGAATGGGATTTGGGTCAAAATGGAGAAACTGGATTCAAGTGTGCCTGAAAACTTCATCAATGGCAGTTCTGGTGAATGGGATTCCAAGCAGATGGTTTACACCCTCAAGAGGTCTGAGGCAAGGGGACCCTCTGTCCCCTTATTTATTTGTAATCATGTCACAACTACTGTCAGCAGGTCTCCATAAGGCAAATGCCCAAGGAAAACTGGTGGGATACAAAGAAAAAGCCAGTAGCCCATCTATACATCACATGTTATATGCAGATGATGTACTGCTTGTAGCAAAAGGCAATGCTCCGAAAATTGAAACATTCAAGGAAGTTGTTCTTACTTACTGTCAGCAGTCAGGACAGACTCTTAATCTAGCTAAGTCCAAGATGCAAATTGGAGGGGCAGTTGACAAAAAATGTGCCAAGATCATAGAAAAAACTTGGAATTTGAAAAACGAAAACAGCATTGGAAGGTATCTGGGAATTCAAATCACCCATGTTAGGCCAGCACAGAAAGCTCTAGAAGATGTATGCAAGATTATGGAAAACAAACTGAAGGGGTGGAAAGGAAAAACTCTATCCATGGCTGCAAGGGTGGTCCTAGTGAAACATGTTCTCAGTGCCATCCCTACCTACTGGGCATCAGTCACAAACTTCAGGAAAGGCCAGTTGGAAATCTTAGAGAAAATGTGCAGAAACTTCATCTGGAAAAGAAATAAAGATACAAAAGGACTGTATCTGGTGGGATGGGAAAATCTCAAGATGCCAGTACATTGTGGAGGTCTGGGAATCACTGACTTGGTAGATATGAACTCAGCACTTATGCTCAAACTAGTGGACAAAATAAACTCAGGTCAGAAAAGTTGCTGGACACAACTCATAAAAGAAAAGTACTTGAGAAAAGGAAATATGGAAAAGAGCTACACTACTAAACCAAAATCAGATATTTGGACAAGAATCAAGAACACTTTGGTTGGATACCAGGAAATGGTAAGGAAATCATAATTAACCAAGATAATTGGTTCAGAGGCAGAGGTCTAAATGGATGGCCAGTGGAATTCAACACAAGCTGTGTACAGGAGGATAGCAAGCTAGAATTGTTCCTGGACAAAGATGGCTGGGATGTAAACAAATTGACAGAGGTTTTCCCAATGTCTTTAGTGTTACAGATTCTTAGTATACCAGTGGCAAGTGTTTGCAATGAGGACAGAAGGTTGTGGATACCAGGTAAGCATGGGAGATTCACTACAAAGAATGCATATGATCACATAAGAAAAACGAAGGTAGAGGGGTGGGGAAACACTCAATCATGCTGGAAAGAGATTTGGAACTAGCCTACTATTCCCAGAATCAAAATACAACTTTGGAAGATGGCATGGGAAAGACTCCCAACAGGGGTATATTTAAACAAGTGCAAGTTAGAGGTTGAGCCGAGATGTCAAATATGTCTCCAAGAAATGGAAGATCAAGATCATGCTTTCTTAAAATGCAGAGGGGTAACCAATCTTTGGTCTGAGGTTTCATTTCACCTGGAGTGGAAAGACAGGCCATCAGGACTACAAGATCTATGGGATAGATGTGCTAAGTTTACCAACAGTTCTGCTAGAAATTCTTATTTGAAAACTGTGATAGCTTTAGTATTGGAAGCAATCTGGAGGAGAAGAAATAAACATCTGTTCGAGCCAAAGGATAGACCTTATCCTCTAAACTTCAGTTCCATAGTTCAAGCAGCAAAAGAATTTGAGAAAGTGAACTCTTCTTATAAGAAGAAGATTAGGCCGGTTGGTGGGGGAGAGGGCAGAAAGTTGAAAAAGGTAAGGAGGAGTTGCACAGATGAGCTACAGGTTCAAAACTGGAACAAGACTTGGTGGAATAAACCTGAAAATGGTTGGATTAAAGGGAACTTTGATGGAGCTAGGAGGGAAGATAAAAATTCAGTGCACTCAGGGGCAGGTTACTTAATTAGAAATGATGAGGGCCTCCCTCTTGCTGCAGGAGCTGTATACCTCAAACATAGCACTGTCCTCAAATCTGAAATCTTAGCTGCCAGACACTGTGTAGCTAGTGCAGACATTTTTAAAGATCAAAAGTATGAAGGCCTTATTGTTGAGGGTGATAATGCGGAGGTCATAAAGGCTATAAATGATCCAGGTAAAGCTCCTATGGAAATCAGAGAATTGGCAGAAGAGATCAATAGCATGCTAAATAGATGGCCACTCTACACAGTTATTCTAGTGGACAGACAGGCTAACTCTGCTGCGGATTGGCTAGCAAAACAAGCGATGATTACGAAATTCAACATCAACTGGACCTTTGCTCTCCCGGAAGAGCTGAGCAACATCTGCAGGTTGGATGCATCTAGGTTTCTCTTCAGTGAGAGGAAACCTCCTTAGTGGGAGTGTAAATTTTTTTCCTGTTTTGAAGTAGGTGATAGGTTAGAAGTAGTAGTACTGTTTGAGTTCAGTCTTTTAGTTGCTTTGTGTTTTTGCCTGGAGCCCCTAAGGCTCCTCACATCTACCAAAAAAAAAAAAAATCTTAATTCATATAAATTACTCTTTAGTTAGCTACTTTACGTACGTATATACGGTAATTGAACTTGGAGGTAAGAGAGGAGTTTGGTACTTCATGAATTGGGGTGTAACAAATTAATCTCCATGTAAGAATACGCGGCTCATCCATAGCATGATTATACCATTAATTGTCAAGTTGATAATGGAGGGGTATCAGTAGAGCTGATTATATACACGTATCTGCTAATAACTTTATATTTAAAAATTTTACGCGTCCAAAAGCATTTTAAGATTCTTTTTTTCTGATTTTAAAAAATATCTCAGATACGCATTCGATTCTCACAAATCTCTGATATGTTCTCGTGTTCTTTTAAATATTTATGTATTAAAATGATATATATATATCAAATTAAAAAATAGATAAGTGAGCTACAAGATAAAAAGATGAATATCTCCTTACCCTTAATTATCCCAAATATAAAAAGATAAAGATAATACGTCCAATATTATGATCTTCTTCAATTTAAACACCCGATAGAGACGAATAAGCGTGAAGAGACGTGATTTAAGTGTGCATCTCAAGAGGTATTATCCTCATGCTTGGGGTTTTGTAATTTAAAAGGGCCCTCTTGGGAGAAGAGGTGAGACTCTTGCTGATAAGCACACACTTGTTCTGACTATCTTTCAATATGGGACTAAAGAATACCTCTACACAGCCCCCCAAGTGAGGATAAGGGTGTGTGGGTCTCATGAAGATGAGACGCTCGGGTAGGGCGTATGGCCTCTCGTTCGTTCCCACAGACGGCGCCAAAAGTGTGGAGGTGATTTCCTGCTTGGGCCGGAGACAAGCGGACCTACACTTGGAGAAAGGGAAGAAGACTGCCGGTAGCGGACGGATGCCTGCAAAATTAGAACGGGATCAGGGGGGCCCGGTTGAAGAACCGGGGAGAACCCTCCGATGCCTAAGTTAGAGATGGACTCAAAGGCTTAGAAGAAGAAGGTTCAGTGTTGTGCAGGAGTGATGTGTCTTAGATTGCGTACCTCTGCATGGAGGCTCACCGGAGCCTTTTATAGGCAGAAGTCTTGAGGGAGAGGGACGGAACGTCTCTGATCAATGCCTCAAAGGGCGTGTCTGTTAGCGTCCTTAGCGGGGGGTTACGCGTTGAGGCGTCCGTTGAGAAGCTCTGCAGTTAGTGCACCACTTGATCGTGGGGCGCGTGTGGTGTAGCCGTTATAACCGCCATGAGGGGATGAAAGGCTACTTGGATTCTGCTGGGCGGAAGGTACCGAGCAGGTAGCCTGCTCGTTGAGCCAGACCTTCTGCTCGGTAGCCGAGCCCACTGTTCGGTGTCTGGTGCCCGGAGACATGGTTTGTTGCCGGATGTCTGATGCAAGGAAGTGTTGCTTGTGCCGAAGAGGTTTCGACACACACCGAGCAGACGCTGCTCGGAAGAGAGGGTCTTTGGCCGAGCAGGTTATAAGGTATCCGGAGGCGGCTCTTGGGTCCCGCTGGTACCCGAACGCAGGGACCGGCTTCGGAACCTTGAAGCTGTTCATGAAAAGACGTGGCACCATGCGAAAGGGCCACGTGTGTCTGTTGAATTAGGCTGGGCCATGATGGACCTATCGCACGAAGGTGGCTAGAAATAGCCACCACAAAGCGAAATGAGTACTGGGGGGAGGAGATAGTGACAAGAAATATATATCTACGTATAACACTCTAAAGAAGCATGAGCTTTAATTTGCCCGGTCTATGTATGCATCCGTGTCTCTACACATAAATTTTAATTAGTTAGGTTTTCCGTTCAGTGCACTCTGTTGTTGTGAGCACCTGTGTTCCTTTTATGTTTTTTTTTTCCTCTCCTTTTGAATAACTAGTGAGAAAGGCAAACGAATTTTCAAAAAATGTAACGGCAACATTCTACAGTTCAAATATCTGAAAGTTGCATTACGCAATATATATATAGCTTATGGGCAATAATTGTCGTAATAGATCTTGTTCAATTTTTTTAATAAAAATTTATTGCGTGATATTTTTTGTGGACCAGTTATATAGATATGAGACAAGACATTTTACATTTATGAGGTATCAGATTATTAAAAAAAAAGTGAATTATATTATTTTGCAGTTAGATTAATTACTGTTTTCATGAATTATGCAGTTACACAGTACCTACTACTTCTTTGGAGGGATGCACGTCCGAGAGCATGCCCTTTCTAGCCACTGGGGTGTAGGGTAAGCAAAGTTCGGAATGTATGCTCAAAAAAATGATGGGAAAGTCCTCACAAGAAGCAAAAAAAAAAAAGATGTTTAAAAACTCAAAACATCCAGAGCGGATCGATACAAAACAACGCAAAAATCTCAAAAGGAATAGGAGCAAAAAGGTGATCATCAGAGATATTTATTGTTTAGAGTATGATGCAATCCAAGTGACCAAATGTTGGATGTTTTGCTTGCATCTTACTCCATTTCTTTTGATTCTTTTTTTTTTGGTGGGTTTTTACTAGTATATGGCGAGGTATGATTGGTTTTTATGGAATGTTCAATATCAAAGCAATATTGACTGGTTTCACTAGATCTTAGGAGATCAATAAGTTGTTAACTAGTCTGATTGGTTTTGTAAATGTTGACTCCTACGGCTATATATTTATATATTGACCATCCAGAGGCTGCAGTTTCCTTCTGTTTTTCATGTGTACGTACTCTTTACTCAATGTTAGAAGCTCTTACTTGATCTACTCCTGTTGTAATTGACTTGGTCAATGAATGCTTTGTGGGTCTTCTTAATTTGTCTTTTACTTTTGGTGTTTGTACGTTAGTGGGAAACAAATAACCCACTGACCCATGAAAATAGAAGGAACAGTGGAATACCCACATGAAGGTGGATCCGCAAATCGCCACGGTGTTGCGTCCACCACGTTTTGGCCAAGTTCTTCTTCTGCGGTGTTCGTGAGGACGAGTTTTGGGTGTGGAACCCTTTTGCGTGAACGTGTTGCTGCGGCGGCGTGTTCTTGGGGTTTTTCGGAGATCGTGCTTGGCTTGGAATTGTAGGGGTTTGAACGGGGCCCCTACTTTAAGTCCTACACGGATCAGCTTACCCGTTCACTGGATCCTGATATCTGTTTCTTCTCAGAGACTAAATACTAACAGCCAACAATTCTCACGTTTTGCATCTCCCAGGAATATCACAAAATTCCATGTTCAAGAGGCCATTGGCAGGGCAGGTGGGCATTTGCATCTGGTGGAAATTTAATCTAGACATTGCTATTGACTTCTCAACACACAACTGGGTGTCTCTCACAGTGGATCCGCAGAAAACTGAAGGTGCCTGGAAATTAATATGTATCTATATATGCTCCAACCTCAAGCCTCTCTCAAGAGTCAAGAACTTGATCTTTGCAAATCAAGGGGCATTTGTGCGAGGGAGGTCAATCTCTGACAATATTGTTATAGTGCAAGAACTCCTTCATTCAATGCAAAGGAAGACAAACAAATCAGGTATATTTGGTTTGAAAATTGATCTGGTCAAGGCATATGACAAATTGGAGTGGTCTTTCATCGAAGAAATGCTCAAAAGAATTGATTTTTCTGCTAAAGCTCAGATTCTCATAATGGAATGCATCACAACTGTTACCTACTCTATTAATCTTAATGGGGAAGCAGTGGGGCACATCAGACCGACCAGTGATATCAAACAAGGATGCCCTTTATCTCCTTATATTTTTATCATATGTGTTGAAGCTCTCTCATGCCTATGTGCCAAAAGTGTGAACAAAAGGAAATTGAGGGGTTTCAAAATTAATGTCAGTGCTCCATCCATAACTCACATCCTATATGCCGACGATATCTTCATGTTTGGCAAGGCAGAGGTTCAAGAGCTTAAGAAGATATGCAATATTCTGGATAGTTTTTCTTCTTGGTCAGGCCAAACCATTAACAAAGGCAAGTCATGACTTTGTTTTAGCCCCAATGTCACTCAGGCTCTCCAGTTGCAATTAAAGAGCATTTTAGGTTTCATGGATATGGACAAAAACTCCCTATACTAGGGTACTCTATTTTTTGGAATATCCAAGGTAGAACATTTTCAATTCTTGGAGGATTGGTGCAAGAATCCTCTTAATCTATGGAAGGCTAACACACTCACAATGGCAGGTAAAGTTGTTCTAGTGAAATCTGTATTAAATGTCATCCCAGCTCACATAATGGGGGCCACTCTTATCCCAGCAGGTGTCATTGCAAATCTGATAAAAATTCAAAGAACATTTTGGTGGGGTAAAAGAAATGGTTCTCCCAAAATCCCCTTAGTAGCCTGACACAAGATGCAGCACCCCAAATCTGAGGGCGGTCTGGGCTTCAGAAACTTGCAACTTTTTAATAGAGCATCAGTTATGAAATTGGCTTGGAGATTACTCAATGAATCACATGGTCTGTGGGGTTCTATCCTCAGAACAAAATATTTTTCTAATTCATCTTTCTGAGACTCCAACCGTAGAAACAACTCATCACACATATGGAGGAGTCTCCTAGCTGTGAGAGAGGATCTTAAAAGGGGTACCCTTTGGATGATCAATAATGGTTTTAATGTAAATATATGGAAAGACAATTGGATCCCAGAAAGCTTTGAAAGACCCAAGCCAATTCAACTTTTTCAAGGTCAATTACCTTAGAAGGTGGCAGAATTAATTCAGGGTGGCAAATGGAATATAGACTTGGTAAACAATCTTTTCTATCCAGCGCATGCTAAGGCTATCCTCCAGATCAGACTTCCCCAAGTGGCTTCAAATTCGCAAGATAGATTGATTTGGAAGTTCACACAGGACAATCTATTCACAACGAAATCAACATATAGTCTCCTACTGAGGAACCTTGACAGGCCATCTACTTCAGCCACTCATCAGGTCTGGCAGGTCCTCTGGTACCCAAATGTGCAGAAAGTGGCCCCTCCAAACCATATACTCTTCATTTCAAAAGCATTAGTAAATGCACTCCCCACAATGTCTAGATTAGCCAAAGTTGCCCCTGGAAGCTACCCACTCTGCCCCAATTGCCAAGTTCAGAAGGAATCAATAGATCACATGATGTTTGAATGTACTGCTGCTAGAGCCATTTGGTTTGCCAGTCCTTTAAACTATAAACCTCTCTAGGATAATATGTCATTGGCAAACAAATTTGTGAGATGGTGCCAGCCTCCCTTCACAGTAGATAAGACATATTACTCATTTCTGAAACTGGTCATTGCCATCATGTGAAACATCTGGAAGGCAATGTGCTCTCTTGTTTTTGATAACAAAGCTCTCAATCCGACCCAAGTGATTCTTAATGTTTTGGGTGATTTTGATACTTTGAAGTGGACTACCCCACAGGACAACTCCCTACTAAAAGTATTTCTCAACCCAACCCACAGTTGAGCAGCCCACCTCTTACCATGTTTATTAATGCTACTTTCAAGGAGGGGAAAGCTGCTAGTGCTCAAGTACTAATAGCCCATAATATCCTGCTATTGGGCTGTAGATCTTCTATCTTCAAGGCATCCTCTCCCTTGGAACCTGAGGCTTAGGCCATCTACCGAGGCATTATGTGCCATAGAGTTAAATGTTGATATCACTCTATATAGTGATGCTCTCAGTGTTGTTTTGGCAATCAATGATCAACATAAGATCCCTTGGAGATGTAATTCCATTTTGTTGGACTGTAAAGGTCTCCTAGTTTCATAGACCCATATTAAAGTTAATTACTCTCCTAGGCACCTTACTCTCTCGGCACATGTTCTGGCCAAGCATGCCATCAATCTTTTAGTGGTGTATGGAACCTTAACGTCATCCCTTATGATGTTTTGACTACTTGCAGTCCTACTCTTGTTGTAAAATCCTAGTTCTTTGGCCAAACACCCTTCTGTCAGGGTCGCAACGTATGAGGCTGTCGCCTTCTGTAGGCGACAGGGGTGACCGTCGCGTTCTGGTTAAGAACGCGATGGGTTACCCCGTCGCGACTATGCTCTAACCGCAGCATGCATTTTTGTCGCCTTACTATCAGGATAGTTGGGACAAGTGTTGTGGCGCATGCATATGAACGCGACATGCCAGGCTGTCGCGTTCATGATGTCAGGTCTGTCGGGGAGACACGTGGCGGGTTTGGCTGTCGAGTCTGATGGTTCTTCCAGATCGCGACATAGGAAACCGTCGCGTTAACGATGTTAACGCGATGGCCGCCCTCGTCGCGTTCTGGAGACCGGGGCCTATATAGGTTGGGCCATTAGATCTCCCCCTTTCTTTCCCTCTTCTTCCCCTTCCTCCGTTCCTAGCTCCGACCCCTCTATGGGTGTTCTGTCCGTGGGGAGTGTGTGAGGGTGTGTGGGTGAGGGAGAGTGTGTGGTGTTGGGTGGTGTCTTCTTCTCTAGTGTGGTGATCTTCTCCATCGGCTTATAGGAGGACGTTCATGGCTCGTGGACGGTGTCTCCATGGAGCTTGGAGCAAGGAGGAGGTGGTCATGCACAAGAGAAGACCCCAACAGGTTGGCTCTTCACTTTGAGGTAGGGACTCCTTTGCCTTCCCCCTAGTTCTACCATGCTAGGACCTCCAATCCCTCTTCTCCAAGCCCTTAGAATCATGCTAGGCCGTGCATGGGTGTTGTTTGATGGTTTTTATGATGCTTGAAATGGGGGTTTGGGTGTTGAGGGTTCATGCTTGCATGTGAGGATTTTGAATGTAAATGCATATCCTTGACATGCATGGGTGTGAATGAGGGTGGTTTGTGCCTTTAGATTGTGTGTACATCGTTCTACATGCTCCCCTCCCCTTGTACACACCGAAGTTGTGTTTTTGGGGTGTTTTTAATTTGGAGGTCTCGGGTTGCCACCTGGCCTCGATCTATCTGTGGTCGCGATGGGGGTTCCTGTCGCGACCATGTCGCAACGTGTCACCTCGTCGCCTTCTGTTGTGAACGCATCGCCTATACCCATCACGTTCTTATCGCGACAGGTATGTACGTCGCGTTCATACGGATTCTGTGTGGTGGCGACAGCCTACCCCATCGCGTTCTTAACGCGACAGGGGTATATGTCGCCTTCTGGACCAGGTCGCGACAGGCAAAGTCGTCGCGTTCTTATCGCGACAGACCCCTGCGTCGCCTCTCTAACAGAGAGGGACTGGCGACCTGTTCGGAGTTCCTTTCCGTTGCGTCTCTATTTCTTGGCACCTGTGTTGTTCCCTAGCACGGTCCTACACTAGTCTTTCGTCCAGTGCTAGACACTTGTGGGCACGTCTGTTGAGGGAGTTCTCCGGGCGGCGGGCGAGCTCGAGTCTATGGACTCTGGTAGTAGAGGGGAAAACAGTGGGGACAGCGGTACAGAGTCGTTTGCAGAGCTCTCTTAGCTGAGTCTGGGACGCCGAGGTGGTTGAGGCATTTTCTTCTGGCGTAGATCAGCTAGTCCTTCTCACTACCTCACTCTACTTGGTTCCGGTATCACTTAGAGGGGTCAGGCGTGGAACCATAGTCCGTCCAGACTTCGGCAGTTGTGGTTGTTACTTGTAGTTCCGCGTCTCACTCCGACGAGAGGTGCTAGACATGGACTGGTGGTCGAGGGTAAGGCGCGTGGCGCACCTGACCGGTTGACTAGTGGTAGTTGCCCTTCGTGGCTAGTGTCTTTATCCAGGCAGTTTCACTGTCTGTGTTTGCAGCCTTGGGATTTGTCCCAGTGCCGTGGTTTACACGGGTTTCCGGTCTCGACGTGTTTAAACCGATGGCCATGTAGTTACTTTCCGCTTCATCACTTACTCTGTTAGTAGAATAGTTTTACTTGCTTAATTTCAATTATACACATAGATCTATTCGTCTTGTTAGAACCAGTGGGAGATTGGCAGTCCATACTCGGCCTCTTTGTGAAGCTCATTATCTCCTTTACAGGTGAGACTTCACAGTAGCACCACCCGCGGCGGACTAAGGAGATTGGGCCGTAGTAGACGGCGCCCTCGCTGAGTAGTGTTTCCCCTTCTAATTGGTACTTCACCCTCGGTGTATGCCCCTAAGGGATTTGTTATTCCCTATTTATTTCTGTACTCGTACTTTATTATTTGGGACTGTACTAGATTTGTACTTGTGGTGGACTCTTCCTTTCACTTGTTAGTACACTTTAGTGTGTGTTTGTTGTCACTTACTTCCCTTACATATCTTGTTAGACTGATTCGTTAGCCCTTCCGGGTCTCCGGACCCGTGGGCGGTGGCACTGGCGGCAGGATTCTCGGTGGGAGCTGGGGGTCCGGGTGTCGGGGTCATTACACTTGTAATCTCTACTAGTTAGCAATGAAATTCTACCTTAACAGTAAAAAAAAAAAGTGTTGTTGTGGCTTTGAGGCTGGTGAGAGAAGCACCTTTGGAATTTGCTTGTTTCAAAAAAGATCATTCTATGTTGTCGTAAGAATATCTTTTCATTTGTATTTCTTCTATATTATAGTGAAGTCTCTCTACTCTCTCTGTAGACGTAAAAAAATACATCATTTTTCTGAACTACGTAAATTTTGTTGTCTCTTATTATGATTTGTTTGTTAATTTTGCTACAGAACGTTCTCCCTAATTTTCTTGGCTCATGTATGGCTCGTCAATTCACACATTCCTATGTTGCCTCTCTTTTACAACATACACCAAGATAGTAGAGTCCTTAGGGCTTGGGGAGAGCCCCCTTTCTCTGTTTCGTCACTTACAGTCTGGTGGTTGGTCGTCGGTTTCAGCAGAAGTGTCGCCGAGTTCTTCAGAGGAGGGAGTTGTCGCTCATGCCACTACAAGAAAAAGCGGGATTACCGACGGACTGAATCCGTCGGAAATCCGTCGGTATTCCGTCGGAAAAGGCGCCTTCCGACCGCTTTCCGTCCAACACTCGTCGGAAACTTTCCGTCGGAAATGATTGGTCAGAACTTTCCGACGGATGAAAATTCCGTCGGAATTCGGTCGAAACCCCCGACAGATTTCATCCGTCGGTAAAGGCGTCAGTATTTGCCGACCGAAGTACCGATGGTCTTTAACCGTCGGTAATGTATATTGTCCGACGGATACTATCCGTCGGCCAATCCGTCAGTATTTTGCCGACGGACGTGCCGACGGTATATTGCCGTCGGTAATTTATCAGTTCCGACGGACTTATATCCGTCGGGGAATCCGTCAGTATTGTCCGACGGCATTACCGACGGTATTTTCCGTCGGTAATTTATATTTTCCGACGGATACGTAGCCGTCGGAAAATACACATTTTTTTTAAATAAACAAATAAAAATACATTGCTACAATGTCAAACTGCTACAATATTCATAAATTTAACAAATACTAACAATCAACATAAAATCATAAGATACAATAAATATAAATCATATAGCATAATGAATACAAAAATCAACATAGATCTGCTGGATTGTCTGCTGTCCCTGCCTCGTCATCATCTGGAGCTGGATCCTATATTAAAACAAATTAAAATGAAAAACATTAATAATAAATAAAAGAAATACAGTATTTTCAAAAATAAAATTTAAAACATGTGATTATTTCTCAAACTTAATACAATAATATTTTTATATCCATCATTTTCTTGGGTGTTTTTAGATCCGTCCTTTGAATGCCCAACCCAATCCGGGATCCAAATTGGATTCCGTCAGTTTCTACACGTCACTTTAACCCACCCGGTCGTGTCGGAGAAAACGGCACGTCGATCCGATCTCTATTTGGGATTTTGGACCCCCGGGTTGTGTGTTTTAACTTTTTATATATACTTGGGTGTTTTTAGATCCGACCTTTGAATACCCAACCCAATCCGGAGATCCAAATTGGATTCCGTCAGTTCCCACACGTCACTTTAACCCACCCGGTCGTGTCGGAGAAAACGGCACGTCGATCCGATCCCTATTTGGGATTTTGGACCCCCGGGTTGCGTGTTTTGACCATTTATATAGGCTTGGCCGTGTTTTTAGATCCGTCCTTTGAATGCCCAACCCAATCCGGGGATCCAAATTGGATTCCGTCAGTTTCTACACGTCACTTTAACCCACCCGGTCGTGTCGGAGAAAACGGCACGTCGATCCGATCCCTATTTGGGATTTTGGACCCCCGGGTTGTGTGTTTTAACTTTTTATATATACTTGAGTGTTTTTATATCCGTCCTTTGAATACCCAACCCAATCCGGAGATCCAAATTGGATTCCGTCAGTTCCCACACGTCACTTTAACCCACCCGGTCGTGTCGGAGAAAACGGCACGTCGATCCGATCCCTATTTGGGATTTTGGACCCCCGGGTTGTGTTTTGACGCTTTAAATATACTTAGGTGTTTTTTAGATCCGTCAATTGAACGTCCGACCCAATCCGGGGATCCAAATTGGATTCCGTCAGTTCCCACACGTCACTTTAACCCACCCGGTCGTGTCGGAGAAAACGGCACGCCGATCCGATCCCTATTTGGGATTTTGGACCCCCGGGTTGCGTGTTTTGACCATTTATATATGCTTGGCCGTGTTTTTAGATCCGTCCTTTGAATGCCCAACCCAATCCGGGGATCCAAATTGGATTCCGTCAGTTCCCACACGTCACTTTAACCCACCCGGTCGTGTCGGAGAAAACGGCACGTCGATCCGATCTCTATTTGGGATTTTGGACCCCCGGGTTGTGTTTTGACACTTTAAATATACTTGGGTATTTTTTAGATCCGTCAATTGAACGTCCGACTCAATCCGGGGATCCAAATTAGATTCCGTCAGTTCCCACACGTCACTTTAACCCACCCGGTCGTGTCGGAGAAAACGGCACGCCGATCCAATCCCTATCTGGGATTTTGGACCCCCGGGTTGCGTGTTTTGACCATTTATATATGCTTGGCCGTGTTTTTAGATCCGTCCTTTCAATGCCCAACCCAATCCGGGGATCCAAATTGGATTCCGTCAGTTTCTACACGTCACTTTAACCCACCCGGTCGTGTCGGAGAAAACGGCACGTCGATCCGATCCCTATTTGGGATTTTGGACCCCCGGGTTGTGTGTTTTAACTTTTTATATATACTTGGGTGTTTTTAGATCCGTCCTTTGAATACCCAACCCAATCCGGAGATCCAAATTGGATTCCGTCAGTTCCCACACGTCATTTTAACCCACCCGGTCGTGTCGGAGAAAACGGCACGTCGATCCGATCCCTATTTGGGATTTTGGACCCCCGGGTTGTGTGTTTTAACTTTTTATATATACTTGGGTGTTTTTAGATCCGTCCTTTGAATACCCAACCCAATCCGGAGATCCAAATTGGATTCCGTCAGTTCCCACACGTCACTTTAACCCACCCGGTCGTGTCGGAGAAAACGGCACGTCGATCCGATCCCTATTTGGGATTTTGGACCCCCGGGTTGCGTGTTTTGACCATTTATATATGCTTGGCCGTATTTTTAGATCCGTCCTTTGAATGCCCAACCCAATCCGGGATCCAAATTGGATTCCGTCAGTTTCTACACGTCACTTTAACCCACCCGGTCGTGTCGGAGAAAACGGCACGTCGATCCGATCCCTATTTGGGATTTTGGACCCTCGGGTTGTGTGTTTTAACTTTTTATATATACTTGGGTGTTTTTAGATCCGTCCTTTGAATACCCAACCCAATCCGGAGATCCAAATTGGATTCCGTCAGTTCCCACACGTCACTTTAACCCACCCGGTCGTGTCGGAGAAAACGGCACGTCGATCCGATCCCTATTTGGGATTTTGGACCCCCGGGTTGTGTTTTGACGCTTTAAATATACTTGGTGTTTTTTAGATCCGTCAATTGAACGTCCGACCCAATCCGGGGATCCAAATTGGATTCCGTCAGTTCCCACACGTCACTTTAACCCACCCGGTCGTGTCGGAGAAAAAGCACGTCGATCCGATCCCTATTTGGGATTTTGGACCCCCGGGTTGTGTTTTGACGCTTTAAATATACTTGGGTGTTTTTTAGATCCGTCAATTGAACGTCCGACCCAATCGTGTTGGACGCCCGGCCCAATCCTAAGTATATGAAATTAATACTAATACTGACCTGAGCTGCTGGCTGTGTGGGGCGTACTCCCTGCATTATTGACATGAACTGCTGAACCATATCGCTGAACTGCGTCTGTAGCTGTAGCCGCTGCGTCTCTATCTGTACCTGCTGCGCCTGTAGCTGTACCCGCTGCGTCTGTAGCTCTTCCCGCTGCGTCTGTAGCTCTGTACGTAGCTCCTCCCGAATGATGCCTCTAATGTCCTCTACACCACTGACGGGCGGCGCAGAAGATGAACTCGCGTGTGCCGGAGAAGCGATCGAACTGGCATATGAGGACAACACTCGATGAGTATCCAGGCTGTCCCCAAAGCCGTACACTCGACCCTTTCCTCGGCACTCCCGCTGCCTCGACCCAAGCGTCCGCATCCAAATCTGGCTGGGTAGTGCCCTCTGTGTAGCGCTCCGCCATCGTCCTGTCGTACGTCTCCTGTAAAATAATTTAAAATTAAATTATTGAAAATAAATTACTTTAATATCATAATTGAATTCATAATTTAAAGCTTGACTTACAGCAATCGTGCGGGCACTCTCGGTAACATAGTCATCCGTCCCCTTCCGCTTATGAATCCGGTCAAATAACTCGCGGAAAGTAGGGGCACGCTCCAGGTCCTGATGCTTAGAATTCAACAAAATTAGTTAGTCTCACAATAATAATCCATATGTATATATGAATCGAACAATAAAATACTTACCAATTTTTTACTGTGGGTCGCATAAGATACGGATCCACTAGTATGCAGATTCTTCTCCGGTTGAGTTGCTCTGTTGCGTATTGCCGCCTGTGACCGCTGCTGCCATGGTCCAGCAGCCCAACGCGCGCAAAGGGACTCCCAATAGTCCGTCCGCAGCCAAACAGGGCCGTAATCCACCCAAGCCATAGGATCCCGGTTCCCTGTGGTCTTGATTGCCTTGTCCCGTGCCTCCCACATCGACTTTCTTAAATTAGTCTGGGCCGTAATCTCCCAGACGGCTCGAGCCCGAGGGAGATCCTCGGGTCTTGTGAACGCGAACCTCCGCTGTAAAGAAATAAAAATAATCAATGTTCTGCAATAAACCTAAATTAATAATAATTGAATAAATGACTTCAACTCTTCTAAAAAATAAAAATACCGTAAACATGTCAAATAATAAATCCCGGACTGGCACCGGGAATTCTCTCCATGCATCCACTGGTCCTGGAATATGTGCGTGGATCAACGTCGTAATATAGCGGGAAGCAGGACTGGGATCTATCTTCCCCCTGCAATTCCACATTAATTTTCTACATGAAATGTATATCCTAAATAACAAATACAGTAACACTGAGATGATGAACTTTACCCTGAGATCCAGCATGGTTGTCGTCCTGGTAGCTGAGGCCCCTCCTCAGCTGCTGGATGCTGGCTCTCCACCTCTGTTGAAAACAATTTAGTACACTTTTATTGTATAAATTGCAAGAGACCAAACATACTAATCTATTGAAACATATGTTTACCTTGTGGTGAGGAAGAAGACGAAGGTAGCGTGGACGGGGAGGCATTCCCTGCAAAATTTCATACACATTAGAAATTATGAATTTCAAATAAACAACAATGTAGAAAATTACCTGTCGCTGGGACGACGGGCGTGGACGGGGAGGCATTCCCTGCAAAATTTCATACACATTAGAAATTATGAATTTCAAATAAACAACAATATAGAAATTTACCTGTCGCTGGGACGACGGGCGTGGACGGGGAGGCAGTCCCTGCAAAATTTCATACACATTAGAAATTATGAATTTCAAATAAACAACAATATAGAAATTTACCTGTCGCTGGGACGACGGGCGTGGACGGGGAGGCAGACGTGGACGCGGAGGCAGTCCCTCTGCCAACGGACGTGGCAACCCTCCGACTGCGTCCTCCACGTACCATATCTCTATTGATACAAATAAAGATATAGCAAGTCATCAGCACTCAATTTGAAGTAGCAATTTATTATGAACATGTAATGAACAACAACACCAATTTCTTACAAAATATGCAGTATATTATCTATATTCATCATCAGATGCTGAAGACATGTTTAATTCAGCATCATCTTCATCATCATCCTGGAATTCATCCTCATCATCTTGGGAGTCTTCCTCCACATCAGACTCCACCTCCCGCTCAGCGACATTTGGGTCAACTTCTTCTTGTTCGTTATCCTTATGTAAGGAAATTGTTTCATTTATATCATGAACATTGTACTGCGTAGAAGCTGCCAACTCTCGTGCGTCACTCCGATCTGATTGGAAAAAGTTGTCATTAACACCTTCGAGCTCATCATCAGTCGGGAGAAGCTCATACTCAGGGAATAGTCTTGATTTCACTCTACATGCAGCCCACCAATCTCTTAATTTGAGGGATGTATAATTTGAATAATAAACTTGTTGGGCTTGTGCCGCCAGGATGAATGGCTCATATGTACTCAATTTGACTTATGCTTCACATCGATTAATCCATATGTTGTGTCATGACGAATAGATGTCGGGTCAAACCAATGACACTTGAACAGAAATACATTGTTGTCTTGTCCCAAAAATTGCAGTTCAATGACTTCTTCGAGAATGCCATAATAGTCAATTTCATTTTCATTATAGGCACTTCCCTTCACACATACGCCGCTGTTCATCGTAGACTTATTCCGTCCATAATCTCTCGTGTGAAATCTGTATCCATTCACAATGTAGCCTGGATAGACACGTACAATCTTCGAGGGGCCAAAACTAATCTGTTGTACTCTAGAATCGGGAATGAAGCCTTGTTCAACCTATTATGAGATAAATAGACAAACATTGAATAAATGACTTCAACTCAGTCTGCATAAAAACATAACACTTATGTTTCAAAATAATTAGACACATACTCGAGATCTTAACCAAGTAGGAAAAGACTTCTCCCGTTCCTTTTCAACCTGCACGTCAGTTAGACGTGGATTCTGTCGCAATATGACCGAGTCAAACTCTCTGCAATGTAAATGTCACACAACCGTTAGGTTCTGCAGTAATGCACACAAATGATGACGAATAAGCGTGGAGAGCTTACTGAATGTAAGGGTCTAGTTCTTCGCAATTCATGAACACGTAGATCTCCGCAGCTACCAACTCTCTGTCTTGGAGTGCGCGAGTAGATGAAGATCCGAACGCCCGTCCGGCACACTTGAATACAGAGAGTCGGTCTGACACCTCGGAATCTCCACCATCATCATTACGTGGAGGTTGAGTGCGTCGGGTTCGTATTTCCGTGTCAAAGTACATCGAACAGAAGTTCGATATCTCCTCAATGAGGTACGCCTGAGTAATGGAGCCCTCAACTTGTGCTTTGTTACGGACTTTCATCTTAAGATCGTGCATGCACCTACGACAATAATTCAAATGCATACATAAGTAATATAAAAGATCGTCGTAATGGCAATAAATTGAGATGTAGAAATATACCTCTCAAACGGATACATCCATCGAAATTGTACTGGTCCTCCGACCCTTGCCTCATATGGTAAATGGATGATCAGGTGCTCCATTGAATCAAAGAATGCTGGAGGAAATATCTTCTCTAATTTGCAGACTGTCTGAATTATATTTTGCTCTATATTTTGCAAGTCATGAATTTTGAGTTCTGATGCAGATAAAATCCTGAAGAATTGACTCAGCTCAGTCATTGCTCCCCATATTTGTTTCGGCAACAACTCACGAAAAGCAAGAGGCATCAGTCTTTGCATGAAAACATGGCAGTCATGACTCTTCATTCCGTATATTTTTCCCTCGTTGACATTTACACAACGCGCAATATTCGAGACATATCCATCCGGAAATCTCAATTGCTTTAACCATTGCAACACTTCCTTAATCTGTCTGGCCCCAAGCACATATGCAGCTTTAGGTTGCACCACTTTTCCTTGAACATGCTGTAGCTCTAGTTCTGGACGTTTGCAAAGTACTTTCAAATCGACCCGTGCCTTGACGTTATCCTTCGTTTTACCTTTGACGTCCATAACTGTGTTGAACACATTATCAAAAACATTCTTCTCTATATGCATGACGTCTAGGTTATGACGTATCAAAAGTGTTGACCAATAAGGCAATTCCCAAAAAATGCTTTGCTTCACCCAATTGTGATCCTTCCCAAAGCCAGGGATTTGTCGGGTACTACCAGCCAGTTGTGTTACAGTCGGTAAGTTCTGGACCCGCCTCGCCATATTTCCACCAGACACCCGTTCCATATCTACCTCCTCCATCACAGTTGTATTTTTAATAAAAGAATCCTTTTGCTTTCGGAAAGGATGGTCACTGGGTAGAAACCGCCGATGACAATCGAACCAACAAGATTTTCCCCCAGATTTCAACACAAATGATTTAGAATCCTCCATGCAATAAGGACATGCCAACCTCCCATGTGTGCTCCAGCCAGATAACATGCCGTAGGCTGGAAAGTCACTTATTGTCCACATTAATGCAGCCTTCAGATTGAAATTCTGTTTTCTGGATGCATCATAAGACTGCACACCATCTGACCATAACAATTTCATCTCATCAATCAACGGTCTGAGATATATGTCTATATTCTTTCCTGGACTTTTTGGACCCGGAATCAGCAATGAAAGGAACAGATTCTCACGCTTCATGCACATGCCTGGCGGAAGGTTATACGGTGTTAAGAATACTGGCCAACATGAGTAAGATGCCACCGAGCCTCCGAAAGGATTGAAACCATCTGTGCATAAACCAAGCCGTACGTTGCGTGGATCCCTTGAGAAGTAAGGATGAGTACGGCTAAAATGAGCCCAAGCTTCACCATCGGCAGGATGACTCATTTCACCTTCGTCGCGACGGACTCTTTCCGCATGCCATGTCATATGTCCAGCTGTCCTCGAGGACATGAACAATCGCTGCAATCTGGGTGTGATAGGAAAGTACCGCAATGACTTATACGGAACATCCTTCTGCTTTGACTTGTCCCCTCTCTTGGGCTTGAACCTATCATGCTTACAAATACAGCATGATGTCTTATCTGCATCCTCTTTGTAGTACAGCATACAGTGATTCGGACATGCATCAATTTTCATAAAACCAAGCCCCAAATCATTCACCATCTTCTTCGCACGGTAAAAGTCAGCAGGTAACCTCTCTGATTGAGGAAGCATGCTCTTGACCAGTAAGAGAAGCCGGTCAAAACAACTCTCGCTCATATGAAATTCAGATTTCAAATTCAATAGCTGCGACACTGCAGACAACCGTGTATGCTTCTCACAACCATCCCATAATGGCTCATCAGCATCTCGAAGTAACTGATAAAATCTCTGAGCTGTATCATTCGGCACTTCTTCATTTGTTTGATCTTCATGAATATTGAACTCCGGACCAGCAGCATCGACAACCATGTCTACGTACGTACTTGTGGAGGCAAAGTAATTAGCTGGTGCAGACGACTGAATATTCAACTCACCATGACACGACCATAACTCATAATGGCCAACAAATCCTCTCGTATACAGATGATGCTGCACATCCCATGTCGATATCCACTTTCTGTTCTTACAACCCGAACACGGACATCGGATGTTACCCATCGGATCAACTGCTACTGATGTATTACTCAATGCAAACTCAATAAAACTGTCAACTCCGTCTTTAAACTCCTCGGTCACAACTCCATTCACTATTCCACGGTACATCCATGACCGATTCTCCGACATTTTTCCTACATATTAAATGTCATGTCCCGAGTTAAAATCCAACACACCCTCACATCATTCAAGTACCGTACATACGTTATATGGAGAGTCCCAGAGCTAATGGGTGAAATAAAGCGTTGACGTAAAAATAAATGAAGAGTAAACATACATGAATATCAAATAAATTTGAGCACTATATAAATACTTAATGGTATTGAACATTAAAAACAACACAAACCGTGATGTCTTCATATTAGGCCACCACCACTTGATCGGCTCTTTATTCACCAGCTTCTCAGTAGATTTCCTAGGGAGTGAACTAACCACTGATATCCCTAAATATAGTTTGCCAAATACATCTCTTCGTACATAATGGGAAGACATAACTTTGAGAATGTCAAATTCTTTGACACAATTATTTTTCACAAATTTACACCAGTCTTTTCCAATAAACATGTACATACTAGCACACCAACTGCGTCGTAAGATTACAGAATATCGCACTCCTTTTTCATCTTGAACAATAACAGATAATCCACTTTTATTTTCTAAACTTTGTCTTTCTTCTTTCCGAATAATCTTTATGATTTTCGTCATCTTCTCTTTCACCAAAAGTAAACCATCATGCAATCTTCGAATATCGAGCGGAAATATTTTACGTTCAAACAAACAAGTACTTTGATACGTTGGACATTTGTTCTTCTTTGAGTCTAATTTCCAATCGCGAACTCTCATCACTAATTACAAAAAAAAATTAATCACATTTTATTCATGAGTAATTTAAAATATGAAATTAAATCATAATATGGTAAATATGAAAAAATCTCTCAAATGGCTACAAATAAACATACGAATGTTGAATGATTAACTTGCAGTGTGAAATTTGTGAAAGTAAACAATATGTTTAACAAAGAAAGTCATTGCATTGTTTATTTTCATGTCAAGCGTAAAAAAATAACAGCGAGCAAGATAAATAATAAATAACTTAATTTACCAAAAGCTTTGAATATAATTAAGAACATAGTCCATAGTGTGTGCCACCAATTTAAGCAGAATTGGCATCCACATAGTGGGTCGCGAAGTCAATCAGAATTGGCATTTTATATGGAGAATCACGATTTTGTGGAAAGCCCTATAATCATGCGTTCTAATTGGTTTTGGCCAAAACTCCCAACATGAAACTTATTGTAAACAAGATATAAAATATTTTTACATATTTTATTGAGAACATGGGTATGAGGCCCATGAAACCGAAGTCTGCTCCCCATGGTTTTAAGTTTTAATTCTTCAAAGTAATAAGCTGATTAATTACATAAATGTAAAAACTACAATACTAATCAAGTGTAATAAAATTACATATAATCAAGTGCAATAATAAGCAAATACATTCAAATAAGAAGTGTAATACTAATCATTAAACTTAAAGTGAACAATTAAGCGTAAACTAAACTAATGTCTAGAAGGAAGAGTTCGTACTAATTTTGTTTTCCTAAATTGGGATGTATATCTTATTAGAGTGGCGAGATTTTAACCTTGAGCTGAGATGAGCTGAGTAGACGAGTTCAGTTTGGCATATTACTAATGTGTCTTTGTTTCTTATTGTCAATTTTGTTCTGGTACAAAACGGCCGTTGCCATCAGTAAGACGTTCATTGTTTCCGTAAGATTCTAGATAGCCCCATTTTGGGGTTTGGAGAAGATAGTTAAGCTCATGTATATATTGAGATTATTTCGCATACTAATTTTTAGGGCTTCTCTGTTCTCCTCCCCCATCTTATCCTTTCTCTCGTTTTTTATTTTAATTTGAGAACCCTTGAAAGAATGGCAGTCCATATGACCTAAAATGCATTACTTGTAGTTATCTTTTTGGTGAGAATGTCTTAATTTTATATTCCTAATAAAATATTCTTTCTACTCTAACGGTAATGCCATACAAGGAATACACAAGCGGGACACATTACTTATTCTGATATTATATAAAGCATATGGGGATATAAAAAAATAGGATTTGAAAGATTTTGAGAGTACGCAATTATCTCTGTTATTTTATTAGTGTTAAGTTTAGGGGACATTTTTATTGAGGGGGACAGCTCCCTGATAAAGATGTTTGATGAATGCGATACTGCTATGGCTACTAGGTACTCCATACCCAGGTTGGCCAATTTGGTATCAAGTGCCAGGAATATGAAAAAAATAATAGCACGTCAGTCCAACTTAGAATAAACACGATTTGAAATCTATCCAAACAGTTTAAACTATTAGTTGTGCATTAACTACATATCATATCAGTTGATTAATCTGAGCATTGAAAAGAAACTTATGAAATTTGTTGGACTCGAGGATCGGCAGATCTACGTTTCCCTCAAAGTTTCATGTAGTATACTTCTACTTAATACTAGGTGATCTCTCCTTTCCTTCTTGCCATCTCTCTCCATCACATTCACCTATATTTAAAAAAAAAAAAGCTAGAATTCTACCGACAGAGGGTGGCTGATTCCACACAGTGGTACTTAAGTCTTTTGAAATAACACCAACTTAATCTTTAGTAATCATTCTCCAATTAGAACCCAAAATTAGTCCGTTAACTGACTCAAGAGTGTTAGGTAATCACATATATCCAAATCATACCCATTACACAATCAAAAATTTTGAAAGACATTACGTAGAACTGATGAACATACATATCATTTTTAATTAGGTATTTTGATACAATAGATATTCAATGATAAGATGGTACATATACGCACTCTCTTACAAGAGTGTGCTCCAAATCTTTCCCTTTCACAAAATAACCTCCAACTCCTAAAACCCTGTCGTTTGGGGCTGAGTGCAGGGGAAGGGGGGCCGGGTGGGGGGGGGGGGGGGGGGGTGGGGGGGGGGCTGAGTGCAGGGGGAAAGGGGGGCCGGGTGGGGGGGGG